>JAVXUP010000841.1:0-320000 GCA_033070095.1 Escallonia herrerae
GGGATTTGCGTAGCGTCAGGTAAGTGACCCTTTGATTCAATTAGCGTTTTTATAGACAACGTATATGTTTATCTACTGTTAAAAAAATGTAGTGTTTTTCAGCATTGGTCGTTTTAAGTACGTTTAACTGCTCTGGCTTAAATTACCAAAAAAAGGTTTTAGTGTTTTATTCTCGTCAAAGAAAAATCGGACAAGCATGTAAATGATGTTTTGCCTAGAAACTGAAATGGAACTCGAATTTGAAATGTATTGTATTGACGTTATTGTGAATATTGAACATGTTGAGGGTTATTGAAAGGATGTGAGGATGGTTGAGAATCAATTGATGAGTGATTTTGTTCACGATGAATCCAAAGGGGGTTTTTGGTTTACTCGATTGCTGTGCCCTATATCCACGGGAGAAAGTTGGATTTTGGGCCCTGGTCAACGGGGCTTGTACGTTGATGCACAGTACTGTTGCTCGTGGTTCGCCCATGCGTCCACAGAATTTTATCCCGGATGGAGGAGGGATTTCGGGCCCTAGTCAGTGGGGCCTGTACGCTAACCGCAGCATATCGTTTGAGCTAATGTTGCAATCGAACTGGTTGTCATGAGTTTTGCGTTAATGATTTTATGCTTCAGTTTTTGGTTTAATGTACTCCATTTTGTTTTACCTGATGATTATCAAATCTATGATTTTTTTAGATATCTTAATGATGCTATAATATAAATGAATTATTTTCTGACATGCTATGGTCCAGCTAGTTGAATCATTGGTTACTTACTGAGCACGTGGAAGCTCATCCCTTACTTATCATTTCAGGTTGAAAGTAAGGTGATGGTGAGGAGCATAGGAGGAGAAAATTTGGTGCGGAGCTTCGGAGACTGCATGAAATGAGTCGCTAAATATTAGATTTTATGTTTAGCTTTAATTGTTGACAATCAGAGTTATGAAAAGTTTTAGTATAAGTGATGTATTCAAATTAAAATATGATAGTGTAATTAATGTTTTGGAGAAGTTTTAATTTCCACTGCAGCACATGTTGGTTTTAAGCGAGTAAGGCCTGGCAGAGCCCTCGGTTGGAGTCCATTGGGTCTGCGGCCGGTCACGTGCCTAGCTCGCGGGCCTGCCCGTGGGTACGGGTCGTGACAGAAATGGTATCAGAGCATTACGGTTTTGGGATATTAGAGCTTAAGTAATGATTCCGCTGGTTAGGTTACATGATTTTGCGGACTTGTAATTAGGCTGACGAAAGTGGAAGGTAGAACTCAAGATTTGCCCCCCATTTCTGTCACGACCCGTACCCACGGGCAGGCCCGCGAGCTAGGCACGTGACCGGCCGCAGACCCAATGGACTCCAACCGAGAGCTCTGCCAGGCCTTACTCGCTTAAAACCAACATGTGCTGCAGCGGAAATTAAAACTTCTCCAAAACATTAATTATACTATCATATTTTAATTTGAATACATCACTTATACTAAAACTTTTCATAACTCTGATTGTCAACAACTAAAGCTAAACAGAAAATCTAATATTTAGCGACTCATTTCATGCAGTCTTCGAAGCTCCGCACCAAATTTTCTCCTCCTATGCTCCTCACCATCACCTTACTTTCAACCTGAAATGATAAGTAAGGGATGAGCTTCCACGTGCTCAGTAAGTAACCAATGATTCAACTAGCTGGACCATAGCATGTCAGAAAATAACTCATTTATATTATAGCATCATTAAGATATCTAAAAAAATCATAGATTTGATAATCATCAGGTAAAACAAAATGGAGTACATTAAACCAAAAACTGAAGCATAAAATCATTAACGCAAAACTCATGACAACCAGTTCGATTGCAACATTAGCTCAAACGATATGCTGCGGTCAGCGTACAGGCCCCACTGACTAGGGCCCGAAATCCCTCCTCCATTCGGGATAAAATTCTGTGGACGCATGGGCGAACCACGAGCAACAATACTGTGCATCAACGTACAAGCCCCGTTGACCACGGCCCGAAATCCAACTTTCCCCCGTGGATATAGGGCACAACAATCGAGTAAACCAAAAACCCCCTTTGGGTTCATCGTGAACAAAATCACTCATCAATTGATTCTCAACCATCCTCACATCCTTTCAATAACCCTCAACATGTTCAATATTCACAATAACGTCAATACAATACATTTCAAATTCGAGTTCCATTTCAGTTTCTAGGCAAAACATCATTTACATGCTTGTCCGATTTTTCTTTGACGAGAATAAAACACTAAAACCTTTTTTTGGTAATTTAAGCCAGAGCAGTTAAACGTACTTAAAACGACCAATGCTGAAAAACACTACATTTTTTTAACAGTAGATAAACATATACGTTGTCTATAAAAACGCTAATTGAATCAAAGGGTCACTTACCTGACGCTACGCAAATCCCACATCAAAGTCTCTGGAGCGACAACCTCGCTGCTACATCTTGCTAAAAGGACGGTTAGGGCCATTCTTTTTTATTTCCATGTTCCCAGCTTTACTATGACATGAAGACATCATTGATGATTCCTGTTGGTTATTTCCTCAAACAACTCCGATGCCGCATCTGACCGCCCGCTACACAACCCTTCCAAAATCGTGCCCAGTTCACCATGCCATTCTCGGCATTTCATCACCGCTGTCGAGCCTCTCTCAACTAACTTGATGTCACTAACCCATCGAGCATGCCCTATTGCTACAATATACACAACCGCACTCCTCATGCAATAGTGTCCAACATGCACCCCTGTTACACCTTATCGTTCACAACCACGCCTACACAACCATGCCCTACAAACACCCCCTGTTACACACTATTGCCCAGCATCAACCACGCAGCATGCACCTTGTATGCACAATAGACACAGCACCGTCATTAAACCACAACCGGAACCAAACCAATATCGCAACTACACTACCAAACCCTGTTTCATAGTCAGTATCATCAAACCCAATATACCGGCTGCTATATCCCATAACCAACCAACCAACCACTACACGTGCCATCTTTATACAACCCACAACTAGTCCACCACCATCATCACTACAATTCTACACCCAAAATCAACTCCACGCTGCACTCCACATTATGCACACAAACATATTGTACCCTGTTAGACACACATGCACATGCACCCACCGTACACACACCCGTCGACCCAAAACACCCAACTGATGCAGCATTGCACCACACATTACACCAATACACACATCCAACACGCACTATCACGCAGACGCAATATCCCCATTCACATCTTATTACACACCATCGGCCAACGGCAGCAACCCCTACAAACATGCCCAAATTTATGAGCCGTACACCCACCGCTGTGCACACACAAACCCACCTAATTCATTTTATTTCATCTACCGCCAACACTCTAGCTAAATCACCACCACTGTCACTAAATCACCACCACTGCTCAGTCACCAAAATCACAACACTATCATCAACCCCGCCTCATAGTCAATCTCACGAAACCAATTCTATGCCATAATCATGGAATCCCCAACGGCGACGGAAATCAGACTGCTGTTGTGGTTGATCAGAGGAGTTGTAGGGACCTCTTCGGTGCACTGTGTCTCCGCAGCTCACCGTTCGACCAGTGATCGTTCCCCTGCTACAGTGGCCGTGTTTTCGGCAATGGGTTAAGGACCCACGGTCATGCAGCCTTTGGCCCTCGCTCCGGTGGTTGCAATTTTCTGCGGTGAAGACCTAAAAATCGACGCCCACTTTCATGGGTCATCGCGACTGCAATGCAGTGCCGTGGTGGTCCACAGCTAGTGCGACCAGAATCGTGGCTGGCCTGTGGTGAAACTGTGCGGTGGTGGCAGCGGTGCGTTGGCTCCGGCGGTATAGAGGGTTGCGGCAAACGTGTGGCGGTGATGGATGGAGAAACTGGGCCTTGCGTTTGGTGGAGACGACGGCCGGAGTTTGATCGCCGGTGGTCGAAGGCATGGTCGGTAGCAATTGGGTCCAAGGCCATCACAGCGTTGAAGGAAGGCCGGTGATGAGTCCCGTGCGGTGGTGGCAGCGGCGCGTTGGCAGCGGCACGGCGATCCCGGAGGCGTTGGGCGATGGTGCTCGGTGGAGGAGCACCGGAGTTGATCGGCGGTGATGGGGCACCTGGCTGACAGCGGGGCTGTCTCGAGGTGGGGTGGCGCCGCCGATCTAGGGCCGGCTGCCATCTTCTCTCCCCGTCTTCTCTCTCTGTTCTCTTTCTCTTTTTTTCTTTTCCTTTTGTTGACTTTCTCTCCTGATTTTCTTTTCTTTTCTTTTCTTTTTTACTCATTTTATCTTATTCCATATATATATATATATATATATATATATATATCTCAATTTCCTCTAATCTCTCCCTCTCTCTCTCTCTCTCTCTCTCTCTCTCTCTCTCTCCCTCTCTCTCTTCTTTATTTTTTTAAATGCCACACTTTCTCCATGAATCAGGCTATCTGCCATATTTAAATAACGAAGATTAGAGATTAAATATTTATATAATAAGCTCTAATTAATTATAATCTCTCCAGATTGACCGGCTACATTTCATTTATTTCTCTCTTGCACCCATTCTTATTTGCAGCTAGTGGTATTTTTCATTTGTCACTAATAATACTGCTCAAGCTAATCATCCCTAAGGACTCAAAAGAATATCACTCATAGAATTTGTCGCTAAAGTAATATTAACCGGCTAACCCTAGGTTCGGGATATTACACTCTGCCCCCTTCTTTTTTTCCATTTCACGCATATACAAAGCACCAGTCCACTGCTGATGCAATCCCAGGCATGCAAACACATCACTCTCTACTGTGCACACACCACACTTCTCACACACGTAGGTCACACACCTGCCATGAATACACACAATTACACCAATTTAAAAATTCAAAAAGAGATAGAGGTTACCCTTTTTTAGGGTTTGATTTCTTCTTCCACTTTTCTTTCTTCTCTTTCCTCTTTTCTTCTTCTTTTCCCCCTGTTTCCCCTGCTAAGCTATTGCCCTCTTTCTCCTTTTCTTCTCTGCTTCTTTCTCTTCTTTTTTTTTCTTCTTCTCATCAGACATTCCTAAGCAGGAGGTATCCATCCCTCCTAAGCTCTTCCTCACAACAAGACACTTATAAAATTTCAATTTAGTCCCTCAACTTTTCCATAATTGTACTTTCACCCCCACAACTTTTAGACAATTGCATTTTGTTTTGAAAGCTAAACTAGCCGCTTATTTCCTTCTAATCACTCAATTATTGATAAAAATAATGCTATCGATAAAATTTATGCCCTAACTTAATCTAACTCATGATTAGATTAAGTTAGGGTATTACACTGTCCACGGCTACAACAATAATAAAGCCCCTTCTACCGTCCAAGGGCCATTGTGAAGGACAAGGTGTGCTTCATGGGCAAACTCAAAACGGAAGAGAAAAAGCTGAGAAATTTTGTTTACATGATCAAACCCCTGCAGTCGCCATAACAGCGCACCAACTTACACATACGAGACTCAGAGAATCTCTTCTCATCACAAATAAAACCCAATAATAAGTCAATATAATAATTAGTGTATAATATAGTAATTTTACGAGATAAAATCACGGAGTAAATAATCACTTCTATAACAAATCATTCTGTAAAACGTAATAGAATAAAGGGAAAAAATTTGAGGGCACAGAATTCAGTTAACACAAAAATGTCATCACAAAACTGTTCCAACCAAACACCGGCTCAAACGATATGCTGCGATCAGCCTTTGGTCCCATTGACTTGGACCCGTTAGCGTACATCGTCCCACTGACTTGGACCCAGAATCCCATCTTCGGTTAATAATCATTGTGGAAGCAGGGACGACCACTTAAAGTAGTAATGCACATTAAGTCAACGTACAACTCCCCGTTGACCAGGGTCCACAATCTAAATTTCCCTCATTAGATATGGGGCATAGCAATCGAGTAAGCAAAAACCACCTTTCCATTTATCACAATATAATCCTTCAATCCCTGATGGTCAAACCATCTCACAACATATCAATAGTTTTCTGAAACATCCCATAACCACAATAGATCAACACCCAAACATCTCAGTTGCACCAAGTGCTTCAAATCTAAAATCCATTATAACTACAGACAAAATATCTTTACGTGCTACTCAGTTTTTTAACGAGAAATTAAGCATCGCCACAAGCTTTTTGACAAAATTCTTTTCTCCAAGGTAAATAGCCAAAATAGTTCATAGCTGATAAACAATGCTTATCAAAAGTAAATAACATATATGCTTTATAGAAACACTAGTTAAATTAGTAGGTCACTTACAAAACTGCTAATCGAATCTGGAAGTTTTTTCTCTTAATCTGATCTCAGTTGCCTTCTACCGTATCTAAACAAATGAATAAAAAATAAGTTAATCCCACACATTCAACTATATGTTTTCACTCAGTTCGCCATCGGTGTGAAAAATTACTAAAACACTCCCAGGACTTGGTAAAATTACCTAAACACACCCTCTCATACCTAAAGCACCAAAACATCCTTCTCGTAAGTAAAATCATCAAAATATCCTTATTTTATGTGAATTTATACAAGAATACCTTTTACACATAAAATTACCAAACTACCCCCTCTGGTGGTAAATTAGTAAAATACCCCCTGAGGGTTCCCGACATCGGAAAAATCTCAAAATATCTTGAAACACTATTTTTAGCATCTTAAAGTCATGTTTGGGCTAAAAAGTATTTTAAAAATTTTTGCCCGAAAATTTCGACTAATGTCTAGATCGAGCGCTCAGAAGGTCAATTTCGCAAAAAAAATACCTATTGGCCTTAGAATGGCACAAAATTTCATAATATGAAATATATCAGTAAAATAAGATTTGATTAAAATTTTCAGCTCAAAATAACTTTTTTTACCATGTTAAATAAATCCAAAATCTCTTCTAATTGATACCCTAATTTAGCATTCTTTGTGGCCACAAAAAATTTTCAAAACATTTCAGGTTGTAGGTCTCGCAAAAATAATAGGGGTTACTGTTTTACACTTTGTCCAGTTTTGAACCTAGATATTTATAAAAAAAATTAGGTTAGAAACTGCTTATTTGATTTTATCTTTAGAGACACTTACACTTCCTATTCAAATTAAACACCCACACTACTTCAACCTCCTTACTGCCGAGATACTCCTTCCACAAACACTTCACAAGTACATACAGTCTCTTCTTCAACCTCCTCACTGCTGAGACACTCCTCACATAAACACTTCATGAATACACACTACTTCACTCCCAATCATAGCCTGCAATATCTAACATCCACATTAACACATCTTAAATCCATGAATTACACACCTATACACATGAATCACACTCCCACATACACCCGAAACACACATGAACACAGCATATACCCAACTCCCATGACTGAAATTACATCTCAAATCCATAAGAAAAATTACACAAAAGAGAGAGGGGATTACCCCGAAGAATTTCTCTCGATCTCTCTGCTTCCCTTGCCCAAATTTTCCTTTTATTCCTCCATTTTTGTTCTTCTTTCCCCTGTTTTTTTTCCTTCTTTCCCGGTTACTATTCCTTTTCCTTTTAGACTTTATCCCAATCGATTAGTTTATAATTTAAGTGGTTAGTCACCAAATAAACAAGGAGAAGGTGGCATTATTTGAAGCAAATAGTTTCTAAAATTCGACACATAAGGCATAATTTCAAAAATTATAAAATAACCCCTCAAGTTTCCATATTTGCAAAATAGCCCCCTAAATTTCATATAATTACATTTAAACCCCAAAAATGTTCTAATCCTTATTAATTTAACTAAATGTCACTAAAACACATACTATCACTCACTCTATCATTTTTCATCACTAAAACCATAATTTACATGTATGCCTCAAAGTTTTTTCAAAATTACAAAAATGCCCTCAAAATTTCAAAAATTGCATTTTTATCCTGAAATCTTTTTAAGCTTCCATGTACTACTAATACCCGAGCATTACTCAAATTTAATACCTGTCTATTTTTTGGAGCACCGATGATTATTTTAACATGCTCCCAAAGTTCGGGATACTACAGCAAACATCAGTGAAATACAAGTCATTAAAGTAATTAATATCAAATAAAATCATTTACTAATGCCCACTCAGACACGATAGACTAGACTCGATCAGACACGACAGACTCGACTCGAGCGCCATACACCATTATTGCCAATGATCATATTTCACAGGCCATCCTTCTCATATTAATGTGTCATAATACAATGTGTTTATCTCAGTCTCAGGTAATTAAAAGAGATATTGTCATCAAAAAGAAACTCACATAGATTGTTTATTCCTAACTGCATTACCGCTAAAAAATAGGTTTCATCAACTGGGGCGGACTAAGGGAAATTATTTCACCTTATGTCCTCAACAACAAACTCAAGCAAGAATAACCGGTCATATAACCAACCTATGTTGAACATAACAACCACAATTCGCACAACGCCACTAACAGGACGGACTCGGGAGAAACTAGGGGTGCAACTTGGGCTGGGCAACCCGTGGACAACCTGTGCTAGCCTACAAAAATATGAGCATGGACTTACTTTTGTAGTGACCATGGTGGACATAGGCTCAAAATTTTGAGCCCGTAAAAAATTTGGGCTGGACATGGGTAAAGGTTTCTACAACCCGTCTAGACCCTGGGAAAACCAGTCCATCTAACTATTATATAATATAAATTTTATATATATATATATATATATATATATATATTCATGTTACAATATATTTAATTCGTTTCCTAAAATCGTGGATCACATAAATCTATGCAATCTCGACCGTTAAACTCTTAACCGAATATAATAATATTTTTTTATACTTTCTGAACTCTCAGCCTCCACTTCAACAAAGCCAAAGCCTCAAAGTCAAAAGGTGTGCTCATATTCTTGTCTTATTTTTGTAAACCAGGTTGAGCGACGGTTACCACTTTTAGGTCATGGTTAGGGATTTTTGAAGATTTTACTTTTCCTACTTTATTTCTTATTATAGGATTAAAGATTTTTGTCTTTTTCTCTCTCAATTTATCCCAAATATTTGTTTCCATGCTTATATTTAAGTTCATTTTGAGACTTTAATGACCTTTTTCCATTATCATGATTAAATTGTAGAGTTTGATGATCTATGATATGTTTTGAAATCGTTTTTTTTAAATAATTCATAACCATGGACAACCCGCGGACAACTCGCATCCAGCCCGTGTCCACCAAAATTTTGATGGGCTTGGCGTGGACACATATTATTTGGCCCGTAGATGGGTTAGGCTGGTCATGGTCTTACCTTTAGGCCTGTCCAGCCAGCCCAAGTTGCACCCCTAGGAGAAACTTAACCATAAGTCCTCAACAATGTTCTTAACTAAGAGGAATATCAGTACAATAACCATTGGTATCTTATCTCAATAATACGACAACCTCTACGTAACATCATTATCAAAACATGTATGCTAAATGAAGCAAATCATACCAAGGAACCGCATTATCCTTACTAAAACTTCATTAAGGGGACGGATTAAGGAAAATTATTCTACCTTGAGTCCTTAACAACATAATTCCAATAAAACAGTACCGGTCACAGTGACTGGTGTTCAATCGTAATAATGGGAGTTTAATATAGACGTCCTCAATACAACATGCAAATCAAAACGATGAACTAGCATATCAGAACCCCATTATCTTTATATGATTGGAGTATAGCCGACATAACTCGCAACCTCTAATCGTAACGCGTGGGATCACTTAATCAAATAAGACCTTGCTTGTCAGACGCCATTCAAACATATATGCACACTTTATTCTAACGCTTCCAATTTAACTATTCATAGCATCTTAGGACGGCTAGTTATTCCGATCTGATAGCTGGATCCTTAACCTAGCCTTGTCGATGCATACACAATAACAACTTCCTCGTGTTAGGTGTATTAACACCTGTGGCGCATTGCCCGAAAAAAAATCCCTTCAAAAAGGAGATTTTTATGGAGTCCTATCTTATTTAATCAAAGAAAAATAATAAAAATCTAGAAAATGACTCCAAAGTGTCCAAGAAGAATAACTAATCTGTCGAAACCAAGAGAGGGGTCAGAGGACTAAGTTATGCAATGGGAAGGTATTAGCTGACCCGTCGCGCCCTTTCGGAGTCTACTTTTTTTTTTAAATGAATTTTGGCCTTAATTACACATAGCATGCAAAATATGATAAGACTCATCATGAGTTAATTTTTAGTCTGAACTCGAAAATTTGGGGTCAAATTGCCTCTTTATTAGATCAGACTAATCAGAATAAAAACCGCCATAGTATAATTCTGATCATACGGGGAGTAATCTACATTTTGAACCTAGACTCTAGACATAAAAATGATACAAACACTATTTTTGTTGTTTTCAAAATGAAATGCAATCACGGGGAGGGGAGACAATATATATGATTTCTACCCTAGGAAAGCTAGTAAAGATTATCTCACGATGTAGATTGCCTCGACGAAACATGGAAGTTTTATAGATAATCCATGATGCAAAGAACAAAGAGAGTTTTAAGATTGGTTTGAATGCTAGACTTTTTGAGAGAGTTAATATGTCACTTCATTAAGAAATGGCACACAAGCTCTAAAGAGAATAAGCTTCTGAACCAAAGACCCCTAAAATGAAGGCAAAGACTCCTTTTTATAGTGCTCAGGGTCGCAGAATCTACTAAGATTGGCAATGCCAATCTGCAGGGCTGAAGATAATTTAGAATAAGTGATAAAAATCTCAGATTGACAGAAGTGTAATATCCCAAACTTTGGGGTAGGTTAAAATAATCATCTGTTCTCCAAAAAATAAATGGGAAATAATATTGGGCAAAGCTCGGGTATTAGTAGCGTATGGAGGCCTAAAAGAATTTTGGGGCAAAAATATAATTTTTTGAAAATTTTGGGGGCATTTATGTAATTTAAAAAACAATGGGGGCATAAATGTAAATTGATGTTTTAGTGATAAAAAATAATAGTATGAGTAATAGTACATGTTTTAGTGACATTTAGTTGAATTAATAAAAATTAGAAAAGTTTTTAGGGCTTAAACGTAATTACATAAACTTTAGGGTTATTTTGCAATTATGAAAAATTATGGGTTGATTTGAAAATTTTGAAAACATGCATTAATGTGTCAAGATCTTGGAGAAAATTGTTTTGGAGAGTGCCACCTCCTACTTCGTCTAACATGACTAAGCCATTTTAATTATTTAATAATGTTAAATGGATAAGGTTGGAAAATTCGGGAGAAAAGGAAAAAAAAAGAAAAAAAGAAGAAAGAGAGAGAACAGTAACAGAAAAGAAAGAAAATAGAATAGAGAAACAATGAACCAAAGAAACAAAAAGAGAGAAGAAATGGAAAAACTTCCGAAGGTAATCTTTTCTTTTTGATGTGTTTACCAATGTGTTGGTGGTGTGTGCATGTGTAAATAGTGAGTGTAGTGTGTGTGTGTGTGTGTGTGTGTGTTTCAATGCTTGTGAGCTTCGGGGGAGTGGATTAATGGGGGACTAGTGCATGTATGTATAATTATGTGAGTGTTATGGTGTAATAGGTATGTAGGAGTGAATTGGGTGGGGATTAAGGGTGCTTTCAGTGTGCCAAGAGTGTGTGGAATGTGTTACAGTGTGTGTGTGTGTGTGTGTGTGTGGGGATTGTGTAAATATATGTGTTAAAGTGTGTGCTAGGTATGTTTTAAGAGTGTTAAAGTGTGTGATAGGGTGTGTTTTAAGTATGTGGGTCTTTAGTGTGTGCGTTTATGTGTTGCAGTGAGGGTGTGAACTGTGTAATGGTTGTGTGCGGCAATTAAAGGTGGAAGGAAGTGTGCGTTTGTGTTTAGGTGAAATGCTAGGTTGTGATCGTGAAGAGTAAGCGTAATTGTCGCTAAAGTTAGGAAATTAATTTAGGCACTGTTTTATGAATTTTATAAATAGTTAGGGTCAAAAGTCGACATAGTCCAAAATAGTAACCTCTAACATTTTCACGAGACGGACACTCTGGAATTTGCCCAGAATTTTCGGTTTCGCGAAGGACACTAAATTAGGGTGTCAATCAGGAGAAATTTTGGATTTATTTAACATAGTAAATAAAGTAATTTTAATCTGAAAAATTTAAAAAATCTTATTTTACTGATACAATTCATATTCTAAAATTTTGGGTCATTCTGAGGTTGATAGGTATTTTTCACGAACTGGTTCTTGAGCCCTTGGTTCGGACACCAGTTTAGAATTTTCAGACGAAAATATTTTAAAATACTTTTTAGGTCAAAAATGACTTCAAAATATTTAAAATAGTATTTTTAAGATATTTTTAGAATTTTTCAGGCGCCGAAAACCCCCAGGGGTATTTTGGTAATTTGTCACCCGGAGGTGTATTTTGATAATTTTATCCGTAAAAGGTATTTTTGCATAAATTCACATGCTGGAAAGTTATTTTAGTGATTCTATTTACGGAAAAGTAGTTTTGGTGATTTAAGTCCGAGAGGGGCATTTTGGTAATTTTATACCTAAGAACATTTTGGTAAGTTTACATACTCGGTGAGGGAGGTTCATTTTGGAAGTATGTGTGAGTCCGTATTAAGTTATAATATTGTACTCTAGGCTATGTTCTGATGATTTAATTATCTCATTTAGGTTAAAGCTAAAGACTTCTGGTTAGGATAATTTAGATGCGGATCTACGTAAAGAATTATATCTGAACTCTGGGTAAGGACTTTTGTCCGAACCCTTATTTGATTACTCGTACTCGTAAGTATTCCTTTGATTTACTTATGACTAATGTCGAATGCTAAATTATGTATTGATATCAGCATGTTATTGTCCAGAAAACCCCGATATTGAACATGAATCGATTATTTAAAAATCTTATCGATGCTCACCTTGTATCACATGCTGAGCAAAGTCGATAATTGTGTGTGTCGGTTCTTCTTGAATTGTTGTACCTAAATTTGATAACTATTCGCAATCATTTTTGCTATTTATCTATAATTTTTCTTCTGGAATTTCGAGTGATGACATATGTTAGTATGTTTCTTGTTATTGGAACCCGAATTGGTTAATGTGATTTAAGCTTGTGTTAACGCTCATTGATATTGTTGATTTTTGCGTTGACCTGGGTATCCGTTTTGTGGGGAGACAGTATAAGGCTGGATTGCTACTGCTTCCTACGAGGAAGCAGACTAGTTCCTTGACCGATGAAGAGGGCTAGTAATTATATACTAGTACATCATGCATGTGTAAACCATGTTGGCTTTGCCAGAATGGCATTGCAATCGCCAGCATCAATATTATTTTTTATTTTATCTTCTCTGTATATTGACGTGACCCTACGAAAATGACTGGAAAGTATTATCTGAAATGATTTGTGCTTGTGTTGAAATCCCTTGTGAAATCTTCGTTGTATTTTGGAAATGATAACTTTGGAAGTGATCTTTTATTGATCGTTTTGGAAACCGTCGAGATTGTTATTGTTATTTTGGTATCTATTTTGATGAATTTTGATCATTTAGGAAATTATTGAGCTGTTCAGATCATTTGAAGTATTCGGAAATCATTGTCAGTCTGATTCTTTGGAATCATTTTGTAATTCTTTTGGTAGTCCTTGTACGACCTTACTGAGCTCTCAAAAGTTCACCCTTTGTTTGACTCTCTTGTGCAGGTGATGATTAGTTGTAGCATGTTCGGGAATGGGATAGAGTCTGTGTGAGATTTCGATGAGCCTATCACTAATGTGTAGTGAGACCCCTGCATGGGTCGGTATTGTCAACTCGTTCTATAAGGACTCAAGTTTGTAAAGAACTAAGGTCTTAATAGTTCAAGTTTAAGCAGTTTTATAATATTGTATGTGAAGAATTGGAGTTGATCAGATTAAATGTTTTGAAGTATGTGTTAGTGAATAGGATTTGACAGGTTTGATGTGATCCAGTTGGTTAACGTTCCGAGAGTTCGAGGGGATGGAACTCTGAATTTTCTGGGATGTTACAAAAGGTCAACTAACTGGCAGGTTAGTCGAAAATGGACCAATTCTCCTAATCAATTAAAAGTGATTTTCCCAAGTTTCGAGGCATTATTGCCCCGATTCTCAGTAATTATCTCTGAAATCAAAAATTAATGTACCAGATTGAGGATAAGTCACTTCCTAAAAAAAATTGATTTAATCTTTATATCAAAGATAAATCATGGATTATTTTCCCCATCCCTCAAGACAAACTACACCAATTAGAATAATCTAGACCTTGGACCAGACTTAACACAAATAGCCTAAGCTTATACAGTCGAAACTGATGGACTGGACTTGGATTTGACTTGACATCAACTAGATTGGACTAAATTATAGTACTAAGCCTAGACTTAATAATGCACTCCGATTAATAATAAAACTCGTTCTTTATTTAATTACAAACTTTACAAAAATGGGGTGTTTATAGAGCCCCTAAGGGATGGAGTGTGCTTGCAGGCGATCATCACCAATAAAAAAAGGATAACCCATTTTTGTATTAAAAACCTAGAAAAAAAATCGTGTAACTCAAAGACAGACTCAAAGACTCACACGGATTTAAGGTCAAACCTGTACAGACTTCCTATGTATCCGTGTAGGAAGAATCAGATCGATGCAGTTTGATTAATACAGATATTGTTTGAAGCAGAAGCTAACAATAACAACGATTAGTCGTTGAACAATATATGACGGAAAATTTTGCCTGTTGCCAGAGCCACCAAATCGATTTGAATAGTCAGTAGACAAAACTCATGTCTAGATGCCGGAGCCCCAAACCGATTTGAAAGGGTCATCTAGACATGTAGAAGAAATAACCACTATGTCCATTGCGGATCCTTTAAATCGATTTGAAAGGTTCAACAGATTACATTCCAAAGAAAATATTTGTCTATTGTCAGAGCCGCCAAATCGATTTGAATGATCGACAAACAAAACTCATGTCTAGATGTCAATGCCCCCAAATCGATTTGAAAGGGTCCTCTAGACATGTAAAAGAAATCTTACCTGTTGTCGAAGACACCAAATCGACTTGAATGGTCGACGGACAAGATGAACATAATTTTGACAATTGTCGGAGCCCTCAAATAGATTTGAAAAGGGTCGACTGACAAAGCAAAAGTTTGACTAATAGCCGGAGCCAATTTTCCTTCAGAAGAGTTAGCCTAATCCCTTTAAGACATATGACAAGGAACGCTTTAAAGCGGTTGGCTTAGATAAAAGAGAATTTTAAAAATACCACTCAAAGCCGGAGCAAACAATGTTAGATAGTTAATCGTTGAGTGTGAAGAAATCAATCCATTTGATATGAGGATGTTGTTATAGTTGGTAACAAACGCAGAATCTTGCATTGCAAAATAACCATTGAACCGAGCAATAGATCTGAAAAATCTGGGTCATGAACCAATCCAGGGATGGGATGTTGGACATGCACAGGCAGGCATGCAAGCACACAAATGCTGGATAATAACGCCCTGGAGGGAATGAACATGCATCATGCGGAATGCGCAAGCAGGCAAACTCAAAGTTATACAATTGAAGCACACAACTATATATTTCCTCAAATTTTTTTTTGAAAAAAGGTTCGAAAACTGGCTGGTTGGTCAGAACTTAGATGAACTTTGAAAATTTAAAATTTGGTATTGAAAATCAGAGGATTAGTCGGCAAATTTTCAAAAAATTTTGAAAATCGGCCAGTTAATCAACAAGATTTAAGAATTTTTGAAATTTTGGCAGGAAAATCTGCTGGTTAGTCAGTGACTTTGGGATTTTTACAGAGAACTTTTTGGTGGCTGAATCATATGCGATAATAAAAGGCTTGCAAGTGGTTAGAGATCAAGCCCTGGAAAATGTGAAACTAGAAACAGATTCCAAGACTGCTGCAGATGTGATTAATGGAATGGACCTGCGGCATCTTCTCAGCAATCTAATTATGGATGCTAGATTCCTCCTTAGAGCGACCAAGTCTGAAATTGAACATGTGTACAGAGAGGGTAACAAATGCGTGGATCAACTATCTAAGATTGGACTGTTACAAAGAGAATCTTTTGTGTACCTCATACAACAACCTGATGTGGTGCTCTCTTTGTTAGCAACTGATAAAGTTGGTATTGCCCATGATAGGGTCTGAACTTATTTTTCTCTAAATTAAACTTTTGTTGCACTAAAAAAAAAAAGGCAAGCCATGTCATAGTGTATGTGACTTATCTATTTCTGACTTACCCATGTGAATTGGAACGTGGGCTAGCTCAGCAATCGCGATCTTAATTTCTGAACCTTGTCTCAAGTGCCAGTGATGGACGCGACACATTTCTGAATAGCTCTCGTGGTCTTCGTCTTTGTACTGATTTTACATTTGGATTTTGATATCTGATTTATTTGAAGAAATTTTTGAACTTATCTGTAGTATTGAACACTCGCTACAAATTTAGTTATATATGGTAATTCCTTACTTTGAGATTGTATTGTCCGCTGATATGGACTATTTGATCCTGTTGCTAATCTGATTTTTGAATTGAAAGTTAGTGCATTGGTTTTGGTATTCGCCATGCACCTTGGTATCGTATTTTTATCAATACCAAGTATTATTATCAATTTAGCATGCTTTGTACACTGCAGGTGGGTGTGCGCGATCATCTTTACTAGGCTTTGTGCTCACCCCCTCTTACTTTCAGGTTATCAGCCAGTGTTCGAAGTTGTGCAAAGTAAGAAGCTTTTTAGGGAGGATTTTACTTTTATATTTATTGTCGAATAGATTTCAATTGGGAGACTTTTGGATATTATTTGGTTTTCTACCTTTGTTTATTTGAACTTAATGCTCTGAAAAAAAAATCAAGGCGTTACATCTAGCCTATAAATACACCTTATCCCCCTCGATTTCTTACAATCTAGATGAATTGAGTATGATAGAACTCACAAGGGCCATGAAAATGGACCCGCTCATCGAGAAGATTAATCGATTTTGGCCAAAGAATTTGGGCGTTAACCACTGCTTGCTTACTCCAGAGCAAGGCACGTATCTCACCGTTCTCTTTTTTGCAGAAGAGGTAAGTTTAGCTCCAATTTTTCCTGCTCACACACACACATTATTTCACCTTGCTTCACACACATCCCATGCCCGTGAACAGTAGGACCCACTATTAGGTTTTCATGCAATCCCCTAATGAACCGAGCTATTCCTTAAGTTTTCCTCTTTGCTTTGTGATTTCGCAGCCCCTCCCCACGAATATGCGATATAGGGGCTCCCTAAATCTTGTGAGAGAGTGGTGGGCAAAAAACCCGCCTCGTTAAGGATAAAGTAGCCATCATGAGTTTTAGCCCTTTTTGGATGGGTTGCACGCGTTAACTCAAAGCAAAAGACACCTCTTATGTCTTCCCGAGCATTGGTAGGACTCCACCAACACCTTCCACATGCCAGTTGGGGAGGCCACGGTCACCCCATTTGACTTTATGAACATCACGAGTGTTCATTTCTCGAGGGAGGCTCATGCCTTGGGTCCATGAACTTGATAAAAACTAGGACCTATGGCCGGTTTACTCGGCTACGAATCATCGTACACGAAGGATAGTTCGATATTCTTGGGTACCCTCCACACTTGCTATGAGAACATAAGCCTAGAGGTGGTGGAACCCACTGTGGTCAATCAGTTTGTTAAGGGATTTTTGCTATACACTCTGGGGAGACCCTATTTAGCAATGGGGATGACTATGTCCATCTTTGGTGCCAGCCGGCGATGACATTAAGCCCATCCCGTAGTGAGGGCCGGAGCCCCTGGTGATGCTGCACACTCCGGAGAGTAAGTTGAAGCATGTTCCGTGACCAAGGCAAGGTGCACATGGTGTGGTGAAACAATGGACCGATGCAAGGAGCATGGTAATGTGACAGAGAGCCAAGGGGCACAACTGTGTTAGTGGCACGGCGCATGGGCACGACGGAGTGAGTAAGGTACCGAGGGCACGTCTTTGTTTATGGTGCAAGAGCGCCGCGACGAGCGTCATGGAGACAACACTTGGTGCTGGGGCACGTGTTATAAAAGTGGCGCACGGACACGGCGACAAATGTCGAGGAGATAATACCTGGTGTCAGGGCACATGTCATGAGAATGGCGCATTAGCGCGGCGACGAACATCACGGAGCAATACTTGGTGCCGGGGCACATGTTATGAAAGTGGCGCATGGGCGCAGTGACGAAGGCAGCGAGACAATACTTGGTACTGGGGGCACGCATCATGAGAATGGCGCAAAGGCGCAGCGACGAACGTCGCAGAACAATACTTGGTGCCAGGGGCACGTATCGTGATAATGGTGCACGGGCACGGTGACGACCGTCGCGGGGATACACTTGGTGCAGGGGCACATGTTATGGAAATGGCGCATGGGCGCGGTGACGAAGGTCGCGGAGCAATACTTGGTGCCGGGGGCATGCAACATGAGAAGGGGCACACGGGCGCAGCGACGAAGGTCTGTGGGCGACAAGAGTCGCAGAGCTGGGGCGTGGGCGATGAGAGTAGCAGAGTTAGAGTACAGGCAACAGGAGTTGTGGAGCTGTCTTGCAGACGCGGGCGACGTAGTTTGCGGAGATGGCACGGGGGCAACAAGAGTCACGGAGATGGCACGAGCGACGAGAATCGTGAAGTTAGAGCGTGGGCGACGAGAGTTACGGAGCTGTCGCGCGGACGCGGGTGACGAAGGTCACAGAGATGGCGCGCGGGCGACTAGAGTCACTGAGATGGCTTGCGAGCGACGAGAGTCACGGAGTTAGAGCACAGGCGACGAGAGTCGCAGAGTTGGAGCTCAAGGACTAGCGAACGGTCGTCGCGATGACGGAGCGTGGTGGCTAGCGAGGGTCGTTGAGACTACGGCACGCAACCATGAGTGATGGTCGTCGGTCGTCAAGGTAGGTGGCCGACTCCCTTGGGTGGCCGACCCCTTTGGGTGGCTGACCCCTTAAGGTGGAAGGCACACCAAGGTTGCTTCTCAAAGGGAAAAAGCACGTGACTTGATTATGTGACGCTTTGACCGGCCTGTGAGCGTTGAATAACTGACCGTTGACTGGGTGATGTGTCGCGCAAAATGGGTCCCTTAGCGGGCCCTGGGGTGCGACCAGAATAGGGTGTGAACATAAGCCCCCTACGTGTGGTGTGCGCGGAGGGGCAACCTGAGCGAACACCACACACATAAACGATGTGGCTAGATGTTGATGTTGTTTTGCCAGAAAGTTGTTGACATCGTCTTTGAGTGACGAAGGTGAAAGTTGGCGGCTCGAGCGACGAGCAACGGGCGACGGGGTCGCAAAGAGGACGTCCGGACGATGGGTGATGAGGGTTGCGGAGATAGCCCCTGTGCGATGGGCAACGAGTGTCATGGAAGTTGCGCACGACGCTGGCGACAGGGGTCGCAGAGACGACCCCCAGGTGATGTGGGCTACGAGTGTCACAGAGATGTCACCCGGGCGATGGGCAACAGGCAATGGCATGTGCTGAACAATGAGCGAGAGGGGTAGGTGGTTAGAGCTGCGTCGCGCACCACCTACGTACTAAGGAGTGATGTTTGGAGGATGTTGTGATGGTGGTGCGGCAAAGGTGTGGTGACGGGCATATGCTCGCGGTTGATGCGAGTGCAGCCAGATTTACGAGAAAATTTCTATGGAAAAAGTGATGAAATGGGTAGGGGAGGAGCAACACGAAGGTTGGAGCGCGAGATGCGGGTCATGACCGCGCGACGGTTAGGGAGTTAGATTAGGGGTTAGTATGGTCTTGGGGCCAAAATATAATTTTACCAAAATAGTGGCGTCAAAATGTAATTTTGAAAACTTTGGGGGTTAAATTGCAATTTGAAAAAAATGGCATTATGTGTCAAAACGTTGGGGGAAATGATTCTAAGAATGCCACCTCCTACATGGTTGTATGATGACTACGGAAATTATATGATAAACTAATGGGTTGGATAGGAATTAAAACAAAAAGAAATTAGGAAGGGAATTGGGGAGGGAAATACAATTAATAGAAAAGAGAGAGAAGACTGAACAGAGAAGAGAAATAGTAGCCGTGAAAGAGTGAAGACATAACAGAGAAGGGAGGAAGGAAAAACAAGGAAGAGAAAGAAAAGAAAGAGAAGAAAGGAAAGCCAACTCATAGAAGAAGGGTAATTTTTTTGTTTAAAAACCTGTAAATTCGTTGTAAATTATACACATAAGTGTGGGTTGAGTGTACTCTGTGTGTGGGGGGGCGGGAGTGAAGGGGGAAGAGGGAAGTAGTCATGGGGGGCTGCTGGGGGTGCGATGAGTGGGCTGGTGCCTGTGGGAAAGTGAAAGGGGGAAACAGGAAAGGAAGAAATAGTGGGCACTAGCTGGTGCTGGTGCCGTGAGTGTGTGCAGGGGGTAATGGTGGAGGGAGGGGGAAGCTAGGAGAGTGGTGATGGAGAATGGAAGTGTGGTGGAGATGTATGTGTGTTCATAAATTGAATTTGGTGGATGAAAGGATAAAGAAATTCATGGCCGAGGGGATGAGAGACTCGGCAGTGAGGAAGAAGAAGAAGTGCAGGTGTGAATACTGTGTGTTTTAATCCAAAGTTAGGTGAATAGTGACTGTAATTGTCACTAAAAGTAACTAGGTTAATTTAGTCCATTGATCAATTTTTTAAAAATAGCTCAAGAAAGATATATACAGAGTACAAAAAAATCTAGTTATTTTTAGGAGACCCATATTGTGAAAACATTTCAAAATTTTTCGAAGTCAAGAATGGGGCTAACGGGCCCAGTTATTATGAAAATTTACGGTAAAATTTAAAATACCAAACTGACACGGTTTCATGCAAAAATTTTAGGAGGACCCTAAGATGCTGAAATGTTCCTTTTCCAAAAATTTAGGGTTGTTATGAAGTTGATAGCTATTTTGGCCGAACTGACTTTTAAGCGTTCGGTCCGAACACCGGTTCGAAAATTTTGGACGAAAACTCCCTAAAATCCTTTTTAGCTCAAAAATGACTTTGGGATGCTTAAAATAGCATTTTAGGGTGTTTTGAGTTTTTTTTCGGTACCGAAAACTCTCAGGGGGCATTTTGGTAACTTGTCACCTAGAGGGGGTATTTTGGTAATTTTTCCTATAAAATTTTTGAAGGACCTTTTGGTCTGGGAAGGGATGCAAAACATCTGAAAAGTTATTTTGAAGTGGATTTGAGGTATTAGAGTGATAGTGGCAATCAGGGGGCATTTTGGTAATTTGTCACCCTGAATGGGTGTTTTGGTAATTATACCATGGCGACTCTGAATTTTGGGGAATACATTCAATTAAGCGTTTTGAGTAATAGGAAGTGGGTGATGGGCTTAGTACTCCTAAAGGAAGGGTATCAATACTCGTGCCTAATCAGGCTAGGTTAAAGACCTCAATGTCAGGTCGGGGTAACCAGCCACTGTAAAATACTGTAAATAACTAATAAGAAAAGAATAAAATATTTATGTACTTATAGTTGATTAGTTTCTAATGAGCAATGTCTTATTTGGTTAGGTTACCCCGCTCACTGTGGTCTGAGGTTGCTTGGCTCGTCAGCTAAAAGCCAACCAGGTAAGGATAATGTGGTTCCTTGAATGCTATGAATTGCACCACTTAACATACCTATCATTGATAATGTTGTGGTATGGTGAATGATGCTTGGGTGATATGAGATGTCGATGGTTGTTGAGCCGATGTTCTTTTAGCTCAGAAAATTGTTGAGAACTTGTGAGTAGTTTTCTCTCTAGTCTACTCCATACGTATTGTTGGTGTAAGTTTCAGTTGTAGTGTTGAACACCGGTCAGTTTCATGATCGAAAATTTTTGTTGAGTATTTGATTGTCTGAGGACATAAGGTGAACTCATTTCCCTTAGTCCGTCTAATTGGTGTAACTTGTGGTTTAGCGATAACATGATTGGGAGACGAACACTCTTCGTGAGTTCCTTTCTTGTGCTTGATGTCTATTTTAATTACCTGAAACTAAGATGAACATCTGGGAACATGGGACATTATATGAAAGGATGGCCTGTGAAATATGATCACTGGCAAAAAAGTGGTATGGCGCGCGAGTCCAGTCTGCGTCTGTATTGCATTTGACTTTATTTTTATGTCAATGATTTTATTGGTTGTATTTCGTTGACGCTTAATTAGGCTGTTTCTGAGTTAGTTTACACTTGCATAGTTTGTCAGTCGGTTGGTCCTATCCATAAAATGAGGAAATAATGTTGTTATGTGGGGCTTCAAAGCCGCACATGAGACACCCTCAACCCTGGTGACATCACCAGGCTGAGTTATCGATCATAATCACCTTCAAAATCCTGTGCTGAATACTAAGCAACAACATCCTCATACTCATACATCATTAATAGACGCTTCAAAATGCGTCCTTACAAAAATTTTCTTATAAACATACACCATACTATAACGGAAGACTTTCAAGTCTTTAAACAACATGAATGTTTACAATCTAATATACGACTGTAGTCGTAGGACTCTTAACAACCTATCTAGCAACTCAATCTTTATCCCACCATTCCTAGCTGGTCTTACCTTACACAACTGATCCCCTTGCTCAACTTTTCTAACTTGTTTATTTTTCCTTTCTAGAAGGTTCTCCTTTATCAACCTTATAGCCTGCACAAAAAATATAAGGAATGAGCGCAAATCGCCCAGTAAAGACAACACGAGGAGTATTGTGTAATGATTTAAAAGACTCGAAGAAATAATAATTATCTCAACGATAGCAATGAATCAAGAGTAGTCAATAAATTTCAGCATCAACAAAATTTGTCAAACGATAATTTTTCTTTTGTTAGACTGAGCGGCTTTAAGGCCCAACAGAACAGCATTACTGCCACCTCCTCATAGACTGGACTGACTGACCTATTGACTATGCAAGTGGACCCAAAATCCAAGGCCATAAAGGCAAACATCATTGAAATACAAATCATTAAAATCATCAATATCAAAAGAAAATCAATGCAATGCACATGGACACGACAGACAGAACTCGACCAGACACGACAGACCCTGCTCGAGCGACATTCATCCTCTTTGGCCAGTGATCATAATTAGGCCATCCTCCTCATATCGATGCCCTATTTTACGGGATGTTCATCTCAGTCTCAAGTAAATAAAAGAGACATTGTCAACAAGCAGGGAACTCATTTAGAGTGTTTTCCCTAACCACGTTACAGCCAAGCAACAAGACATCATCAACGAGGCGGACTAAGGGAAAATTTATTCCACCTTATGTCCTCAACAACACAGCTCAACAAGGAATACCAGATCAGAAGATCAACCGGTGTTCAGACCCAACAACATGAGTTCAACGTGACATCATTAACAGGGCGGACTTGGGAGAAATTTTCCGCAAGCCCTCAATAGCGTTCTTACATAAGAGAAATGTCAGTTATCAATAAGTGCCGACATTTCACAACAACAACACAACAATCACCATAGCATCATCATCAACGATAGGACAGACTCGGGAGAAGTTGCCACAAGTCCTCAATGGTGTTCTCAAAGAGAAGAGATATCGGCTATCAATAATTGATGGCATCTCAACCACCGCACAACAACCCCTACACAATATCATCATCAACTTCAAGTATGCTAATCGAATCGAATCATAGCATACTAAGACACGCATCATCGTCATTAAATTCTATCAACAAGGCAGACTAAGGGAATTTATTCCACCCTAAGTCCTCAACAGCACAATTCAAATATGAATATACCGATTACAATGACTACCGGTGTCCAATCATAACGACAAGAATCCAACAACACGTCATCAACATGGCATGCTAATCGAACAATGAATTAGCATATCGAACCGCATTGTCCTTACCTGATTGGCTTATAGCCGAAGCAACTCGCAATCTCTGATCGCAACGAGCTGCATCACCTAGTCAAACAAATCATATCCTGCTCATTAGTCATCATTCAACATATAAGCACTCCTTATTCTACCCATTCCCACTTAACCGTTCATAGCATCTTACGATAGCTAGTTAATTCGATCCTTAATCTAGCCTTATCGACTTATTATCGATAACAACCCTCATTTTAGACATACTACCAATATTCCTCGCTTCCCACCCCTTCGAATGCAAAATTATGCGCCTTCTCAAAAATTTAGCGCCAACATAGCAAATTACCAAAATACCCCCTGATGGCCGCTACATCACCAACACCTCAAAACTACTTTAAAACTACTTTTTAGATGTACTGCAAAACTTATAGACCAAATATTCCATTAGAAAATTTTAAAGAGAAAATTACCAAAATACCCCCTGACAGCCATCGCCCCAACAAACATCTAAAAACTACTTTAAAACAACTTTTTAGGTATCTTACATCCCTTTCCAGACTAACAAGTCCTTTGAAAAATTCTACCGCGAAAAGTACCAAATTACCCCCCCTCCGGGTGGCAATTTACCAAAATATTTCCTGAGGGTTCCCGGCACCATAAAAATCTCAAAAGCACTTTAAAATATTTATTTTACGCATCGTGAAAATTATTTTTGAGCTAAAAAGCATCTTAGAAAATTTTTGCCAAAAAATCCAGAACCAATGTCTGGAACGAGCGCTTAAAAGTCCGTTTGGCCAAAAATAGCTAACGACTTCGGCATGACCCGAAATCTTGAAAAATATAACTTCTCAGTATCCCAGAGGCCTCATAAATTTACTCACAAAACCGCGTTCGTTTGATATTTTAAATTTCACCATAACGTTTCAAACTTCCTACATCCGTTCACCCCTATCCTAATCTCGGAAAAATCTAAAATTTTTTCACAATACAGGTATCCTAAAAATAACTAGGGTATCTTTTTTACACTTTGGCTAAATCTGACCCTAACTATTTTTAAAATTTTGGATTAGAACTATTTAACTAATTTCTACTTTTAGTGACAAAAACAGTCACTATTCACATTAACACCCTAAATCCCTTTAATTTACACAATTACACCATATTGAATCCAAACCCATTAACTAAATTGAAGAACACACACTAAAATACACACCCACGCACCTTGAAATCAAGCCCAATTCAAAACCCTAATTCGTTTTCTCTTTCTTTGTTATTTTAGGGTCTTATGTCATGATTCTAACAAGAACTCATCCCAATTTTTTCATCCCCAATCAAATTCATACATAACCAAGTATACATATATGTATATATGTCACAAACTCGAACGAATTCAACCAAATTCACAAATTGGGTTCAAGATTCATACCCTGTTAGGGTTCAGATTCAATCTTTCTGTTTTTTTCTTTCCCCTCCTTTTTCCCTTTCTTTCTTTCTCTTTTTCCTTCCTTCCCATGGCTGCTACTATTCTTGTTCCCAGCCATGTTCTTGACTTTGTGTTATTTCAATTTTACACCCTAAAAATTTCTTTTTATATTTTCTTCTCATGAATCTTATCCCAAAGTATTTTAAAATTTCCAAGCATGACTCAGCTTATAGCAAGTAGGAGGTGGCCATCGTGCACGGCCTATTTCATCAGGTTATGAAAGATTTTGCAAAGTTTCAAATTTTGCACTTTGACCCCTCAAGTTTTCAAAATGGCATTTTGACCCCTTAACTTTGAAAATTTACAATTTGACCCCAAAATCGCCCTAACCCCTCATTCCACTTCCTACACCCACTCATCATCAAAATGATGCTAAATAATAAAAATATGCATCCCGTTAATCATATTTTTTTCTAAATTGCATTTTTGCCCTCTTAACTTTCCAAAATTATATTTTAACCCCTAAGGCAACACTAACCCCTTATTTAGCTATCTAACACTTAATTATCAACCACATAATGCTACTTAATAAAATAGCTCCCTCTTATTAATCTAACCACGGTTAGATTAGTTTTTGGTATTTTTAAGGTATCACAGCTCAGTCCAAAAAATAATTTATATCACTTAGCCATTGGGTTGATGTTGTGCTATTTATTGAACTCTTGATTCTTTGATATCGTTGGGTTAATTATTATCACATTGTTGTATGCATTAATCCTCATGTTACCTTTACTGGGCGATTTGTGCTCATTCCTTGTCTGTGATATTTCAGGTAGTAAGGTCGAGGTGGGTAAAACATCGAGGAAAGGAAAGGAGAAGTTGACCTGACTTGTAAAAGGAGACGTAAGAGGGTGTCATCCGTATTTTAGGGACTAGATGTTCTGTTTTAAAACTTCCGTTGTGTTTATGCCAAACTTTATAGTGAAAATTTTTGTAAGGATGCCATTTTAAAGCTTAATGTATATAAAGGTGTATATCTAGAGTTGCTCTGTAATCCCACGGGGTCTCAATGCGATTATGACTGGCAACCCAGCTCTAGTGGGGTCACTTGGGCTGAGGTGTGTCGCAAGTTAATATCAAAGTATAGGTTGGTATCAGAGTATAGGCACATGATTATGTAGACTATAAGTATAACATTAGGTGTTTAGGGGGTAGGAAGGTGTCAAATTAATGTATTATTGTGTTATAAGTTTGATGTGGTTTTGTATGTCCTGCAGGAAATTATGGCAGGAGTTGAAGGATGGTTAGACGACCATGTAATGAATGAGGTTGAGCAGGACCCCGAGGATGATCCTGAGGAGGACCCCGAGGAGGACTCTAAGGATGTGGAGGATGCCCCTAGCCGATAGACGAGGAGCTAGAGGAAATAGACATGCGAGGGCCAAAAGAGGCAGAAACCAAGCCCAAAACTCTGGAAAGGTTTACAAGAACCAATGTGGGGCCGCGTTGGGCACATAATGTCGAGGGATTTTGAAAAGAAATGTACATTAAGGTGGTGAGAGAGAGGCCAACTGGTGTACCAGGTAAAAGAACTGAAGTCGCAAGAGGGACAAGAGGTGGAGAAAGTGGAAAGGGTTATTTAGGTAATTAACGTGGAAAGTGGAACTGAAGTCGCAAGAAAGTGGACAATAGGATATGGAACTGATGCAAGGACATGTTAATTAGGTAATTAACGTGGGGGAAAGGGTTATTTGGAAGATGCAGGATGGAATTCGGGAGACTAATTAGGGGAGGGCAATGCCGAGGGACAGTAGGGATATGCTCCTGGACGACGGTTACTGGTATACTATGTTTTATAGCGAGCAGAATAGGTTCCCTTCTATTTGAGGAGAGAGTAAGGAGTTTTATTGTGTATATATGTATAAAGTTAATTGTAGTTTGTAAATGATGTTTGTGTTAATATCATGTGTCGTATAAGTTAAATGTAAAATTTAAATGTGGATTATGTTAATGGAAGATCGGCTCGTTAGTTGCAGAACCAAGTAATACCTCCGGTGGAGGAACTTCCTAACTTGGGAGAGCCACATACGAAAGCATCTTCGACAAGTGCTAATGGCGGGAATTTGGGTTAGGTAGAGAGTGAGGCGGTGAACAATAATGTAGAAGACTTAAGGAGGGAATTAGTGCGATTGCTGCAGGAACTCCTGAGAACTTCCGTAGCATAGCCGACAGCTGTGTTTGCACCCGTTCCAGTGGAGGGAAAAAAGAAATGTAAATTTTGAGATTTTCAAGAAGTCCGACCTAGTGAGTTTCACGGGGGCAGTGACTTGATCCGAGCAGTGGCTTGGGTTCAGGAGATGGAACGGGCTTTGAAGATAACAGGGTGCGGAAGGCACCAAAATATAGCTTTTGCAACCCCCATGCTAAAAGGAGCAGATGTATATTGGTGGGACGTGCAAAAATAAGTTGAGGAAGGGAAAAAGCCTAACCGATGGTATGTTACCTGGAAGTGATTCAAACGGGTATTTAATGAGAAATATTTTTTTTGTGACAGTGCAAAATAAGCTAAAGACAGATTTTCCAGAATCTCAAACAGAAAGATAAGATGGTGAAGGAGTATATATGAAAATTTGATGAATTGGCTTATTTTGCCATGCGTCAGGTGGTTACAAAAGACCGAAAGGTTTGAGGAAGGGATGAGACAACCCTTAAAAAGGATTGTCAAAATGTTTCAATTAAATACCTTTACTAAGGTTGTGGAGAAAACTCTACTAATAGAAGCGAAAAATAAACAAGCCTAGGAAGAAAGGAAGGAGCAAGGGAGAACGAGAAGCAACAATAAACAACAGGCAAGGGATAGTGTAAAGAAATTTAAAAAGAAAGTGGAGGAAGGAAGTTCGGGCAAAGTTCATGTCAAGCGGTGAATAAGGAGTGTAGGCGGTGTGGATTGAAACACGAAGGTACAAATTGTATCAGGGCAACGGGAGCGTGTTTCAAATGTGGCCAGCAAGACCACAAGGCGAGTGATTGCAAGCTAAACCAGAGGGTTTGCTTTCAGTGCCAGCAACCAGGCGATAACGCGAAGGAGTGCCCCACAAAGGAAGATGATGGTTCTTGAAGGAGGCCTTAAAATCAGAAGATGTGGTGACAGGTACATTTCATGTATGTTCGCATCAGGCTATGGTTTTATTTGATTTTGGTGCTACCCATTCCTTTGTTTCTCTAACTTTTGTTAATAAGCTGACTATACCCAGGCAACCGTTGAATACGGTGCTAGCGGTAAATATACCTAGTAGACATTTCTTTTGTGCCACTAAAATATATAGGCAATGCCTAATACAAGTCTCCAATTAGACATTATATACTTATCTTATACTACTAAAATTGGGAGACTTTAATGTCATAATGGGGGATGGATTGGTTAGCAACATATGGCGCTCACGTGGATTGCCGGTGTAAGAGAATACGATTGCTGCCACTAGGAAAACCAAAAATACTTATACAGGCGTACACACGAATTTTGAGTCTAAAGATAAGACATGAAAATTAGCGACAAATAAAATTTATAATTGATTTGAAAAGACGAGTACAATTCTCTGAATAAATCTTTACACAAAGAAAATGCCATCTGATTCTTCACTTGACTAACGCTTGACCGAAGGCTTAAAAGCTTATTTCTGGATCAAACGGCGAATTTGATTGAGTTCATTTGAAAACTTGATGAATTCCACAACGAACGACTTTGAATGTCTGACGCGACGGACGGCTCAAATGTCCAACGCGATAGACAACTTGAACGCCTGACGAGACGGACAACTTGAATGTCTGGCGCGACGGACGATTTGAATGTCTGTTGTGGCAGATGACTTGGGTGTCTGACTGACTTGAAGACTTCTTGCTTCTTCTTTTACTGGTAAACTTGGGAAGAATTCTGTCTGGCTGACTTGGAAGACTTCTGGCCCCCTTCCTTTGCATCCCTTAGGGCCATCCCATATATATAGGGGTTGACGGAAGTTTTCTTGTTGAACTGTACTTCTTCTGATGATTATCTCTTAATTTTGTAAAGAGAAAAATACCATTTCACACGGGACAAATTTTTATTCGACCACGTAATGATACACGTGTCAGCTTCCTATTCGGCATTCACCATTCAATTTAATGACAAATAAATGACATGTGTCAATTTATAATTGGCATAAAATTTATCTTTCTACAAATCCCTCCTTGAGACTTGGTTGCTGGCGCATTGAAAAAGGCACTTTGAAAAGTGAATGAGTCTCAACACTTTTCTGTTGACATTTTTATTTTGTGTCCCACAGATTTTGTCCATGTAACAAATAATCTGTAGTTCCAAAAATTTTGGAACTTAAATTTAGCGATAGCTTCCTTTTATTTCATTTTGAACTTGGACAAAGAAAGCCTAATAGCCACTTGAATTTGGATGAACTTGTATGAAGAAATTTAATATCCACAAGAACTTGGACTTGAATTTGGATGAACTAGTGAAGAAATTTAATATCCACAAGAACTTGGACTTGAATTTGGGTGAACTTGTGAAGAAATTTAATATTCACTTAACTTGAACTTGATGGCTAAAAAAAAGTTCTTAAACTTGAATATGACAACACTTGGAGTTGAGAAAGTATGCAAATCCCAATGGGAGGGGAACTTGAAATTGGAGCCAAGTTGTGAAATTAGAATTGGAACCAAGTTTTACTTGAATGAATGAATTCAAAAACCAGGTCAAGTACAATTCTATTGAATGTCAACCAATTGCCATGTGTGGCCTATAAAAGAACAGAGGAACCGTACAATTTGTCTTCACAGATTGTGACAAATTGCGCTTTTAGTCCGAAGAAGTGCAGTAATTGTCTTAAAAAAATTCGGTTGTTAGCTCAGTGGCTGCTCTGGCGGCATGACGATAGATCTGGTATCGAAGGCTTGTTGGCCACTTTGGCATCGTCCTCAATTAGTATGCAGCCTTGTCGTTACCAGTGGCTTTTTTTTCCTGTCAATGCATGCGCCGCTCCTGCCGAAGAAGAAAGTCTTTTTTTCCTTTGTTTAGTAGCTAACTTTTCTTCACACCACTTTCTTCTTTTGTTTCTTCTTCCTTTTGTTTCTTCTTTAGACTCCCACCTTTTCTTCTTCGTTTCTTGTGCTTTCTTTCCAGACTCTTCTTTTTTTTTCTTTTTGCCTTGTCTTCTTCTACCTTTGTTTCTTCTTCTGCTTCTTTTTTTTTTTAACGACTTCCTTTTTTTTTAGCTTTAGTTACCCCCCCCCCCCCTCTTTTTTTATTGGACACTCTTTTCCTACTGCTTTATTTATGACACGAACAATTTATCAAACTATTGCAATCTGAATTTTTTTTTCAAAATTTGTAACATCATGCTCTTTTTTTCGTAGCAACATTCACGAAAGGAGTTTAGAAAAATACAAAAAATTGGCATATTTAGTTCTACTTTCCTTTAGAACCTGGTGTCTTTTGTACGGTTACCTTCAGCTTCTTTGACTGATTTCGGAATGAATGCTTCGGGTGCACATATCCATCTTGCATCTACGAAGTGCTTAACTTCATCGTAAGAAGGACCTGGACGAACTTCAAGACATACTCGGTCCGAACCCTTGTGCACATACTTGTACAGGTACTTGACACTTGTTAGTGTACCACAAATTTCAACATTGATGTGGCAGTCATATTTCATTAGCACCCTTGGATTATAAGGCACAACCCAACGATTGTCAACCATAACCTCCCCACGTCGATCTAAAGCAATAGACCTCCCGTCATCCCTCCTGTGATATATCGGGTATGAGTCGTCCCCTAATCTTGTTATCGCAGAATATGCTTTTGGGAATTGTCTTTTACAACTTCCATTCTTCACGCACGGGTTTTTTTGGTTTTGTACACCACAGAGGCCATGTATCATATGCCTTAAAACTGCATTATACAATTCAGGCTCTTCATCCCTATAAGGTATCTCAGCTCTGACAATGCGGTCATAATCGTCAGGGTATGCAACTTATCATCTTCATGCAAGATTAAAATTAGATGAACATGTGGCAACCCTCGTTTCTGAAATTCAAACACCAGAACATGGACAACCACCTTGCCAACTATTCCTCTATCCATAATATCTTTCTTCAACTCTTCATATCTTGCTCGGAATACCCTAGTAAGCAAATCAGGACGATCTTGTGGTTTCTGTCCTTGTAGGAGCTCAACAGCAATTTCCGGCCATGATGGCTTGCAAGTTATCGTCAAGAAAATGTCTGGTTTCCCATATCTTTGTACTAATGCCATTGCATCTTGATAGCGTTGGTACATGTCACGGGGACTTCCAGTAAATGATGAAGGCAGTATTGTCCGTCGACCAACATGTCCTATTACGACATAATTAATTATATTAAAATATTTTCTTGTAGGAATTTCAATTCAATTTCTTCTACGAAAGTAAAAGTTGTAACTGTATCATTTTCACCTATGTCTGACATATCCTGTAACCCTTGGCACATTTCCCCTCGTATATCTTCCTGATGTTGACGTATCCATCTTAACATATGAGACTCAAGCTTCACGTAATTATCAATAATGTATTGCTGAAGTAAACGTCCACCACGAAGCAGAAGTGATTGATGACCTTGAGGAATCTAACAAAATGAATTATAAGTAAGTTTGAGTTAAGAGGATGTTTTGAATTCGATGGATATTTTCAATGAGTTAAAAGAGTCGTTTACATGTAGCATAAAAGCATAGAAGTCGCGGCATGTAGCACTTGAGCCATCATTGTTTCTACTATTAATATCCCACCCATAGCTCCCGCACGGTAGCAATAATGGATATTGAAGAGGGTCATAATATCCAACAACAACTTGAACATTCATAAGGTTTCCCGATATTGTTTGAACCACAATATCTCTTGGATTTAAATTGCCTCCCTCTTCGCCACCTACCAATATATCAGCAACTTCTGATGCAGATGGGAGATTGTATTGGCGACGCTCAGATGGTTGCTCTTTTATTAGTAGCCTACAGTTTCTTGTATCTGATCTTTGTGACAGATTTCTGAACATATGCACAAAAGGGTTATGGGCATCCAAGATTTGCTTCAACTTGTCACAAATCTCACGTTGCAAAACTTTATTGTCCGCTAATCTGTTGTCATTTTCATGTTCAGTATCGTATATGTATATCTATAGATAATGTGGTCTAGCATCTGAGTCTGGAAGTAGGCTACCGATCACTGCCAACAATGTGCAAGCACCCCATATAGTGTCATAAGAGGGCGTTGCAGAACCTAGGAGGAAGTTCACACTGTTGAATACGTCGTTGCCCAAAGTCTTTGAGCAGTTGTTAAGAAGAGGTATGATATGTAAGTCACCGCTACTACTATGCCAGCCATAATACTGGAAGGATATGATGTACGTACTTTTTGTGCCTATTATCATGTGAAGGGACACCCTATGGAGAGATGCATAATGTTTTGACACGCCATACAAGACCTCATTGACAAGGGTGAAGTCTCTTCTCCCCCAAAGCCGAATGTCTTGAAAGAACCCTTACCACCTCACATGGTAAACTGCATTAATGATGGCCAACCAGTTGTGGATTTAACTATCTTTATAATTCGAGCTAGTCAACAAAGTCAGTCAGTTACAATATGTATTTCTCTACCCCAGTTTTGTGATGTGATTTCATAGGAAGAGTTGATGGAAGGTGAGGCCTTTACTGCCGAGGAAGAATACGATGAAGAAACCGATTTTATGTTTTGACACAATGCTAAGGTATCCCACTAACCCGATCAGGCCAAGTTTACCAGGCCTTACCCCGACAAACCACATTTTGACCAGCTATTTTCTTAAGATCCTCCTGACGATGAAGTGTCAAGATAGTTAAATAAAACCCAGGTAAACATCTCTATTTGGGGATTGTTATCCGCCTCATACTCTTACAGTTAAGCTCTCATCAAATTGCTCAATAAGGCCTAGATAACTATCCAAACCTAGCCTGAAGACCTATCCCAAATGCTAGGGGATATACATTACAAAAAATGTCCTCATATTTTTCGAGTCAAATTTGCCCAAATCAAGACCCAGCCACAATGACCCGCTCCATATCACTATGCGAGCACTTGATAAAAGGTTCTCTTAATCCTCGTAAACAATGGTTATGCCTTAAATGTTTGTTCCTTATGCGTTCTTCAAGCCCTCGGCATTGACCCCTCAGAGTTTACCCCCTCTAACCAAGCTGTTTAAGCCTATGATAATACTTGGCGAGAAGTGATTGGTACAATCAAGCTAGCTTGATGGCTTGTCACGACTCAAACACACGTGTGAGCCCATGAGTTAGGTCCGTTATCGGCTGCAGGCCCATTCAAACATCTACCCAGGGCTCTGCCAGGCCTTACTATAATCTGTACTCAGAATTTAATCCAATTTACTAAATATTAAAACAATAAATTGGCTACTGCAAGCCGCACTTAGAAATTTCATCAACTATCATAAATAACTTCAATTACATAATTAAACTCCATGTAGTTCAATGCTCCATGAAATTCTCAAAATTATAAAATTTGTACTACAATGTTATCTAAAGGTTCACATGTGCTCTAAGGGAGCTTAAGTCCCTAATGACCATCTCCCGCAAGTTCATCCTTGTTACCCTCATAGATGTCGGGTTCATCTAAGTAATCACCTGAAAACATTTATAAAAAAGTGAGTTTGGGGCCCAGTAAGCACACATATCATGTCCCTAAAATAAGTTAAGCGTTTCAAAACGTGCCATGGGTTTCTATAACGCCAAGAAAATTCGGAACTCCATCGCCCCCGAACTCCCGGAACGTTAACCTGCGACATCACATTAACCTGTCAAAACCTGTTCACTAACACATACTCTAAATCATCTAATTCAACATCAACTCATATTTCTCAAATACTAGATTACAAATTGCTTAGCTTACACTATTACACTTAGATCTTTAACAGCTCAAGTCCCTAAGAGCGAATTAACAATACCGACCCGCGCAGGGGTCTTACTACACAATAGTGATGGGCTCGCCGAAATCTCACACAACTCTAACTCATTCCCGAACATGCTACAGCTGATCATCACCTACAGAAGGGAGTCAAACGAAGGGTGAACTTTTGAGAGCTCAATAAGGTCGTACAAGGACTACCAAAAGAATTACAAAACAATTCCAAAGAATCCAACCAACGATGAATTCCAAAATACTTCAAAACGATCAAACAAACTCAATGATTTCCAAAATTATCAAAATTCATCATAAATAGATACTAAAATAAATAATAACAATCATGATGGGTTCCAAAACGATCAAAAGAAGATCATCTTCATAGCCATCATTCCAAAATACAATGGTGATTTTTCGAAGGATTTCAAAACACACATAGATCTTTTGAGACAATCATTTCTGATCAATTCCATAACAGTCATGGTAAGATACAATGCCAATAAAATCAAAAACGTTGATCCTGGGCGGTTGCAATGCCATTCCGACATAGCCATATGGTGTACACATGCATGATGTACTAGTATATAATTACTAGCCCTCTTCATCAATCAAGGAACTAGCCTGCTTCCCCATAGGAAGCAGTAACAATCCATCCTTATACCGCCTCCCCACAGTACGGTTTTCCAGGTCAATACAAAATCAACAATATCAATGAGCATTAATATAAACTCAAATCACTGAAATCAATTCGGGTTTCAATAACAATAAACATACTGAAATAAGTCATCAGAATAACAACAAACAAATAATAAGAATGATTATGAACGATTGTTGAATTTAGACACAACAGTTCAATTGAACAAATGCAAACAATTATCGTATCGAATTTACTCAGCATGCAATAATAGGCGACCATCAATAAGATTTTCAAATAATCGATTTAGATTCAATATTGAGGTTTTCTAGGCAATAACATGTTGATATCAATACATAATTTAGTATTTGACATTAGTCATAAGTAAATAAAATGAGTACTTACGAGTACGAGTTATCAAAATAAGGGTTTGGATGAAAGTCCTCACCTAGGGTTCAGATAGAAATCCTTACCTAGATCGGAAGCTGCGCTATCTAACCAGAATATCTGTTACTTTACCCTAAACAGAACAATCAACTGATCAAAACACAGCCTACAGTACAATGTTATAACTTAATACGGATTCACGCATACTCCCTAAATAAACCCCCCTCACTGGGTATGTAAATACCAAAATGCCTCTTATGTGTGTGAAATTACCAAAATGCCCCTCGCGAACGTAGATCACCAGAAACATCCTTCCCGTAAGTAGAGTCACTAAAATAACCTTCATGTATGTGAATTTATCCAAAAACACATTTTATAGGTAAAATTACTAAAATACCCCTTTGGGTGGCAAATCACCAAAAATCCCCTCTCACACTTAAATTGCCAAAACAACCTTTCTGTAAGTAAAATCACTAATATATCCTTACTGCAAGTGAATTTATGTAAAAATACCCCTCCTGATGGTAAATTATCAAAATACCCCATGAGGGTTCTTAGCACCTGAATAATCTCAAAAACACTTTAAACACTATTTTAAGCTTTCTAAAATCATTTTTGGGCTAAAAAGTTTTTTAAAAAATTCAAATTGGTGTCCAGACCGAGCGCTCAGAAGCCGGTTCGGCTAAAAATACCTATCGGCTTGAACTGACACGAAATTTTAGAGTATGAAACATTTCAGTAACATAAGATTTTCTAAAATTTCAGATTAAAAAAACTTTGGTTTGGTATGCTAGTTAAATTGTTAATTCTCTTTAATTGACGCCCTACTTTAGCATCCTTCACGAAACACCGAAAATTTTCAAAAGTTTTCAGAGCGTCTGTCTTGTAAAAATAATGGGAGTTACTATTTTGAACTTTGCCAAATTTCGATCCTTACTATTATAAAAATTATGACAAACCTACTAACCTAACCCCGTCACCCCTTTAATGACAATTTCAGTTAATATTTAGATTTCAATATACACTAGTTCACCTTAACACACACACACACACACACACACACATTCACACACACACAAACTCACATCTAAGCACCCCTAAGACACATCTATGCACACACTACTACACATAATCTTACACATATATAATCTCCACCCAAATACACACACATACACTCAACACACAAAAAACATCCTCAGCATTATTGCTACAATAGCAGCAGCACAACAGCATAGCACCGCAGCAGCATCAACAAAATAGCGGCAACAATGGTAAAACAATAGTCCAACCAAATGATTTCTCTCTTTCTCTCTCTCTCTCTCTCAATGGGCAGAAGCCACTCAATGGGCACGCACGACGAGGTCAATACACTGTTCAAACGAAAACTGAAACAAGAAGGAAAACAAAGAGAAAACAGCCATGGTGACGGCTGAACGGTTCCACGGCAGGAAAAACAAGATAGCCCAGATCGTCAAAATTTTAGTAAACTGGACAGTGCTTAGTAACGAAAATCGAAGCAGCAAAACAATAACCTTTAAGCATAACTGTGTACAAACGGTAGTTCCAAAAATTGAATCGATCCAATAGCAAATTTAATCTTTTTCGAATTCAAAGACAATTAGATTGAATAATTAAACCCTTAAAAATTATCGGTCCAACTTAATTCAGATTTCAAAAAGTAAATTCCTACCTTCAATTGCACAAATCGACTCCAATTCTCAAATAAATTGTGTCAAATACCCTAATAAAAAATACCTAAATTTCAATTGGACGTGTTTCTTACAATGAATTTCAATCCAAAATCAAAAATATATTCTTACCTCAAACTGACGATCACAATTAGAACTGGCAAACGGTTCGACCCGTGCGGGTACGGGTAATGCCTGGTCGGATCCGGGTATAAACGGTTCGGGTAATTTATACCTGAGTTTTTCCGGGTACGATTATCTGGGATCCGTACCCTACCCTGACGGGTAGGGTATTACCCGCGGGTCTTGGCCTTATTTTTTTTAAAATTCAAAACAGATTTTAACACACTTTTAAAGACAGCTTTTGCTAGTTATTCTGCTTATTTTATCAACACATTTCTTGTCTTTGATTGTTAATTTGTTACTGTAAAAACAATTTTCACTTTGGTTATTTAATGTTATGACACATAAAAGTGATAAAAACATTAAAACTCATAACATCCTACATTCCTACTTAGTTACTTACTACTAATTACTTACTAGTTACTAGCATACTAATTGTTAAATACCATATGAACAAATTCAAGCATCTAACCCCATTCCCAAATCCCCGCCCATAATCCAATAACTTTAAACAACAAATTACATCATCATATCACAATATCACATGCATAAATTCATTGAAATTAAAGTCTTCAATTCTATCGTCGTTAACTAAAACTTCAAGTCTTCAAATCTCCATTAGCAACTTCATCAAGGTTGGTAAAAACTTGAGGACATTCATCTTCAACATCAACAACCTCAACATTCTCGATGGGCGGATTCTTGTTTACAGATTCCATAGATCTACAATAGTCCGAAACAAAGAATAAGAAAAAAAGCGAGAACAACAAGTCAACAAATCCAATAGGACTAACACAAGTTACACAACACATAATTTCAAAATTCCACTAGTCCAACAGCAAATTCAGCAATATATATAACATCCAAATGCAAAAAAATACTATCCAACAATAATAACATCCACCACAAATCCACAATACTGCCCAAATCCAAATCCACCTTCCCTCCGCCACATCAATATACTTGACAAGTTGACATGAAACTCCATTGCAGCCAATATACTTGACATGAACATGTACTAAAAAATGTATAATTACAGAACATTTCAGAATTGATGGTATCTATGTAGTACATTATTTTAACCTAAACCATATCTGATTCAAATAATGGATCAGAAGTAAAATAGAAAACATTCCAAACCCCTGTAAGTTCAACCATTAAATGATAAATCCTTCCAGTTAAACTAATTTTAAAGCCACAACAAATAAATAAATCATCCACGTGAACCTCCTACAGCTACAAGTATAAAATGCAGAGCACACAAAACACACGAAGAAAATGTACTGAACACAAATTCTGAACACAAATATGCAGCCCAAGAGAAGACAGACTCTTCTTTTCACAGAAAATTAGATAACCAATTCAGACATTCAGTATACATGTCTACCAATTTAGTATTCAATTATTCATATATACAGTCATACAGAGATGTCCATGCTCATTTTGGCAATGAAATAACATGACCACTCTATTAGATTACACCCAATATCAGTCCATTAAATCAGTCTTTTGCGCACAAAAGAATGAAAAGATACAGGTATATACTATATACCGTATGGACTATGGTGTATGGACATATGACAAATCACAGATGTATGAAATGAAAGTGATACAACATTTGAGAGATCGACTAACCTTCCAGGTGGAGTTCCGTGGCATATGGAGTGAACAGCGGCGGTGGACTGACGGAGGCTAACGGCGGTGGTCGATGGCGTGCTGCTACGGCTTGAACAGCGGCGGTCGACGCTGTTATGGCAGTGGTCGGTCTGGATCTGCCGATATGGCATCGCGCCGTCTCGTGAGTCGTGTGAGATGGGCTAGCATCCGACGAGTTCACGATCTGTTGCCGACAGATCTGAGATGAGCTGACGGGACTAGGTGACTGATAAGTGATGACGGAGGGCTCTGTCACCGGCAGATGTGGTGTTGCCGTGTTGGCTTGCGACGGCGTGAGAAGTGAGAAGTGAGAACTGAGAGTTTGAGAGTAAGAAATGAATTTAGGGCACATATTTTTCCCTTATATACTTCAAAATTAATGGGTAATTTCAGGTTACCCAAAATCCGACCCGAACCTACCCAAAAATTATGGGTTGATTTGTGTACGGGTCAGATTTCTGTGGATAGTGAAAATGGCTACCTGTACCCCGGGATTTTGGACAGGGTACGGTTCGGGTAACGGGTACGGATATCATTTTGCCAGGTCTAATCACAATCTCAAAATTAACTTTCTAGAGATGCTTTGGAGGTTTTGAAGTTTCTCATGCTCCTAGGAATATATTCTACGTAAGTCATTATATACCTAAAAGATATATACTTATATTCCTAAAACAATTAGAATTTCAAAAATACCCATTAAGTCCCCAAAGCTCTCGAACTTTATAAATAGGTCAAATTAAAACCTAAGTTTAAATTGTGTCGCCTAAACCAAAAAGTGTAACCCACTTTCTGAAAACAAAAATCTGAATTGTTTCTTAGCCCCAAGCGCTAAGAGAATTTTTTTTACAGAAACGCCCTTAATGACATAAGTTAATTATTTATTTTTTAACAGATTTAAATATTCGGGATCTAACAGGTAAAACGTTAAGAAGGCTCATAAGCAACTATCACAGCTATTCACAACTTGGTATGCTGTAATCAGCGTATGGTCCTACGACTAGGATCCAGAATATCTCCTCCATTGTTGGTGTTAATCTTCTTTTTTGGGGAAAGGTTATGGTTTTAGGTGGTGATTTTCGTCAAGTTCTACCGGTTATGCCAAAAGGTGGAAAATTAGAAACGATTGATGCATGCAATGCGAGATCATACTTGTGGTCCGAGGCCAAGGTTCTTCGGCTGAAGGAGAACATGAGAAGTAGGAATGACCAAGAATTTGCCGAGTACTTATTACGAGTTGGAGAAGGAACTGAACCCATTGTTGCTAATGAGATGATTGAGGTTAATTCAACCATGGTTGTAGATTGGGAAGGACCGTAGTCCGTCGACAGATTAATCGATGAAGTTTTTCCCAATTTAGATTCGAATGCTAACAACCAAAGATATATGATTGACAGAGCACTGATAACGCCACTAAATGAGCATGTGGATATGTTGAATGAGAAGGTGATCCAAAAATATCCGGGGGATGAACGTATCTACTACTCATATGATAAAGTTGAGAATGACGCACATCTTCTATACCAACCAGAGTTTCTCAACTCCATTACACCTGGTGGTTTGCCCCCACATGTTTTGAGATTGAAAAAAGGGTCTTCTGTTATGTTGTTAAGGAATATTGATCCAAAGATTGGTTGATGTAACGGTACAAGGCTATTGTGTCATGACTTTCATGATACCTATATAGATGTTGAAGTTATGACGGGACGCCATAAGGGCATAAGGGCTTTTTTGACTAAAATAAAATTGAGAATAACTGATAGTGCAAATCTTCCATTTGAGATGGTTCGTTACTAGTTTCCAGTGCGCCTCAGTTTTGCTTTCACAATCAACAAAGTACAGGGTCAAACAATACCGAATGTGGGAATCTACCTTCCGGATCCTGTCTTCAGTCATGGGAAACTATACGTGGCATTGTCCAGAGGAACATCAAAAGAAGCAACAAAGATATTGGTTAAGAAAGGAAGGATTGACAACATGGATGCAATATACACAAAAAATGTTGTTTACAAAGAAGTGTTACAAGCATCACATTTATGAGTAAGGACCCAAATAAGATTCATTTGACTTTTACTTCCAGCTATTACACACATATTATAGTTTCCAAGTTATACTCTATCTCTACATTGAACTTAAGGAATATAAAGCTTCTACATGTTTAACATCATAACTGAAAATGTAGGAAATAAGGTTGACTGCGGCATGTACAGTGTCAGAGCTAATAAAGACACCTTCAACAATCTTCTTAATCAATTGGATCTTTGTTACACGTGGATAGGATGCAACAACGGAAGCACATTGAACAAGCCAAATGTATCAAACAGACTTTTAAATCTAATAACCATATAACATCTTACAAAAAGAATATGAAACTAAATTTATAGGTAATAAAAAACAGGGTCATATACCCTGGGTTGCCCATCACTGTTTGAATGTCTGGATTTGACTTAGGACAAATGGTATTACGAGAGTTAAGAACGCAGGAGCAAGAGCGGTATGTTCATCATCTCTTATAGCATTAGCTAATTTTACATATACCTTATTGCCTTTAATATTCTTTTCTATGTCTGCAAGAATAAGGTAGTGCAAAAAATTGAGTGGGACTTAACAACGGTGATAAATAAATGATATACTTTAACATGCGACTTCCATACAATCCAAATAAATACTTCTAACAGTATCTTTATATAGGTTGGAATACAATATCGAAGATATGAGTGGGACGAAAATAAATATTTTAGGTATGCAACTATATGAAATTTATTCTACAAATTGAGGTTAAGAGGTTAAAACTTTCGCGAAATAATTATAGGTATTTATTACGGAAGGAAGACAGCAAAGACGTAGGAGTGGTAATTACACTATTCTAAATGCCAGTACTTTTCATTGTCGTACGTTTTTCTAATTTTAGTTGTTGTTCGTTATAAATCAAACTCACTATCACACTGTTTTTGAAGTTTTTCAATGATTACTTGCGAATAAAGAAGATGCACATTACTGAATATAAAATGATATGTCGTTCTTTGACTAGGTACGAAATGAATTTTTTTTGCCACAATTAAAACTTATATATGTTACTAAGATTGTAACTTTGTGATGTGTAATTATATAGGGCTATGGCTGAAATTTCAGGAAAACAATTATAAGGCGTAGTGGTGAAGAAATAAAGTCTAATTGTTTCCTTATGCAATTTTTGGTGTTATTTATTTGAAAGTGATAGGTTTGATATGTAAATTAAGATAATCTTCCTTCAGCTCTATGATGTTATATCTAATTTTTTTAAAATTTTGATGATATCTTGTCGAAACATATATTTTACGACTGATGCAATAAATGACTCGGAGACATGACGGCAGCTCGTATATATATTGTATAAAGCAATCAGGCTTGAGTTATGGGCTATGTTTTTCATTAACATCTCAAACAACCGAAAATTAGCACTTGAAATGAAATTTCATCCGGTTTAAAAAAACCCGACGTGGCATGTGTTCCTAGTAGAGATACAAAGCAGTGGTTGGTCCTGTCCTTTCTCTTTTCTAACCCAATTAAACCTAATCCCACTTTCCCCTTAGTATCGCCAACGCCAACGCCAACGCCAACGCCATTTGGAGCGCGGTTATTGTTTCTCTTTCTCGTCAATGGCAGCGTCATCCTTGGTCAGTCTCGTCATCAAGAACTCAATTAATCCCACAGGTAAAAATCTCCTGTTTCTTCCAACTTCCTCGGCCAAATTGGCTGCATTCTAAATTTTTCTTTATCTGTGCCATGTCAACCGCTGAAATTGCTTGGCCAATGTAACCTTTTTCAGGTAGACGATGCAAGTACATCGGTCAATCGGTGGTAAATTATCTGCTCACTTCGCTATTAATCGTTTACCTCACAAACTGCAATGTTAAAGGAACTCGTAATTCGTTTGTTAGCAAACCTCTACTTAAGTTGATATCGTATAGGCCCATCGTCTAGAGAACTGAAGCTGTTGAAATTATCTTTCTGCACTCTGTTTGTCGCAACTGTGACATAATTTTGGCTTTAAGCAACATGAGGCGTGGGAAATAGCCAAAAAAGGATGCAAAAATAGCTACGTTGTACATATTCATATGTTTACCCTATGCCATAGGTCTCTAATTTATATGGACTTTTGTTCTGACAATTGACTGGGCAGAGGGCATTACCAATTCGCATTATAACGGTTGGAAAGAAGAGATCGCAAGGTGTACAACTAGTAGTTGAGGAGTACATTGAGAAGATCAAACTCTATTGCCACATTGATGACACACAAATTCGTTCTAATCCCAAGAATGCTCGGTGCGTCATCATCATTCTGTTTCATTTCTAACGTTTTCCATCAACACAGCAGTGGCTTTTTCTTGTTTGCAACCTTGCTTGGCTAGGGAATACAGTTATTTTCCTTCTTATCCTATTCAATCATGGCTATGTAATTTGATTAGCATCTTATGCCGATGTTGTTTGCATAATAAAGATCACAATCGGTTCATTGTTTCCTCATTTAGTTTTTTTTTTCCTTTTTTGTGGTAAAAGGTCCTTTATTATTATTTCAGTTCCAACAACATTACAACCATGCAACTAAAACATTTGGTGAAGTAAAATAGATGAAAGAGCATCATGAATCAAGACTGCAGCACAGTGGAAGGTAGTTTCCAGCTTTGGCATAGCTTCTGGTTATCGGAGACCTGGCAGCTTACCTCCAGCTTAACACTCGATAGTTAATCCATTTGTCAATCTTTGCAAAAACCTGAGTAATCCCCTGTTGTTTTCCCATAAAAATCCTTTGATTTCTCTCTCCCATATACATAAACTGTCGAAACAAAGACCAATTTGCTTAAGACTGCTCTGATCTCTGAAATTACGAACTGCATATTGGAGCAGCTGTGTCCATGAATGTTGAGATTGTGAAAAACTTTACTCCAAAGAGCTTGAGCAAACGAGCAAGGCATGAAGAGATGAGTCATTGTTTCCTGATTTTGAGAACATAAACTGCATTCCACTTTCTGAGTTTATCTTTGGTCCTAAGTTTCCCTTTACAAATCATCCAAAGTATTATGACACATATAGGAATGTGTGCAGGAAACCAGATTATTTTCCGCCATGGAACAGAGGGATGATTAGATCTGAGAACATTCCAAGCAAATTAATGCTATATTGGCCTTGGGGATTGGGCATGCACTTGAGATGGTCATTCTGATCAGAAATTATGTTGGGGATAGGATATAATTGCAAGCTCAAGTCCTTGAGAGCTTGTGATCTTATAGGTATGTACCAATTTCCATTGATTAAGGCCTCATGCACTTTTGTGTTCATAGAGCTGGAGCTGGCAGCATCATATATAATTCTGTGCCCATATTGGTTTACAATGGGACCCCTTGGCAGCCGTTTGTCAAGTCAGAACCATGTTTTTTGGCCAATGCAGATCTGATATTTAATAAGACGTTTAGTTTCACAATTTTACACAAAGCCCAGGATAAATCAGTTCCAGGTGTAAAATGTCACAGGTTCTGTCCTTTGATGATGTTGGTGTGACTCCATTTAATCTAAAGTGTATCTTTCCTCTTAGCTAGATCCCATATATACCTGCAGATAGCAGCTTTGTTTCATTCATGAAGTCTTTTAATCCCAAGCCCTCCAGGCTACTTTAGCATTAATACACCGGGTATATTTTCCATGCCTGATGAAGCTCCTAATATTTGCTTCTATATTAGAGATGATCTTCTTTGGTAGCACGAAATTGGCACACCAATAAATCTGCATGCTGAATAGAACAGAGATCGCTAATTGCAGCCTGCCAGCATAAGAAAGGTGCTTAACAGTCCAACTGTTAATTCTTTTCATCACTTTGTCAATTAAAACATTACAGTCTGAGGTTCTAAGCTTTGTAGTGATTAAGGGAACCCCTAGGTAGGTAACAGGAAAGATGCCAAAGGGAATTCCATATCTTGTGTCAGTTCTTCTGCATCTTCCTCATTCAGACCAGCAATGAACAAAGAGCATTTTTGTAAAGTATGAATGAGACCAGACATTAAACCAAATCCTTGAATAGCTTTTCAGATGATAGAGATAGAAGAGATGTTGGCACCAGCAAAGATGAAGAGATCGTCAGCAAAGCACACACGAGTAATGCCGTGTTCCTTACACTTAGGACGAAAGTTGAAATGAGGATGTTGAGTGAAATCATCCAAAAGACAGGAGAAAGCTTCCATAACCAATGGAAAGAGAGATAAGGAGAGATGGGATCACCCTGCCTCAAGCCTCTATGATTGCTGAAAAAAAATCCTTTCATAGTCCCATTCAATTTGATAGAGAATTTTGCAGTTGACACACATTTTCATGATCTAACTAATGTACTTTGGAGGAAACTGGAGGACTTCCAGAACACTTTGTAAGAAATCCCGGTCCACAGTATCATAAGCTTTTTGGATATCCACTTTCATAACACATCTTGGATAGTTTCTCACTAATTCTTGCATAAGAAGGATATTATCCCCGATGTTTCTTCTTTCCACAAAAGCCGCTTGCCTGTTACTGATAAGAAAGGGAAGAACTTTTTGCATTCTTTTGCACGGCATTTTGGTTATGCATATCTAGACTACATTGCAATAGGTCTAAAATCTTTAATAGTACTAGGTACAGGGCCTTAGGAATCAAGGTAATTGCAGCACAATTGAAGATTTTAATAGCCTTCCCATTTGTGAAGAAAAAGAGCACAACTCTTGAAACATTTGAGCCAAGCACATCCAAATTATGTTGAAAGAATTCAGCACTATATCCATCAGGGCCAGGAGCTTTGTTGGCCTCAAAGGAGAAAATAGCCTCTGACATCAGTCCCAGTTAATGCATTTCACCAAGATGTCTTGTTGGCTTGGAGATAGTTGCTTATGCATGATTTGCAGTATTGATTTTGTATGCCTGTATGGTGGTTGAGAGGCTCCAAGAAAATTAGAGAAATGCTTTATAGCTTCTTGATGGGCCTCTTGCTCTCCAACTATGTGAGAACCATCAGTGGTGTTGATGGATAAGATTTTATTATGAGCTCTATGAATCTGCATTTTCTTATGAAGATATGCAGTGTTCCCATCCTCCGGTTTAATCTCTTTGACCCTTGCTTTCTGTGGTAGAAGCTCTCCTCAGCTTTGAATAGTTCATAATACTGAACATGGAGCCTTTACTCATTGGTAATAATGTCCATAGTGAGAGAACCAGAGTATTATCTATTTTTGAGCAGCCTGTAGTTTTTGCAACTTTGCAGCTACTCTGCTAGAGATATTACTGTAATGCTCATGGTTTAACTTCTAAAGTTTAGGTTTAAGCCTTCTGAGTTTCTGGTAGAGTTTGTGTACTGCATCTCCAATGGTTTCCCTATCCCATGATTCTTTGTGAATCTGTTTGAAGGATGAGTATTGCATCGAAAAGTTGAAGAATTTGAATCGCTTGAGACCAGCATACCTGGTTTGAAGAATTGTAACCAGTAGGAAACAGTGATCTGATAAACCAGGATCACAAACTTTTACCTCAGTGCTAGTAAAACACTCGAGCCAGCCAGAGTTGGATGGAGCTCGACCGGTTCTGCTTAAAATCAATCCTTCCTCCTCTCTCTTATTGCGCCAAGTATAAAAGCTTCCTTTATGGCCAAGTCCTGTAAATTCAATTTGAATAAGCATTGGTTGAACTCCATAGTGTCAAGTCGATTGATGCCACTACCACCTCCTCTCATTCGGAAATCTAACAACATAGAAGTCTCCAATTAACAGCCAAAGTATATGCCCAATGAGTGCAGCATCTTTATGTAATTGATCTCATAGCTCTCTCAATCTTATTTCGGTTATTATGACCATATAGATGCAAGACAGTTACCAAGGAGCTTCGTTTGTTTGATTCACCTCATCAGTGATGACTTGAGCATGAATAAAAAAAGAAATGACTTGTAGAAATTGGTGCTTCCAACCAATCCAAATTCCAGCCACTCCTTTATTACTGCTGTTATGGATGAATTGCTTATTTCATCCATTTACTAGCTATTCTTCATTTATGTGCGAAGATTCTGTAGTAGTAGTACTTTTCTCTTCTTCTTTTTACTTGAAAGCTATGTTACATGGACTCTTCGGTTGGTGTGAAGTACCCGTGTCGGACACTCGACACTTGGACATGGGTATGGGATATGTGTCCGACACATCTCATAGGATATGACATTATCAATACTATATATAGTTTTTTGTTTAATTAGTTATTGCTTTGATACAAGACAAGTTGTCAATTAAAACCAAATGCATCACACAAAACACCTTTTTACCTTCGAAACAACTAAAAAGCAATAACAAATATGAACATTTTGCCGTGTCCCCGTGTCTTGCGTTTTTAAAATTAGACGAGTCCGACACTTGGACACGTATCCGATCCGGACACTTATACCGAGTCCATGTAACATAGCTTGAAAGTATCTGCGTACTAAGATGTTGGAGCAACACCAAACACCATCAACCATTGTATGTTCAAGTCGAGGCACTAAAAATTATCAGACAGGGTCTGCTCTCAAGGACTTCTAGATGCCTTTCAAAACAATGGCTTCTACATGTGACAAGGATTCATAACCAAATTGGTTTCCTAGTCATTCTGGTTTGTTGTTTTGGTTTTTCTACCCGATTCATGGCTCTGTTGCGGGTTTGATCTTCCAGTTAGAAGTTGTCAATTTGGAAACTGTGTACACTATGGTGCTCTTACCATTGATAAGGTCCACTTTTTCTAACTGGATCCAGAAATGTTGTTTCATGTTCTTATAGGGCTCGCTTCTTATCTGGTTAAAAGTTTATCCCAGTGTCTGTGTGCTAGGTTATTCTTTTGCCTTTTTCAAAAATTGAGACTAGAGGATTGCAATTTGTCTATCTTGCTTAGATTTGGGTGAATCTTTGCGGAATCATGCCTTATTTTTTAAGGTTAATTTTGTCTCCAGAAGAATCGCAATACTCATCAAGTACATTCTAGAGTGATCGGCGTCATTTTAGATGAAGGACCAATTAGAACTTACAGGCAAAGATAAAGGACCAGAAGTGTAATTTACCCCAAAAATTATTGATAACTCTAGAGGATCCAAATACAACTCAGGAAGCCGACAGATTTTTGTAAATGAGAACTCTGACAGCTTCTGACAATTGTGTAGTATAGAGTCAAAGGAGACCCTTGCCTAAGCTGGACTGCTTTCTTCCTGATTAAAAAAGAAAATTACCAAGTGTTCATAAGACATAGTAGTTTGCACCATAATGTTGCAGAACTTCGAAGTACTTTGTAATGGAATTGTTTGCTATGTCCAGTTGGTGAGCTGGACCGAGTCCTACCCTACACTCTCTCTTTTAATCGAGAAAGATCTCTTGAGCTGAAATTACCTTATCATGTCACTTGTTCCTGCTATGAGGGCACTTAGTTCTTACAAACTAATTACTGGTTGTGAAATTTGGAACAAGATGTACATTTCATTGAGCTTCTTCTGGAGGAAACCTGGGTGAGAGAGTAAAAAGGGCTGCATCGATGTCAGAAAAAATTCACCGTGGGCTGGGGGGGGGGGAGGGATTAAGAAGGATGAAATTTCAGCGTTTAAGGTTTCGGAGAAACTTCGGGATTAACTTTCGTAAAAGTTTGTTCCCAACCTATTCTGGTCACACTCAAAGGTCCACTTGGAGTCCCATTGTGCATGACACGTCCGCACAAGCACAGTATTCAACACTTTGAACCGGACAAAGTGCGCGCGCCCAAGTCACTTGCATTCTTTGCCTCACACGCCTCACGCGTGACTCAGTCACCAATGATTTCACGCTACCGTGACTCACAGTACCACGTTCGTCGCGCCGCGACCACCTAAGCACCTTTTCACCAAAAACATCGACCGTTGGCGCAACCGGAGCGATGGGGTCAAGGGCATAGGCCTTAGCCAAACCCATGGGGTCGGCCTCCCCCAAGTCCACGGGGTCGGCCTCGGCCTCCATAGGGTGTTGGCCTTGGCCTTTCCCCCTCGGTTGTTCACTCTTCGCGCAAAGTCCCTTTCGCGCTTTGATCGCTTCATACACTTCGTACCTGGCTTTGGCACCTTGTTCGTCACACGGGTATGTTTCACGTCGACACGCTCGCGCAATGTAACTTTCGGATTTGTCATTGCCCATCAAAACACCTTCTGTCGGCACGCCCGAAATTTCACCCAAAAGGGGAGTGGCCTTGGCCTCCCTTCATGGGAGTTGGCCATTAGCCTTGGCCACCCCCTAGGGTCGGCCTTAGCCTTCCCAAGGGGTCGGTCTCGGCCTTCCCAAGGGGTCGGCCTCGGCCTCACCAAGGGGTCGGCCTCGGCCTCCCCAGGGGTGGTGGCCTTGGCCTTCCCCCAATCCTTGGCCTATGGCCTCCCCTCCTGCGCGCACTTGTTTTCTCAAGTCTTTGCACGTCCGCGATGTTTAAGGACATTCGTACACCAACCTCGCGACGTCCGTCGTGCACCAACCTCGCGACGTCCGTCGTGCACCAACCTCGCGACGTCCGTCTTGCACCAACCTCGCGACGTCCGTCTTGCACCAACATCGCGACCTCCGTCGTGCCCCAACCTCGCGACGTCCGTCGTCCACCAACCTCGCGACGTCCGTCGTCCACCAACCTCGAGACGTCCATCGTGCACTAACCTCGCGACGTTCGTCGTACATCAACCTCGCAACATTCGCCGTCCACGACCGCGCACCGCTCCTGCGATGTCCGTCGCCCAAAGTCGCACACTACCACCGAATGACCCGTCACTGACGACCGCGTAGCATCACTTCCAACTTTGTCATTACTACATGTCGCATTCATCATCTTGTTATGACAGGTACACTCAACTCAAAACCCATCTTCGGGACACCCGACACGTGCCCGTGCGTAGTCTCCGTGACGTTCGTCGTTGCGCCCGTGCGCCATCTTCATGATACGTGCCCTCGGCACCAAGTATAGCTCCGTGACGTTCGTCGCCGCGCCCGTGCGCCATTCTCATCATGCGTGCCCCCGGCACCAACTATAGCTTCGCGACCTTCGTCGCCGCTTCCGTGTGCCATTCTCATCATGCGTGCCCCCGGCACCAACTATAGCTTCGCGACCTTCGTCGCCGCGCCCGTGCGCCAATCTCATCATGCGTGCCCCCGGCGCCACCTTCGTCGCCGCGTCCGTGCGCCATTCTCATCATGCGTGCCCCCGGCACCAACTATAGCTTCGTGACCTTCGTCGCCGCGGCCGTGTGCCATTCTCATCATGAGTGCCCCCGGCTCCAACTATAGCTTCGCGACCTTCGTTGCCGCGCCCGTGTGCCATTCTCATCATGCGTGCCCCCGGCACCAAGTATTGCTCCGCGACGTTCGTCGCAGCGCCCGTGCGCCATTCTCATCATGCGTGCCCCCGACACCAACTATAGGTCCGCGACGTTCGTCGCCGCGCCCGTGCGCCATCTTTATGATATGTGCCCCCGGCACCAAGTATTGCTTCGCGACGGTCGTTGCCGCACCACTCTTATGACATGTGCTCCGGCACCAATACTATCTCCGCGACGTTCGTCGTCGCGCCCTAGCACCACAATCATGATACAGGCCTTCGGGCATCACACTTATTCACCACACCATGCGCCCCCGTCATGGACGTGGAACATGCTTCGACCCACTCTCCGGAGTGTGCAGCATTTCGGGGGGCTCCGTTCGTAGTGCTCTGGCACGAGGACCCCTCGTAGCGGGATAGACTCGTTACCACAAAGTCATCGCCGCCACGGGATGGGCTCGTTACCACAAAGCCATCGCCGTCACAATCACGGGGGGCTCCGTTCGTAGTGCTCCGGCACAAGGACCCCCCGCAGCGGGATGGACTCGTTACCACAAAGTCATCGCTGCCACGGGATGGGCTCGTTACCACAAAGGCATTGCCGTTACAATCACAGGGGGCTCCGTTCGTAGTGCTCTGCACAAGGACCCCTCGCAGCGGGATGGACTCGTTACCACAAAGCCATTGCCGTCTTCATTCCGGGGGCTCCGTTCGTTAGTCTCCGGCACGAGGACCCTTCGCAGCGGGATAGGTGACTCCTCCGGGACACTGTCTCCGCCAGGGTGCTTGCGTGACTGGCCTACGTGCTATGGCACTGGGGGCTTGCGTCGGCACCGCTATGGACTATGACCCCCGGGTCACTCCGAGACGGGAGCAGGTCTTCGGAGGGCATCACGCCTAGTCCGCCTGGCAGTTGGGCGTCGGGTCTTCCCCACCATTGCCAGGTCTGTGGGACTCTGCAAGGGCTTGGATTGGAGGCTAGATCAAGGGGGTTCTTTGGCCACACTGACGCTGTGGGAGCCAGTCTTTCCAGACAGACAGAACAACGCTGTGCGGGGTAGGCCGGGTGAATATGCGATTTGACAGTTCGTGGAGCACCGGCAGCTGTGGACCCCTCGGTGACGTGTCACTCCCGGGGAGCGCCACGTGTCGCGTGATGATATCATCATTTTAACCTCTATAAATAGAGGTCTTGAGAATTCATTTGGGAGGTTGGACATTTTCAGAACACTTTCACTTTCTCACTTTGGAATCCTAGAGAGAGAAACATATAGGACCCTGACTTCGGACCTAAGCATCAGACTGTGACTGTCGTCGTTTATTCATCCTCCGCCCTTGCTGTGTCTCACATCAACATACTTGGCATCTGAGTCGGACTGCATTCCTTGTGGCACCTCCACGTCGACTGCGAACCCACTTTCGTTGGCATCAAAGTTTTAAATTTGTTGAACATTGGTGATGCAATTTCCTAAGAGCAGGTGGACAAGGAAATAGAAATCCCACTGAAGAAGCTCATTTGCTTATGTAGTGCTGACATCTCTAACCCCCTTTTAACCAATTCCTCTAAATTCTTATGGTCAATTTATCATAGAACTATTTATTTCTTAAGTGGTATGTAATCGAGGTTGCCTATGATTCTTCAGTCTTATTTCCCACTTGCATGTAGGTCTATGGTGCTGGTTTATTTAATTACATCCAGTCAGTTATTCTGCATTCTTTATTGTTGTTTAGACCGCTGGATATGTTCTTTCAAAGATCAGAATTTCATTCATGACTGTTGGTTGCTTTACATTTCTTTTGCACAACTAAATGAGTTACTCTTTTAATACTTATATATAACAATCTTATCATTTGGAGCAGTGATACGATGGCTCAGGTTGAACATGAAGATGCCTCTTTCATGAACCTTATCAGGTCTGATGATTTGGTATAGCCTCAGAAAACCATTTCGATTCATAGGCCTATGGAACTGTTATCTGGTATGCCTGAAACATAAATGCTGCCATTTAAAATTTGTAATTTTCATGAACAGTATAGGTGAATATGATGTAGTACAAACTGATGGAGACACTTAGTTGTTAAAAAATGGAAGTATGATATTCAGTATAAAAAATAGTTGAGGTTTATTAATTGAAGATATTTGTAACAAGAAACGCATTTGTGAAGTTTGATCACTACATACAAGAACTTGATCTCGGAAGCAGGAAATTTTTTTGAAATATGAGGACCATCCCCTCTTTACTTTTCTAGAGTCCTTTAACAGTCAACTAGGAACCATTTTCTCGAGAGAAGGAGAAAGAGAGGGATGAGGGGTTCGTTCTAGCCAATTCTCCACCATTTTAACTTCACCCTTTCCCATCAGACCTTTGTGAATGTAAGAAGAAAATCATCGATTCATTTGCGGAAAAAAGGAAACTCAAACATGGAGAAACTTACACTCGACTTCAAATCAAATTTTCCTTTTTGGTTACCCTTTTTAAAGTTCTGTTTCTAGAAAAACCCATTAACTAAGTCCTTGGAAATATTTTATTGGAAAACACCCGACTCATTGTGACATATAAATGTGATGAAAATTGCTATACTAAAAACATAGAAGCATTTTTATATTTTTAAGATAGTATGTTGTAATTCTGAAAATGGTACCCACAAGTTAGTACATATTTTGATGCATTACCGAAAGGCTTCTTTTCAATATTTTAAAAAAAAGACGAAAAATAAAAAACAAAGAAAATAGTAACGAAAACAGAATTGGTTTGACTTTTGAGACACTGTCTAGTTCTGTTTTAGGCTTAACAGAGCCTGGTCAGTAAATTTATGCTCTTAGTGTCAATAGTATGTCGGGAAGTTTCCAAGGACTGACATGAGTTATAGATTGCGCCTTTGGTCTTATTTCGTAAGTATACTGGTTATCTATTCTTTTAGTTATAAGTTTGAAGTTTTTCTTCAGGTTATCACTCAAATATGTCCGAATAGGATGTTTGAATTCTACTAGAATTTTGAGTGCCTATTTTCTGTATAGTTAAATGATAATTACAATACTACTGTTCATTTACTAGATATTGTCTTCCTCTTTAAGAAATGTATTCTTTAGGAATATTGTCCATGTGACAGCAGTCATTGTGACGTAGTGGAGAAGGTTGCAAGTAAAAGGTCATAAAAAATGGAAAGCCTCACATAAAAAGGTAATTTATGTCAAAAGAGTCCTTATTAGGGAGGAAATCTTAGATATGTTAGGAGATCTAAATTGATATCGTCTAGTTTTCAAAATGTATTGATGAAATTGGAGTGGAGCCTGGCTTGAACAGATGCAATTTGGATCTTGTAGGGATGAGGATTCGTTAGTAGCATACATACGTGTTGACACAAGATGACACTCCCCTTCATATAGGGTTCCTATGAAACAGCGGGCACCAAATATGAATTTCATTTCCTAGGAGTACCATTCTTACATATCATTTAGTGGGAAAAAACTTGAAAGTCCTTATATTTTTTACTCCAAAATATAGATGTTCTATCACTCGTAGGATGAGCAATCATTATGCAAGCAATACTAATGGGTTTGACATCAGCAAATACTTAACAGGAGCTAACCACCTCTTCCCCCCTCCCCCCTTCTGAACGGGCCCGAAGGCCTACAAAGAGGAACAGGGGATTCAGCAGCAAGCTACGGTCTTAACACTTGCCTCCGGTGGCTAACCTACGTTGGGGCAAAAGCTCCAAAGACAGGGTTCCAAACCTTTCTCTAATAGTAGGGAATTTAATTCCAAACACGACTTTCTTCTCATTCCTTGTTTGTTTGGGGAGATATCTTTCTTCAGCTGGAGATTTAGAAAATAAATTTATATAAAGTTTGGGGAACATTGAGGAATTAGTCCTTGGGAGGAATCTGGAGTGCATCATGCTTGTCTAATGACCACAGCCTCACCTTGCTGGGTTGAGGAAACAGAGGTATTCAAAGCACAGCCCTGAGTGAGATGTCCAGTATTGTTTCTGGCCACCACTCTTGTGGCTGCTTTCCCTTGTGCCATGACAAAGGTCGTGTCATAGTTGATTTGGTGTTCTGGGAAGGAGCCTGCCGTTTCAGAAGAGGTTGGGTGGAGGCAGAGGGTGGAGCCTGGGAAATGCTACCAATGCTTTTGATCCTTTTTCTGAGCCTCTTCGTTTTTCTCTTATCCGCTGAACTAAACATTTCTGCAAGGCTCTAAAAGAAGTCTTCTGTAACCAATGTGACTCAGGTCTGAGCTTCATATTAATAAAGTTATGTTTGCATATCTCATTGCTTATGCATCCTCAACTAATTAAGACCTTAAAATCTGATTGTCGACATTGAATAGAGATTTAAGGTGTTGAGGTTTTCAAAATCATTCTCCTGTACCTTAGGTATGCGAATAATCTCGTGAAAATGTGGATGGCAAGCATGTCATCAACTTGGTCTTTTAAATCACTATCTTATACCATAGGTATGTGAATGATCTCGTGAAAATGTGGATGACAAGCATGTCATCAACTTGGTCATTCACAGGGGCCCAATTTTGTTGGTGAGAGAGGTCATGCTTGCATGATAAACGAAGATGAATTGCCGATATCCCAATCACAATTTGCAAAAATGTAAAGAAATATGAAGCTACTTGAATGTTCCTGCAATAAATAAGAAATTAAGGAAGCAATTAGATATGACTTTAACGTTCTGAATGAAAAGGGCAAGGGAACCATTAACTACTGAGAGGGGTACGATGCGAGAAAGGGCAAATTGATCACTAATTCAATGAGTGTAGCAGTAGCTCTAAACTAGGACTCATGTTAGTGGGATGTGACTATTTCTTACGCTGGCCATGAACCCACTGCAACTCTTTTGTCACGGCATAGTGACACACGGTGGCCCTTGATGGCACTAAGGAAACCGTGTGTGGCACTCGTCTTGCCACTTGCAAGAAGAGTCCGCCAACCAATCCCAACATTTTATAGCCAATAGTGCATCAACATTGCATAAAATAGTGCACAAAGAGTAGATTTCAACACAAGGGCAAAACGGTTCCAAATATTCTCATTACTTCAACAGCATTATTACAATTTACAAAAGGCTTTGTTTGCATCCCCAATTTGCAATCTAGCTAGACAGGCAAGCTAAAGCAAAGCAAGGGACTCTCGAGTATGAGTATCTGGCGTAAGGCTACATGACCTCCCATATAGTACCACTAAGATGAAATTTCAAAGTGACAGTAGTAGACGTTCCTATGTGCAAGGAGTCATAGTGCCTCTTTTTAGAAAAATACAATTCGGAATGACTTGAAAGTTTACAGGAAATTTAAATATATATAAGGGTGATCTCCACCAAAATTGAGCAAAAATGCACGCCTCGATCTTTGAATCTTCATGGTTGGCTTACAGTGTGCACGTGCACTACAGTCAGGCGCGCGGGCGCTGTGCTTGAAGGGCGTATGGGCGCGGGGCTTGATGAGCTTGCGAGTGCTATGTTGGGAGGGCGCATGAGTATTGTGCTATGCTAGGGAGGCATGGGCGATGTGCTAGATGGGCGCAAGGGCGCTGTGCTGGATGGGTGCAGGGGCGCTATGTATGGGCACTGTGCTGGATGGGCGTAGGGGCACTGTGCTAGGCGGGCGCAATGCTTTTCATGGTTGGTGCAAAGGGGCAGCCCTTGACACATAGGCATGTTCAGAGTAGGACCTTATGCAAAAGTTTACTTGCATTAGATAGGGGATGGAATCACAATTTCAAAGGAGTTATATTTTCCGTTTGAGCAAGTGCCTAAAACTCTAGTTGGATCATTAGTCGAAGATGGCTTCTAGTGTTAGTATGATAGACGCTGCACCTGTTCTGTTTAGTACCTTTGGTGGTTCATTGAAATGGCCTGTTTCTCTGCAATGGGATCGGTACAATGTTGGATTTGAGCCTTCAAATTCTTAGCTGGTGGGCCTATATGTTATTGGACCACGATAATCTGGTTTAAGCAATAGGATTGGAAATTCTCAGTACCGGCTTGATTACACGAGTCTAGATCAAATCACAAGACCGGCTGGGAACACGAATTATTTTTTGTATAACCTAAATATGATATAGTCTTCTTCCACAGGCTATATACAATTTGTAACCTACACACAACCAGAGTTATGCAGCAACAGTGGTGGCACATGATGTTATGGGACAATGAATGGATTTTTAGCTGTAGCTTTAATACCCTCCATGGACTCGGTTCGAGTGTCAGGGTCGGATATGTGTCCAAGCTTCGGATTCGTTTAATTTCCAAAACCTAAGACACGGGGACACGGCAGAAGATCCATATCTATAATTGCTTTTTAGTTGTTCACATGGTAAAATGGTAATTCACGTGACAGACATTCTGGTAATTGAATACTTGGCTCATCCCAAAGCAATAAAAAAGTAAGAGAAACACTATAAGATAGTGCTCTTAGTAGCATACCCTGTGAGATGTGTCTGACACATATCCCATACACATGTCCAAGTGTTGAGTGTCCAACATGGATACTTTATGCATTTTGAAGTGTCCATGTTACACAGGATTTGAATCCTTCCTTTTGAGCCTAGAGCCGGGGTGTCCATTCTCTATTTCTCTTCAGCTGAGTTGATAACGATATTAGTATGCGCGATAGTAAGTTGCTAAGTACCCAAATAATACTTGATATTTATGAGGCCCAACTTCAAGCATCAAGCATCCCTCACATAATTACACGGGAATAATGCAATGAGATAGTTTCCTAAATCTATTGTCTTTAAACGGCCGTTCCTTTTCCTTGGACAGGCCAAAGGGTAAATGCTACCTACAAACTGGCTTTTTTATTCACTTGAATCTTGATGTGTTATTCTGATCTCTATGATGTATGTTTCTAGGTGGTGATGTTGGATGAGCATGGACTTGACGTGGGGTCTCAGCAAATGGCGGAGTTAATTGGTGATGCCGGGAACACTGTAAAAGCTTTTCTCAATTTAAGTGTCATATGCATACTGTTTTCTCCATTTGCTTTTTAATGGCAAGACCAGATAAGTGAAATAAGAATGATTTGGTGGAAGACCTGAAATAAAGTTGATCAGTATGCCTACGATCTTATGTAAGAAGTTTGGGGGATGACATAGGATTTAGGGAGATCTAGTCCTTTAATGGAAAGGTGTGTTTATTGCAGCAAAATCATAAGAGGACAGGGAGATAGAGATAAAGAGAATCTTTATCTGAGCTGCATGCTGCAACATGAATAACCAATATAAATAGCTGATGATTACTTCTCTTTTCATTTGCTTCCCCCGCTTTGTAATTTTGCTCCTTATTCAGCTTTGGGGTGATTTAAAGTTCTGTCCTCTTTCTATATTAGAGTATAAGGTATGATTAATCACTACCTCTAACTACAAAAAAGTACACCAACACCAAAGTAAACAAGTCCATCATCCGTCATCACCAAGGGTCGGGTCAAGCATGACTCCCCAGATGATCCTGCCTCTGCTGATCAGGTCCACCAGATCTGGAAGAGAGAGAGAGGAAGAGAGAAGTTCCAGTTATGCCTATGAGCCACCGAGTGAAATTACAGCCAATCACCAATTACGATGCTGCTGAATGAACAACACCTAGCAGCCACCACGATCTCTTTGTAATGACACCCAGAGTGCCACTGAAACCTCTAGATGATTCACACTACCTTCTCAATGAAAGTCAATCAACCCTTTTTTGCATCAAAGACCTAACCTGAGCTCCCACCTCCCTTATTCCTTCTTGTTCTAGTAATCCGATAGCAATTTGATGTCCATAAGGCTTCAATTGTGGAAATTATAAACCTAAGGATCACATTTAGATTATGTTTTGTTTGAATAAATGAAACCTTAGAAGATCAACATAATGCACGCACACAGAGAGAGGGAGAGAGCACGACTTTAAAAGCTGATGAGTGCCCTTTTTTATTCGCTAAGAAAATTTTGAAACCTTGGAAGTTAACCTTAGGCACTGCTCAATTTTTTGAGTAGTTTGCATACCTAGAGTATGGAAACAGAGGAATCTCAGAAGTTGCCTGTTACAATGATGTATTAAAACTTGCTTGAGTCACTTGACAAGTCTCCACGACATCAACATGGCAACCAAAATATACGGCCTAATCCTACTGTTCATAGTTATAAGTCATGGTGATTGGTGACTCTAAACATCTTGCAGACCCAATTAACTTGACTTTGTACAACCTGGAGCTGTGTAGATCTGTTATAAAGGGTTTATGAGCTGTTTCCTGGTAGGGTAGTATTCGATGCTACCCTGTATCCTTTCTCATCTTGTGAGGCCTAAAGACAAGGTTTTTTTGTTATGGATATTTGCGTGTGTACATAATTGTTTAATTTCTTCCTTGGCTGTCGTTTGTTTAAACGTTTTGAGTATCCATTTGGACTGAATTTATTTTTTCTAATAGGGAGCTTCCAGCTTATTATTTTGCATTGGTGGACCTTATGGTCATGGTAGACAGTTGCGAGAAAGGGCCAACATATCAATCAAATTATCATCTTTGGTCTTGAATCATCAGATTGCCTTAGTTGTACTCGTAGAGCAACTTTACAGGTATGGATATATGTATATTTCTATATGCATATGTATAATATATAAAAGCACCAATGGTCTTAATGCTCTAATCTTTTCCTTCCATGGCCTGCTTTTTTTAGAATCCTATTGAACAACAATGTCTATTTGTTTTTGAATTAAGTAACCTGAAGAAATGCTGTCAACTACGTCAGTCTTTCATGACTTCTCTTTTCTTCAATCATAAGAAGAGTACTACGTGACATATATCCTACTAAGGATTTTAGATGTTATGGGGAGTTAGGGGTTTTGAATGCTAAACAAGAATTGACACGTGTGTCATTTCCAACGTTACCTATAACTACAATGGAACCTAATCTTTTTCAGTCCTTTAAAAATTTTGATATCATGATTCAAATCAGGAGTAGGGTATATTTATTGCACGTTTTCTTGTTATGAGTTCAAAGGCCAAAAATTAGTAAAAACAAAGTAGAGACAGAAAGGGTATGGTGGGTGCCTAACACCTTTCTGCTGTATAACAACTTACTCTCTGAACCCATCATTTTTGTATTCAGTAGATTAGAAGCCTATTTGGCATCTCAGAGTCTTTTTTAAGGTTCTTTTTTCACTTAATTCATAAAATAAGATGGCGACTTTGAGTTTCTTTTTAGACCTTTAGCGGGTCAAAAAGGAAACTTTTCGAGACTGTTCACTACAACGATGTATACGAGAAGATCATGAAAGCAGCGACCGAGCGAGACCCAAAGGTCATAGCAAGATACAATTCATAGCCTTGGGATCATCCTCGAGTGTCTGAATTTTAACCACTGAAGAATAAATTAACCAGTTTGGTAAACCAAGAGCAGATGTCTGAAAATTGTTCAAGTTTACAAATTCCAGACTTATCCATTGCTGGATGCATTTTGTAATTTCTTTTATTGCCAAAATTATGTTGGTTTTGGTGGTGGAAAGGTGCTGATGATGTGGTGGTGTAGTGGTTAGTGAAGATGTGGTGGTGGTGACTACTGGCGACATGGCAGTTATGGTGGTGCTGTAGTGTGTTTGATATGGAGATGGTTTTGGCAGATGTGGAAGTGGCGGCGGCGGCAATATTGTGGTGTATGTAAGCGATGTCCTCGTGGTGGTGATGGTCTTGGTAGTTGCCATGGTCGTGTGGCGGTCGTAGAGCGGAGGCTAGGTGGTGGTAGTTGTGGTTTTGGTGGCAAAAGACACAGAGATTGTGGGGGTGGCTCTAGTGAGGTAGTAAGGGATGGTGTTGCCAGCTAATTAATTATGGCGGCATCATGTTGGTAATTCTTCTTTTCCCCACAAAAATTTTGTACAACTTTCACCATCTGTTTCACTTAAAATTAAGTGATGAGAATTACTAAAGAGCAGAGATTAAACGACAGCAGAGACGAAGTTGGTTGAGCATGATCAGTAACCTTAAAGGAAACAGCAGAACTATCTACCAAGGTGACACTTGGCAAAGAAGTTACCTTCTGGAAAGACGAAAAGAACATGTGTTCCTAGTCATATGATCTGTAGAACCCAAGTCAATAACCCAGGGTCAAGAAGACGAAGACAGACATGTACTAAATATAGTTTTCTGAGCCAGAGTAATTACGGGTGAATGGTGCTGGGAAACTTGATGCTGCATATAACTAGCATATTTACCAGCTCATATAAGCACTGTCCGCCCCACCGCAGGTCGGGTAGAGGAGACAAACTGCAGTTCATTCAAAACTAGCAAAAGTGTGAGCATATCGAGACTGAGCTAGCGATTGTTGTAGGTGCATCAACGAGCTAGGCAAAACGTGTTCGACAATGATAACATGTCCATACCTCAGTAGAACTAGCAGATCTAGCGGGAAATTGATTCTTCCCACTACCATTGCCACCTCCAGGACTCCATGACCACCACAAGATCCATCATGTCTGCCACCACCAGGACTAACCTCACTACCATGTCTTCCCGTGGGACCTCCTCCACCAAATTGAACCACTTCGCAAACTTGGTACCACCAAACTGACTAGTGTGTGAGACAATAGGTGACCTATCCGCTGAGCAAAACGCATTTCTTGACAATGATGGCATATCCAACCCCACTAGAACTAGCAGATCTAGCAAAAAATTGATTCTTCCTACTACCACTGCGACCTCCACGACTCCGTGACCACCACAAGATCCATCACGTCCGTCACCACCACGACTAACATCACTACATCTCCTCTGGGGCCACCTCAACCAAATTGAACACACTGCACACTTGGTACTACCAAATTGACTAGTTTGTGAGACAAGAATTGACCTATCTGCTGAACCTCTCTGCAGAAGAGGGTGAGAGTTTGCTGAAGACACACAAAAAATGAGAAAAGTATAACTTGCTACCTCGACACACCCCAAGATTAACGAACAAACTGCATATTCTCACCCAGGACTAGCTAAGAAACTCATCACAACCAATTGTTCCTGTTGAGCTTGCATTTACAGGATGTTCACATAATTACAAGAAGGCAATTCAAATGCTCGTACATTCGCTTGAAGTGAGCTAAGTATTGAATAGTGAGAAGACCCTCACCTTTGGCCAGGTAGCTCTTTGGGATAAACATCTATTCATACATGTTTGGGGGGGTGGGTATAAATCAAGATATCATTGAAGTACACAATTTAGAACTTTCAATGGAAAGGTGTTAGCAGATGATATATGAATCTCGTGAATGTATTTGGAGCATTTGATAGACCAAACGCCTTATCTAACCCTTCATAAGCCCCCCCCCCTCCCCCCCCCCAGTCTTCAGTCATCTCCTTCTCGAATTCTTTTGGCAATAGCACTCTTTTAAGTTACTTGTGGAAAAAAGATTTTGAATGCGACACCATATCAAGTGTATCCTCCACTCTTTGTATTGGGAAATGATGCTTGACAGTAATCCTAGTCATGGCCCTGTTGTCCACACATTCTCGCACACTCTCCAGGTCCTAACCATCTTCAATGTGAGTAAAGCTGGCACGAATCTTGTTGAGTAATTGAAACATGCTTATGCTAAATGCTCCTATTGACACATTCTATAGGGTGATAGGTAGGTATAACAGCTCCATGTACCAAATCAATCTGGAGTTTTATGTCTCCATTGCAGTACTTCTTCAGGTAGCTCTTAGGGATAAACATCTTTAAAATCCTCTAGAAGTCCCCTCGCAAATGATGGTACAGCTTGTGGCTACATCTCCTTCCCGGAAAGAACACACAATCCTACTCTCTGCTTTAGTTCAAAAAGTCGTGTGCCCTCTCCCAACCATACTTCATCATCTTTCATAGGGTTCAATACAAGCTTTATCTTTCTTTCACCATCTTTTACAAAGAAAGAGCAAGTATTATGGACATGATCATGCATTTTTTTCGATCATATTGCCAAGTTCGACCAAGTAATAGATAGCTTACGTCCATGGAAACCACATCGACTCTTTGAAAGACCCGATTGAGATTTTAATAACGCATGTTGATGCAACCATTACATTATTTCCCCTGTTTAACCCAAGGATACAATATGGTGTAGAGATGTCTCTCGGTTTAGAGCTTTTTTTCTCACTTCTCAAGTGTCAATAATCAGATTGCAAGCGACTCTTTGAAAGACCCGATTGAGATTTTAACAATGCATGTTGATGCAACCATTACATTATTTCCCCTGTTTAACCGAAGGATACAACATGGTGTAGAGATGTCTCTCGGTTTAGAGTAGAGATGTCTCTCGGTTTAGAGCTTTTTTTCTCACTTCTCAAGTGTCAATAATCAGATTGCAAGCTTTCCTTTGTCATACAACACGTGTGAGCTTGGTTTTGGTAATCCATCACCTGTGCAGTTATGGTGCCATTATAACTCAGCAATGCCTATTGTGTCCAAGTCGGGCTTCCATGAAAGGATCAAACACAACGAAGTAGATTGCCACTTTGTTTGTGGGAAAATGCAGTATTAGACTTATTTCTTCAAGTTATGTGAAGACAGGGAATCAAGTTACAAGTATACTTATTATGTCCTTAGGAGGAGATCAGACTAGTTATTTTTTGTAACAAGCTGGGGATGTTTACCTTGTATGCTCCAATGAGAGTTTATCCTGCTTTACCATGAAGCCTTGCACTACCTTAACTCTTAAAAGAAGCTAAGCCGGAGGCATGCAAAGTGGGTGGCACATCTACAAGAACACACATTTTCTCTTCAACACAAGGCTGGCTTCCATAACGAAGTTGCCAATGCTCTCCATTGAAGAGTTTATCTGTTGAAATCCTTGTCGGCTAGTGTTGTTGGGTTGGGAGTGATCTAAGTTTTATACAAAGAAGATTCCTTTGTCAAGAGATAGTAGAGAATTGTGCCGCTTGGGAGAGCAGTGTATGTCTGTGTTTATTGTTAATGGTGGTTATATGTTCGAAGTTGTTAAATTACCTTTACTGGAAGGTACGATAAGGGAGCTTTTGATTGCCAAACTGCATTGAGTGGCCCTTGGGGTCACTTTGGCAGGACAAAATGCTTAACTGGGTGTGGAAGTTACTCTTGGCCAAGAATGCGGAGATATGTACATCGTTATGTCAATAGGTGTTGCACATGCCAGGTATTTGAAGTAAAGCAAGAATATAAAGGTTTGTACACTCTGTTACCAATTAATACAGCTTCGGGTTAAAGTTAGCATATATTTTGGACTGGGGTCTGCTGACAACAAGAGGAATTGATTCCATTTTTCGTTGTTGTTAATTGGTGTTAAAAGATGGCTCATGTCATTGCATGTACGAAGACTTCAGATGCAACCCACGTGGTGAATCTTTCTTCTGATAAGTGGTTAGATTACATGGTTTGACCAAAACTATTATGTCCGGTTGATACACCGAGTTTCTTAGCCATTAATTGGGGAACCTTGTGGAGATTTTTGGCTACTAGATTCCAATGTAGCAGCGTATATTCATCCCGAACAGATGGAGAAACAGAAGTGGTAAACTGTATTTTGGGAACTTTTGTCGATGGCTAAAATAATGGGCTTTAGTCTTTTGTCAAGCTGAATAGGTCCATTAGAAAGAGCCCTTTTCAATCTGTCTATGGGTGAAACGTAACTCATTTTGTTGACCTTGTGGATGTGTCAAACCAGCGATGAGCTAGTGATGATGTATTCCTATGATGGAAATCTTATAGAGGTTTAAGAGGAAGTTCGGAAGCAATTGACCGAAATGAACCAACGCGACAAAGAAGCTGTTGACTTGCATTGGATGTTCAAAGAGTTCAAGGTTGGAGATTTGGTTATGGCTTTCCTTCTAAAAGAATGGTGCCATCAAGTACTTATTAGAAATTAAAAAGCAAAATTGGCCCATGCAAGATATGTCGGAAATTGGGAAACAATACCTATGAAGCTGACCACCCTCGTGGTCTAGACATGTCATCTTTTATGTGGTAGATCTTTACAACTTTCATGGTGATTCACGTGCTAAATTGGGCAACGCTAAGATTAGGCAAGGGTTATGTATCGAAGCAGTGATCTAAGTTTGGGAAATTAGACTAGAGTAGAGGCGTGTTTAAGATTTTTCTTTGAAGTGTGTAAAATATGAGAACTCATGGTTAAGCGAGGAGTTTATGAAAATTGACGGGAAGATGTGGCAAAATGGCAACTCACAAGGAGGCGAGTTCTTTTGAGTGGGGAGAATGATGCATACCCAAGTACTTATGTTTTAAAGAAGTTCGTATACAAAAGTATTTTCTTTATTAGTTAGGTAGGGGTAGCAGTGTCTTTTCGATTAGTTACCTAGTTTGAGTCAGCTTTGATGTTTTTGGACTATTTTGTAAAAGTACTTGTATGCTTGGAGTTAGAGAAGTTTGATATAGTTGGAGGGGTTTTATGTTCAAAGTTGTGGCTTCTCTTGGAATATTGGAGTTGGATTCTCTTGGAAGCTTTGGATTTGGTATCAAAGAGGACAAGTCTACCTTCTTTGGCACTCTTCCGAAGGCAAAAGAGAAGAATAGTGAGATTGAGCTTCAACTCCACCCGAACTAGGGCTCTGAATCATTGGAGCCATTGGTTTTGCGGATATGATCTCGTGATGCCTTCGAATAGATCTGTCAGTCCTATACGCATTCGAGGCCAGCACAAAGCATCCGTTTTCTTTCTTTCTTTCTTTATTTTTTTTGCTTTAAATTGTAGAATTACATTTCAGAAATAAGGAATCAGCTAGAAGAGCAAGTTGTCCTTATAGGTAGCTATACCAAAAGTAACAATCCCATTGTCTAAAACCTTGCATGGCGAAAGCTAGCGGCTTTAAATTGCCGATTTGTAAGCTACGCTGAAAGTTCAGAAGTAACGTCCAGATAACTCAGCCAGATGGATCCATAATTTACTGTACAAATTGACGTATTTTTTCTTGTTGTTTCTCTTTTACCCTGTTCTGCTCTGCAAAAACGATAATTTTTGAACAACAAATATAGTAGCAAACTCGTATCTTCCTAATCCCCTCGATTGCATGTTTTTGAATCTTGACAATCCTGTCTTCCGAACCCCCTTGTTAGCACACGCTTGAAACCCATTCTAGTTGTGTATTCAAAACTCACATCTCAATCTAGTCGTGTATTCGAAGTCACAATTGGCCTAGAGTGATACTGCATGTAATTCTTGAAGTAAGCCGAAAAAACTTTAGAAATACTTCCGGTAACTTGTAACTGCACCATCTTGAATCAAAGAGGCAAAGCACTAACAAAACAAGTTTAGTTACGTTAATAAAGACGGCACCTGCTATGGAATTTCGGTCCGGTACGTAAAGTTAGCACTATCGGAAAAGAGAGCAAAGACCGACCACTAAAACGATTATGACCCAAGTTTGAAAATTACAAACCTTCTCAAAGACCAAAAAGTTAAGACGAGGCTAAACTGCCGAAACAAACCTCAAACGAACTACCACTAGCCCCCCCTCCCCCACCCCCTACGTGCGGAAAATTAAAATTTGGTAGCATAATCCACTCTTCACCCCCTGAATTCCCCCCAACCCCAGACACCAACTCAACTCGACAAAGGCCCTAAAACGCTACTTAACCCTTTTTGAAAAGAAAGGTGAAGGAATAAAGGCAGGAATTACAATGACCCTACCTGACTAAAGTCATGGAGGACAAAGTATCAGTTTTCTTTCTTTCTTTTGCTTTAAGTTGTAGAATTGCATTTCAGAAACAAGGAATCAAGCAAGAAGAGCAAGTTGTCCTTATAAGTAGCTATACCAAAAGGAATAATCCCATTATCCAAAACCTTGCATGACAAAAGCTAATGGCTTTAAATTGCTGATTTGTAAGCTACGTTACAAGTTCAGAAGTAACGTCAAGATAACTCACTCAGATGATCCATAATTCATTGTAGAAATTCACGTATTTTTTTTCTTGTTTCTGTATTACCCTGTTCTGCTATGCAAAAACGATAATTTTTGATCAATAAATTTATTAGCAATCTCATGTATCTTCCTAATCCCCTCGATTGCATGTTTTTGAATCCTAACAATCCTGTCTTCTGAACCCCCTTCCCCTTGTTAGCACACACTTGAAACCCATTCTAGTTCTGTATTTAAAACTCACATCTTAGTCCAGCTGTATATTCGAACCTCACAGTTGTCCTAGAGTGATACCGCATGTAATTTTTGAAGTAAGCCGAAAAAACTTTAGAAACACTTCCGGTTACTTGTAACTGCGCTATCTCGAATCAAAGAGGCAAAGCACTAAGAAAACAATTTTAGTTACATTAATAAAGACGGCACTTGCTATGGAATTTCGGTCCGGTACCTAAAGGAAACACTATTGGGAAAGAGAGCAAAGACCGACCAATAAAACGATTACGACCCAAGTTCGAAAATTACAAACCTTCTCAAAGACCAAAAAGTTAAAGCGAGGCCAAACTGCCGAAACAAACCTTTAACAAACCACCACTAGCCCCCCTCCCCCACCCCCTGAACCCCCCCCCCCCCCCTTTCCCAAACCCGCACGCACACACAAAACCCCAGACGCCAACTCAACTCCATAAAGGCCCCAAAACACTACTTAACCCTTTTTGAAAAGAAAGGTGGAGGCACAAAGGCAGGAGTTACAATGACCCTCCCTTAAAGTCATGGAGGACATAGATTGAGAAAGAACATTGAAAGGTCCATGTCACTAAGATGGAACCCTGCCTACGCTCTCCGCAACAGCTTATAATTAGGATCCTTAGGTCTGACCAAACTAGGGAATACCAGTCAAAGCCAAGCATACTACAAAGCAAGAGCCAAAGGGTGAACATGCTAAGGGAAGTCCAGAGACTAACATCCGAAGAAGAGTTCAAAGAAAGTGCAATTTTAAAGTGACATTAACTGACTTCCCTTCGTGAAAGAAACGTTGCTCAGATAAAATGGAGGTGTTCAACTGGAGACAACAAAAGGAAAAGAGAATATTTTAAACCTAAGCAGTACATGTCAAACGAAAAAAGGTGTGGCGCGGAAGAAGCAGGGACCAGACAAGTGTTACCCGATGAGGTCGATTGCATTTTTTTGGGTCGAAGATACGGGCAAATAGGGACCACAAAGGGACCAGACCACTGCCGCTTCAGATTTGACCAAAACGTGTTCGAAAATTTTTGATGACGAATATTCCGGCCATTCCTACTAAGGGTTACCCAGCCCCTAAAATTCCATAGAAATGATACGATGTACACTTCTAGGGTTGGATAGTTATAGATCTAGGCTCGATAGAAAAGATCTTAGAGGGATTTCTGAATTTAAACATTTGTCTCATGGATTGAAGGCTTGAGAAAGGAAGAATGGGCCTCGAGTTCGCCGTCGACCCGCTCTACCGCCAGCCACCATAGACTGTGGCCGAGACTCCACCGCCGGCCAACTGCTGCAGCCCCTTCAGGTTGTGCCTGAGCCTACCAATCCACAAAATCAACACAGTAATTAATCAATTTACACCAGAGACCGGCAGCCACCCCATGCGGGCGGGCAGAGGGAGGCGCCATTAGGGTTTGGAAGTGAGAGATTGCAATCGAACTCTGTTTTCTGTCTTATTCCCTGCGTCTTATATCTAGAGCATTTATTTGAATGTATTTTCTCCAATTTATCAAGATGTTAATAGTTTCTTGCTCTTAGATCGTGAAGTGGACTAATCTTTGTGATTTTCTAGGATTCCAGCCTATGTAACAGTAATATGTGAAAATCTACTGCATTCTTATTTGCGTCAAGATTTTGCATGATCGAGTTGCTCCCATCATTTAAATAAATGGTCGTCCTAAAAGCGTTGGCATGACTCAATCTTGCTCTGGAGACCACTGACGCAGGACAGCACGGTAAAACAGACTTCAAAAGCTATATTTAGGGCTTAAGTGTAGAAAAGAAACAGTTAGGTGTGAAATGCTTTTAGGATGCTAAAATCTGAAAAGAAGAGAGAAGAAAAGAACTATATGAATCACTCCTAGAGATTTTAGGCATCGCACCTAGGATTGAGAAGGATAAACTGGAGGAATCACTTATAGAGACCCTGAGCCATGACACCTTAGGTTTTTGAACGTGAGACCAAGAGCAAAATGTATCACTCTCCCAAAAAGCATAAAAGCTCAAACTTTCTATTACCTCAAATCTGCTTTAAACTAAAACATTCAGCAATGATTATAAGCCAAGTCAAACCAGAGGTTCATTAATAGCAAGTACTTAAGGATGTAATAACCTCAAGGAGGTGACAAGCAACTAGGTTGCAAGCAAGCGGGTGACAACACAAGGCTAGTATAGCCACCCTCTGGATAATAAAACACAAAGAAAACCTCACTAAACGTGACACATAAAATTTACTCTTAAGAAATACGAGTCAACTATCTTATTTTCCAAATCAGGTGTCCCTTGCCTGTTTTCAATTGCTTCTGAATGGCTTTTCCTCATTACGTTATTGTACTCCATCACTTCTTGTGCTGTATTTCCCACTTTTAGGTAGTCGCTTTCTTGTGGATAGATTGGATACAGTGATAGCAGGATGAAATCCGATGAGGGAGAGTCGGGAAATTTTGTAGCTAATTAGATTGTCCAAGTGTTTCCTAATTAGATGAATACAACTTTGTTTCTTTCCAGTCATCATGGCCTTAAGCGTTTTGCTTTTTTGGGCGTGATGTTTGAAAAATGGAAAAATCAAGAAACTCTTTACCTTCCTTGACATGAGGCATAGAACTATGTAAATTTATTGAAGAGTTCCAAAGAACTACAAATAGGTATTGGCTTAAAAAAGAAAAAAACAGTTGCCACTGGGTAAAAATCTTTTTTCATATGTATTTTGCATATTATATGATTATTAATAGTCTAATCCTTATTAATTGACATTACTAATCACAAGTACAAATACAATTAGGAAAGGTTTTTCATATGACTCGATTTATACATCTACGATTCAGTGTCCTATGCAAACGAATGAATAGTACTTAGGCGGCAAATATGGGCACTAAGGTTTTGCCATTCCCGTGGATAGTTAAAAAGACTAAGAAAGGTTTAATCACTGATTATTTACAATATTGGGTTAACAAATATACTGGAAACGATAAATCCGTCCCCTGTACTGTACACATTTTTGCAGATGAGTCCTTATAATACCAAGTTCGATGCATAAGCCCTTGTAATTTCACGAATCGTTGCAAACCGGTCCAAAAACTAACTTTCATCCAAATTTATCTTTAAATGGTCATGTGCACCTCATTTGCCATTTTCTTGGAATGGTTTAATTTTCTTATGTGGGATTACTTGTTACCTAAAATCTACCATGATAACCACGCATTCTAAAGTTATCCACGTGGAAAATAAAGCATTTTCTTACCCATTTTACTTTCTCTAAGTACCACGCCATCTTTCTCCACCAAATCGCATTGCTTTCAGCAACGACAAACCCCTTTGTTGATCACCACCACGTTTTTATCCTTCTCTCAAATGACAAATTGGTCCAACCTTATCATGGTCTGGATTTTTGGGGTCTCTGGATTTGGGTCGTGATTGGATGAGTTACTTAGCCATCACACGAACATTAGACTTGATTAGTTCTATTTGTGGTTATGCAGGCCTTTAATCTGCTATTGCCGACAGATAGATATGGGGGAAACTTGGACTACATATCCAACAAGGATTTCGGTAATGGTAACATGATCAAGAATAGTTATTGGGGTGGTGATGGAGAAAAGTTTTGGCTTAGAAACCATGGATTTGGTTATGTTATAGAGGGGTGGTGCTGATTGGCAATTGTGGGAGGAGAGTTTGGGTTTGGGGATGGGGGGTTGGTTGTTATTGTGTGTGGAAGAGTACTAAATGGGAAGGTGACAGTGGTAGAGGTGGGTGGGTTGGGGGAGATCACACTATGGGCAACGTGACGGTGATAATGGAGGTGGCAGAGATGGGTGGCATGATGGAGAGAGGGAGGAAGGCAAGGAGGCGTCGAACTTGGTATTAATCCTGGCTCAGAAGGTATGAAATGCTTATTCGATGGAGTCTAGAAGGCTAGCTATATATTATATACTCCATATATGTTTAACACATGCAAGTAAACGTTGGACTCATCTGCAAAAACGTGTGGAATAGAAGGGACAGTTCTGTTATTAACACTAATGGAAAAGTAGGAAAACTTGAAGATGATGAAACTATCTCAGCAAATAGCCTATGCTACGTGGACTCTTCAAAGGTGTGAAATACCCATGTTGGATACTCGACACTTGGACGTGGGTATGAGATATGTGTCCGACACATCTCATAGGAATGCCACTATGAACACTATCTCTAGTGTTTTGTATAATTTGTTATTACTTTGGGATGAGACAAGTTCTCAATTAAAATTATGTGCATCATAAAATACCATTTTACTTTGGAAATAACTAAAAAACAACAATAGAAAATTTTGCGGTGTCCCAGTGTCTTGTGCCACCGAAGGTATGCCACTGAAGGTAAAGCAAGCACCTATAGCAAAATCATGATCATATTAATAAAGTCGAGAGACCGAGATAAGTTACATTATATGTATCCTATGGATTGCCATGTTACAATGAAGCATATAAAAAGCATCATGAAGGGTGCGGGTGGGACCCATTATGTGCTATGCATCCCCAACCAAATAAAACTGGAGTCGATAGAATCTCTGATCAACTGAGAACATATGGACAGGACCTAAAAAGCCAAAAAATGCCTCGCACTGAGCCAAAAACTAATGAAAGCTCACACACAAGTTCAATTCACAAAAAGCGCCTGTTCCACTCACTTCAAATGCACCATGTGCAGCCAATGCGATCCACACTAAGTTGGCTATCCAGGTAACTCAGATGAAAACAAGACAGACAGTGAGGATTTCACAGACGAGACATTCTTAAGGTCTCCTCTTACAATATTTGAAGTTAATATGAATCTTGTTTATGCCAATGCGGGTCTCTTCATACTTTGTTTCGAGTTAAAAGGAATCTTGCTTGATGCCAATACAGGTCATTACAAGGGCACTCGCTTACATTTTACCATGTCTTATGAAGCAGTATAGTCATAATTCAGGTCAGCTTTGCTGGAGTGCTACATAGAATTTTTGTTTGTATAGAATAATCCATATGACCAAAGTGTAAAACTTCATCATTTCTAGTCTTGATCCAACTGGAATTAGTCACGAAGCCATGATATCTATCTATCCATTGCTTCACCTAGACACAATATGGTAACATGAGCTTGTAGTATGAAGTGGATGTTAACGTTTACATTTGCTAGAGGCGTAAAGATTTCTAGTAGTACTCGTAGATACCTTCTTTCATCCTCTCTATACTCCAGCTCTTCTTGATGTCCAGCAATAAATCTCGGGAACGCTGTTTAAAACCTTTCACTGCCATGCCATTTAAACTTAACAAAGTGTATTAATCTTCTAATGACCCACAGAATCAGCTCTTAGCATTCTCTGTGAATAGAACTTCTCCATATTTTCCCCAACACCCTCAGGTCTTATAGAAGCTAGAGGCAAGTGAAAAACCAGATCCTTCCCCGAATAAAAATGAGTCATCACTTACCGATGGCCCCCCTATTCCAAAGTTATAAAGGCCTTGAAGGCTTCAATCCACGTAGTGTAGGAGGGGAAGCTCTCCCTCGGACTCCTCATCCACCGCTACTGCCACCACCAGGCGCCTCCCCCCCCCCCCCAAAAAAAAAAAACAACAAAACAAAACCCCAAACAAAGAGACCCAACCACCTAACACCCCCCATAAAAAAAGAGAAAATCACCCCCAACAAGAAGAATGTGGGTTGGGTTCCTGGGATCTAACAGTAGCATTGAAATCTGACCAGAATTTGAAGAAAAAAGGAAGGCGTGTGCTTGAACGGACTTTCTTAGTCAGCTTTGGCAACACTTGTCCCATTCAAATAAGCACCCTTTAAGGTATACATCTCTGCTGGCCCCAAAAGCACAAGACCTCCAGACACAAACTATCCCAGGTAAAGCCCTGTTGACAGCCCCATGGAGGAAAGCCACAATATCGGAAGTGAAAGATCGGACGCATTTGTTACAAATGTAGCTATTTAACTTGTGTGCCATTCAATGAGCAGCTCTTTTTATCTCTCACACCTTATAGACATTTCAGCTTAACAAATTACTGATGGATGTCCATGTGCAACACATGTGCATCCATTAATATATAGATAGATAAACGTTGATAAATAGACATCCATAATTGCACCTTGGGTTCCCTTTGTGGATACGATTTTTAGGTTTTGATCTGATTTGTTTTGAAACTGTTCTGTAGTTAGAAGCAACCTCTGGATGAAGTCAACTAAAGACAAGAGGTCTAGAAGCATAAAACAAACATCCGTGGATAGGCTTTCCATCTACAGTGCACTAGTACGTGACACAATACCACTTCAGCACGTGGTATCAGTCCTGCTTCATGAAGGGTCTTTATGTAGAGGCATCATTGCGCCATCGCCAGTGGTGATGATTCACCCTGTCAGCTTAAGATGCTCTGTTTTTCTACTATTTACCTTCAAACCTTTGTGTATATCGTGTACATCTAGACTTTTAATGTGTACAGCTATATGAATGTTTCTCAAGTAATTATCAATAGGCTTCACATGTTTACGTAATCTTCTCTGATTGTGGTCCATGTAAAATTCGTGCTCGAAGCATTTAGAAGTAGGATATGTTGTATAACCAAGGAGTTGATGCTTTTATTGTGCACTTCATAGGGCATGGACTATTCTTAAAGGACAAAAATACCATCACTAGATACTTTCTCCGTGATCTGTATCGTGCCATACAGGTAATGTTGGCTTGAACCCAAAATGAAATTGCTTGAATGCTTCGTTATCTATTGCTCATACCATCTGATGCTTTGATTTGCGTTTAAATAGTTAGATCACTTTATCTACCTTATAGTTTGCTATGTTGCCTTTTGTATAGTACTAGCACAACTGGTGACATCTGAGTTTCTTTTCCTCCAGGGGTTTGAGGGTTCCCCAAGCTGGAATTAAGAATGGACTTCCTTGCTGTATAATCAAACATAACAATATAAAAGGTGTAAGCTAGCTTTTCGTTTGATAGTGTTCCTCTCTGAAACAATTATGATTGCAGTGTAATATGTATTATGCCACTTCAAGGTTAGCGGTTCACTTTCATGGCGTCGCCCGCTGTTTTTTTTTTTTCATCCTTCAGAATCAAAGGATTGACAATATTGTAGGGTTGTAAGATTGTAGAGTAGCATTGTAGGCTCGAAAGATCCTTGGCTGCGTTGGCTATTTTCAAAAGTTTGGATTTATAACTTATTTATAGTGTATCCCTATCCATCTCGTCTGTATGCATTCCATAAATGTCATTTCTTATGACAATATGTTCATTTTCTTGTTAGATTGAAGTCTAAAAGGCAATTGTGATGATACCGTGCTTAAGACCGTAAAGACCCAAAATTATTTGCCAATGATTTTGAACTTCTCACAGATATTACTTTAACCCTAAATTCTAAAGTTCACTAGAACTGAAATAGTTTTGTCAACAACTAGGCACTAGCCACTAGTCCTTGCTCGCTGCAATATCTCGTAATCAGCACTGGATTGGAGAACCTGAGCTGGGAAGTCTAGTAAGTTGAATAATCATAGCTGGATGTAGTGGAATAAATCACGCTAAAAAGTTTGAAAACTATGTTTGATAATCAAGTGAATAGTGGGTATGTGGTTTAATAGCTCGAACAATTAGTAAAACTAATGTTATATCCATCTTGGAAATGACCGTCACTCTAGCATCTTGCCTTTGGCACCATGGTTGGACCTGTTGAACCGAGTTGTATAATATCAATAATAATGTGTTGCATGTAGAAAATTACTGTGAATTGCCGTTGATACAAGCACTTATGTCCACGTCATACAATTTGTAACGTACTTCAATAACAATTACAAGTATTTGCGAGTAGTCTTTCAAATAGAATTTCAGGACGACAGCGTTTAGGAATACAATAACGTTAAGAAATTACCACATGCTATTAAAAGAAAAGTGCTATTAACATCCCCTTGCCTTAAACCATTATTAACTCTTGTCAATAATTCCTCGAAATCAGTTTTTACCTCTTTTTCCGTCTCTAAGGTAAAGCACGACTTCCTCTTTCATCTATTTACTCTTTTTGCCTTTTCCTTTTTTATCCTACACTTCCATTCAAATTCCTTCGGTCACAAATTACCCTCTAAATGTCACTGTGTTTCTAGCTCAAGGCATCTCAAGGCGGTCTCCATGTGAAATTCAATTCTGACTTGAAATGATTTAGGAAGAGTACAAAAAGGGTATTTTTTAAAAATTTCCACACAGCACCAGTGAGGAGAAAGGATGAAGTGATGAGATACAAATAAGCCTCTAGCAAGAACACAATGCTTGATGAAAGAACGATAAAGATGAAAGTACACGGTGTCGTGATGATATGTTGGCATGTAACAAGCATAACTAATGCAAAACAACATGAGATGTCAATCAAAGAACTCACCCACACTTACTTGCTAACTAGCACAAGGTGTTACGATGACATGACGATACCCAATGAACACAGCACTGCTAAATAGCACGAGGTCTCAATCGAATAAGTGATCACACGACGATTTACAAGCATGAGATGTTGCCATAGAAAGACAAGATGTTACAAGATGCTGATGTCTTATAAGCTCGAGGTGACACTTGTTTGAAAAAAGCGAGTCATTATATTGTCCCCACCTTAAATTAAAGAAATTTGTCGTTGAGATTCAATAATCTCGAAACTCAATAAACTTGCCACTTCATATCACTCTAAAAATTCAACTTGAATCCCAACCCAACACCCTATACGGGCATAGGTAACTTAAACAATTCAAGTCAAGGGTATCCTTAGGATACTTCTCACCCCAAATTTTGGAAGCTATATCAAAGTCCTAACATGAGGTAATATTCCACTATATTTTCAATTAACGGGGTAAAAATAAAGCATCTAAATCTATTAATGACAAAGTATTTGCGTAAGGCAACAATGAAAAGAGAATCCATTCACCTAAGAATTCAAACAAAGTAATAAACATAGCTGCTAAATTTTTTTTACAAAATTTAATTTAAATCAAATTACCCACGTCCTGATAAAATTCTGAAAATAAATTATTATAACAAAGACAGGGCTTGAAACTTCCAATGCTTTCCAGAGGCTTTAATCACCTCAATTATATGGCAAGGGACAAGGTCGAAGAGCAGGGTGAGCTCGAATAGCCCAGAAAGGTACTAAAATGCCAAGAGTACCGAAGTAGAGCTACACAAATCGAATGAAAATAACCGATGATTTCAAATGACCAAAGGATATCCTTATACAGATAAACGAAATTAACGTCGTAACGAACTGCTTTAAAAAATATTCTATACCCGTGAAGGTCAAAATTCGAGTCGCCATCATATTTTAGCATTAATAACAGGTTAACGCAGAAAAAACAAGAAAACCATGAATGGCTTTGAATTTCCCAACTCACTCTTCTAATCACATGAAAGCATAAATGATAGGTCTGGCGAGTAATTTATACAATGGGAAGGTGCTAGGCACCCTGTTGTACCCTAATAGTTTTTACTTTATTCTTTTAGTGATTTTAAATTTATATATCAAAACATGACAAATGATGAAATGTGCATAAAAAAAAACCTAAACTAATTCTATGTTTGCTTAGAACCCAACGTAGGGGGTCGAGTATCATATGTACTCAGTTGGACTTACCATGATCAAAATCGCGTAACTCTGTTGATCCTCTGCGAGGTGACCTAAATCTCGGTCTTACTTCACAGAGGCCTAAATGAACTCAACCTCTTCTAGTTGAGTGTTTTTAGAATTCTACTCGACTAACACTTCTAGTTGTCTTATAATTCTAACTAAAATAGAGTCCTACTTCTAACAGAATCCTAATATTATCAGAATTCTACTACTCTCAAGATTCTAATTTTGATTTTTTGGCTTTTGTATTTTTGGACAGAGATTAGGAAACCGGGAAGTCATTGGGAGTCTAAGACTCCTATCCTTGACCACAAACCTAAGAAATGAAGAACATAAGACTAAAATGTACCTCGAGACTTGGCTCGTTTAGACTGCTCGGTAAGAAAGTGGGATTAATCCATGATGCATCGGGAACTGTTTAGGGATGGGGTATGAACTAAAAGATCACCGGGGATGGACTGGAATGGCTGGAAATGAATCGAAATAGTGTTCTCTTTTATCTAAAATTCTTCTGAGTTTTTCCTCTTAGAGAAAAGTCCCCTTTTCGACTGCCCAATTAGTCTATTTGTAGAGGTTTGGGGTTGTGGAAATGATAAACAAAGCTTTTTGGTCGTGTATATCCTTTAAAAAAGTTAATATCTGAAACAAAGCGAAAAACCAAAAGGCCACTCACCGGCCGGTTAAACTAACTCAAAATTTTTATCGGTCAGTTTAATCGAAATCTAGCCAATTTTATCCCTCAATGTAATACAATTTTATCCTAAATCTGGGGGATAAACACCCCATTCTAATAAAACATGTGGGATATTCTGGATTTTAGGGATCTATCACAAATCATATCTAAATCAACCTAAGATCTCTACAGTCTATTTAAACTTTAATCTGGGTTGAACCCAACTAACTCGACCAACTAAGTGGACAACTGACTAGACTGTACGCTGGACTCTGACTTGACTGGGACTATATAATAGAATGGACTTAATTAATTAAGCTTATTGTTTATTGCTAAGCATAAACAATAACGAGAATAAAAGCCTTCTTATACGCAATAAAGCCCAATGGCTAATAAATTTAAAATAAACCTACAAAAATCGGGTGTCTATAGAGCCCCATGTTAGGGAGCTCGCCTGTGAGCGAACTGTATGGATAACTCAATCCCGTGATAATGAAAAATTATTGCAGTGGAAAGAAAGAAAACATGCCTTAACACGCATAGATTACATAGCGGTAAACAATACATCTAATTAAAGCGTACCTTCGCATTCTTGTCAGAACTTGATGAATCCAGTTCATGTTGATTTTGACACCAACTAGCCTTCCTCGCTACGACTCTACATGGAATCCAAGTGTGGGCTCTTGAAATTCTCTAATCCAAGCCTCTAGGAAATAATTCTAAGCTACAGAGAGTATAGTAGAGAAAAGAAGAGAGAAATAGAGCCAACAAGCCATATAAGGGGGTGAGTGTCTCACCTTGGGAACTGTATCTCCCTGTGGGGACTCCTTTCCTTTTATTAGGTCACTCCTATTTCTTCAAGACTTCCTGCAAGACTTCTAGTAAGGGGACTTCTAGGCTTCTTAATTCCAGCTCTAATAGGGCCAAATTGTGTAGCTAATAGCTCATAGTCCAGCTCATAGTCCAATTGGCTTACCTATTTATGAATATCTAATTCCACGAAATAATTATTACTAAAAGCTCTGGAAATTAAAATGCAATTAAGTCAAGGACATATCAAATTATAATTTAAACCTACTAATTAATCAGCAACTTTGCTCCTCCACAGATATTCGTAATTACCATTTGGGCTTTGAAGTACTATGCTCCCTTAGTAATTACATCTCAGTCCATATGTTTCATGATAATAACTCGTTTGATCATTAAATTGATTTATGAAATAAGTCAATCTTTTAATAACAGGTATTAATACCTTATTAAAAGTCGTGGCCACGATTCATAATGATCAACTTTAGTATATCCTTATATCGAAATATATGTATAAATGTAGATGTTATATAAGAGTAAATGCTCTCATTATACATTAAATGAATCCCAACATACCGAGGTATTGATACACGATGTATCTCACTTGTAGGTACATCAACGCTTTCACTTAATGACTATGAGGATACAACACCGTATATATGATTAAGAATATTGTATTATAATGGTTGTAGAGATTATTTGTAATGTCATAGTAAATTAAATATAAATAATCTCAAGTCAGTCTCTGTTCATTATAGGCTCTATACTAGCATGCAGAATGACCAAGATAAACCATATCATCTTTTGATACCACAACATAATAGATGATTGTCTAGTTTTATCTAACATTGTGAAACAATTATTTAATTATACATTTTACCATGATCATTATCTATACGTGTATGCACTAGAAAGGGCACCCTAACCTATCCCGTGCACCATGATCATATATGTATGTTATAGTGGACACATACACAATTTATCATAAAGTACAAACTATCCATAATAATTAGGGATGTAAATGCTCTAATGATGAATGAAAACCGTATTTTATTAAATAGATAAATATGTCAATGCATGAGATTGGTGCTAGGGCTTAACCCCAACAAATGCCCACTATCCCTAAACCCAATCACAAATGTATCTAACACCCATCCTTTTGACATGAGACTGAGTGTTCAATGGCAATGGCTTGGTGGATGGATCTGCCAGATTCTCCCCAGATGCAATCTTACAAATTGTCATGTCCCCACGCTGTACCAACTCTCTGACAAAGATGATACTTGCGCTCGATGTACTTCCCTTTTTAAAGATTTCTAGGTTCCTTTGTGCGACACCCTCAACCCTAGTGACATCACCGGGCTGAGTTATCGATCATAATCACATTCAGAACCTTGTGCTGAATACAAAGCAACTACATCCTCATACTCATACATCATTAATAGACGCTCTAAAATGCGTCTTTAAAATTTTTTTTCTTATAAACATACATCGTATTGCAGCAGAAGACTCTTAGGTCTCTAAACAACATGAATGTTTACATATACGACTGTAGTCATGTGACTCTTATCAACTTATCTCGCAGCTTAATCTGTATCTCACCATTTCTATCTTGTCTTAACTCACTCAACTGATCCCCTTGCTCAACTTCTCTAGCTTGTTTCTTTTCCCTTTCCAGAGGGTTCTCCTTGATCAACCTTATAGTCTGCACAACACAACATTAGGAATGAACGCAAATCGCCTAGTAAAGACAACACGAGGCGTATCGTGTACAAATGATTCAAGAGACTCGGAGGAATAATAATCATATTAACAATGAAAAAGAATCAAGAGCATACAATAAATTCCAGCATCAACATCATTTGTCAAACGATAATTTTTCTTTCGTTAGACTGAGTGGCTTCAAGGCCCAACAGAACAACATTGTTGCCACCTCTTCATGGACAAGATTGACTAACTGACAGACTGACTGATCGGCTATGCAAGTGAACACTAAAATAGGAAATCGAAAGAAATAAGTATAAAAAAAATACAAGTGATTAAAATCGTTAACATCAAAAGAAAATAAAATGCATTGCAACTCGGACACGACTTGACCAGACTTGACAGAAGCACCGTACATCTTCTTTGGCCAGTGATCATAGTTCAAAGGCCATCCTCCTCATATTGATGTCTCATTTTATAGGACGTTCATCTTAGTCTCGAGTAAATAGAAAAGACACTGTCAATAAGCAGGGAACTCATATAGAGTGCTTGTCCCTGACAACATTACAGTGAAGCAACAGGGCCGCATCAACTGGGGGGGGGGGGGTAAGTGCCGACGTTTCACAACAACAATGCAACAACCTCAATATCATCATCATCAATGACAGGGTGGACTCAAAGATGTTTAACCAGAAGTTCTCAATAGTGTTCTCAAACAGGAGAAATATCGGCTATCAACAATTGCCGACATCTCACAACAACTGCACAACCCCTACACAATATCATTCCCAATGTTAGGTATGCTAGTCGAATCAAGTCAGAGCATACTAGGACATGCATTATCCTCACTAAATCTCATCAACGAGTCCAACTAAGGGAATTTATTTTACCTTAAGTTCTCAACAACATAATTCAATAAACAAATACTTATCATAATGACTGTAGGTGTCCAATCATAACAATAAGAGTTTAACATAAACGTCATTAACATGGCATGCTGGCCGAAATAATTAAGTAGTATATCAGAATCGCATTGTCCTTACCTCATTGGCTTATAACCGAAGCAACTCACAACCTCTGACCGCAACGAGCACGATCACCTGGTCAAATAAGACCTTGCTCGTCAGGCATCACTTAAACATCCACACGCACTTTATTCTACCCCTTCCCATTTAACCGTTCCTAGCATCTTACAACAGCTAGTTAATCCTATCCAATAACCAGATCCTTAAGCTAGTTAATTCGATCTGATAACCGGATCCTTAACCTAGCTTTATCGACGTATTACCGATAACAACCTTCTTATTTCGACGTATTAATACCATTTTTCACTTTTCACCACTCCGGACAAATAATAGCACGCGTTCCCAAAAATTTAGCGCCAACATGGCAAATTACCAAAATATATCCTGATGGCCGCTACATCATCAACACCCTAAAACTGCTGTAAAACTACTTTTTAAATGTACTACATCATTTACAGACCAAATAGTTCCTTAGAAAATTTTAAAGGAAAAATTACCAAAACACCCATTATGGGCGACAAATTATCAAAATGCCCTTGAGGGTTCCCTACCTCCCCAACACCTCAAATATGCTTCAAAACAATACATAAGGCTTCCTACTAGTAAGGCATAAGGAATCATCCTCATACACGCAACTTCCTCAAGCGTCTTGGGACTTTAATTTGCTATTTGAAAAGTGCAATATCATATCTAAAAAAAAATTGATCCTTCTTGGAATCTTGCATTGCAAACTTAATTAGAATCTTATTTATATATGCAGCCTGGGATAAACCTATCATTCTTATTTTTGTGACGCGGAAGCTTGATCCCCTGAATGTAGCTTGCCTTTCCGAAGTCCTTCATATGAAAGTGATTAGACAACCAAACTTTAATTGATGATAGCACTCTTACATCATTCACGATTAATACACGCAAGGTTCATCTGAATTCTGATCAAAACCATATGATTTGATTTCTAGATGAAAGAAAATTTTCCATGATCTAGATGCTTGCTTAAGTCCATAAATGGACCTAAGCAACTTGTAGACTTTACCTTCCTGACCTTTTGCTACAAAACCGTCTCATTGCAACATATGGATGTCCTCTTCAAGACTTCCATTTACGAAAGCTGTCTTGGCTTATATTTGTTATATCTTGTAATTGAGATGAGTTGTATCGCCAAGAGAATTCTTGATAGACTTAAGTACTATAATAGTCAAGAAGGTTTCCTCATAGTCGATCCCTTCTTTCTGGGTAAACGCTTTCACTACCAAGTGTGCTTTGAAGGTTTCTATGTACCCATCTACTCTTCTCTTCCTCTTGTATATCCACTTGCACTCTGTGGGTTTAACTCTATGAGGTGCATCTACAAGTTACCAAACGTGGTTGGAATACATAGATTTCATCTCTCGGTTATTGTTCAAATTTATCTTGATGATATTATTTTTGGAGCCTTTAACGACAATTTGTGCCAAGAGTTTGCTAAGAATATGTGCAGGGAATTTGAAATGAGTATGATGGGAGATTTCACTTTCTTCCTCAGCCTTCGAATTAAGCAGTCAACAGAAGGAATATTCATTTATGAATCCAAGTATACACGTGAGCTATTAAAAAGGTTTGGTATGGATAATGCTAATGCTAGAGTTACTCCTATCTTTACCATCCTCATCTTGTTAAAGATGAGGATGGTAAAAATGTTGATCACAAAATCTTTCGTGGCATGATTGATAGTTTATTATATCTTACTGCTTCTAGGCCTAAATTATGTTTAGTGTATGTATATGTGCCTGTTTTTAACATGCCCCAAAGAATCCTATCTTACAGCAGTTAAACACATATTGAAATACCTGTCTGGGATTGTAAATTTGGGACTTTAGTATCCTTGTAATTCTTCTTTTGACTTAGTTTAGTTTTCTAATTACGATTATATCGGATAGTTGGTTGACTGTAAAAGCACCAGTGGCACTTGTTAACTCCTTGGTGAATCGCTTGTGTCCTGGCATAGTAAGAAATAGATGTCTGTAGCACTTCACACTTTCGAGATGAAATATGTTGTCGTTGACAATTGTTATGCTCAAGTTCTTTGGATACGTCAAACCTTGGGTAATTTTGGTGTCTCTCTGGATGACATTTCCTATCATGTATGACAGTAGAAGTGCCATTGGCATTACGAAGAATCTTGTCCAACGCTCTCACACAAAGCACATTGATATCCGTTACCACATTCTTAGAGACAACATTTAGAAAGACTTGATAGATTTGAGTTAGTTTCCTTCTTCCTAATTTATCTTCTTATTATGCTTCCGTCTTTTTTAGTTGATCTTTTCAGATTTCATTCAATCGAAAGCCCTATGATTTGGTTGATCATTCTTTCTTTTCCAGTCGAATGAAAATATCTTGCCTAAAAGCACTTATTTTCTTTCTAAACCAATCAGTGGAATGAATACTAGATTAATTTGAATGAAAATAGTCATTTAAGATGTCTGTGACTGTCCAAAATTTTCAGTCGATCGAATCCCTTTTACGGTCGAATGAAAAGTCTTTCTATATAAATAGTGCTTCTTTTTCACTTTTTACCGTCTTCCACCTTGTTTTACTGTTGTTTTCTTCTACCACTCTCACAGACCATTAACCTGTTCACTGTCTCACTGATCACCTTCATCATCTGTAATGGATGGACTATTTACTCATTGACCATAGACCAGACGTCATCTCAGGCTTTATGAAAGTGACAGTGAACCTGAAGTCATGTCTGCCTCCACTCATCGTAGCACTCGCTCTTCCACCCAACCATCATCCAGTACCATCCCGACTGCACCAATATCTCATTCTCAATCAATTGCCGCTCCTTCCACGTCTATCGGTACCCATATTCCAGGTAACTATATCACATCCACTTCCTGCTCTTCCATCTTCTTCTTCTTATTCTCAATCGCTCTGTTCACAACCCTCTTGCCCTTATACCCGTCCGATGAAATCCTTCACCAGCCCCTATTATTTTTTTTGGAATCTTTACCGAACAAGAAACTTACTACACTCTTTTTGCTAATTGTGACATTAGTGCCGGTCAACTATGTGATGTTAAACTTATGGAACAACTTGGCATTACTCCCTTCTTTGCCGTAATGGCATGTACGTCACTCTAAATTTAGTCCATTCGTTTTTTGCCAACATGACTTAGAGCTACACTGCGTCCACCAATCTCAACACCTTTGGCAATGGCGTGTCTATTTCCCTCACCCCCTCCACACTATCTGACATCCTTGGTTTTACAAACCAATCCCACCTTGTCATGTACCCAGACAACTCTTGGGTAACCTATGGTCCATTTTCCCGCTCCAACAAAATTCAAACCCTATACAATGACCACACCATTACTTCTCTAAAAAAACCTACCCTTTCAAAACTCTGACCTATCCATCGTGTTTTACATTTAATCCTATCATACAACCTTGTCAGCCGTACCTGCTCTTAGCTAGCTTCACTTATCTCGACATCAATCCTCCTTACCTACTTCATCCGAAGTTCTCCTTTAGATCTTATTGTAACATCCTGAAAATTCAAAGCTCTATCGCCTCAATCTCCTAGAGCGTTAACCTACCACTTCACATAAAACTTGTCAAATCCCATTTACTGACCCATACTTCAAAGCATCAATTAGACATAAACTCAAACACTTCAAAATACAAAATTACAAAAAGAACTGTGTAATACCCCAAAATCTTCTTTCTTGTGTCAAAAAAATTTCTAAAGTTTTTAGTTGATGAATAGTAACATTTAGTCGATGAACATTAACTTTTAGTCGACGAACAGTAACTTTTACTCGAATAAATAGTACTTTCAGTCGACTCAAAATTGTTTTCGGTCGAATTAATTTTTTTTTCATTAAAAGTGTTTTCAGTCGAGTTAAAAGTGTTTTTGGTCGAATTAAAGGTGTTTTTGGTCGACTTAAAAGTGTTTTCGGTCGACTTAAAAGGTGTTTTGGTCGAATGAAAAGTGTTTTAATAGAGAGAAGAAACGGCTGAAGGATTGAGTCGAATTAAACTTGTATTACTTTGAATGAATAGTATAATTTTTCACCTTCATATAAATAGCCTCTTTGTTTTCTTTTGGCCCTTTTGTTCTTAGTTCCTTGTTCCTTTGTAGAGGAGATAGAGAGAATATAAGGCTTGGAAAACTCTCTTGGCACTAGAGTGGTGCTTTGAGGTTTTCTTTTGTTCGAAAGCTTGTTTGAGGTAAGGGTTTGAACATGCTGTGGTAAGGGTTTGTAACGTTTTTGCTATGGTATGGGTTGCTTCTTTAAATCTGAAAAAGAGTTGTTGGAGTTGATTAATCTTGTTTTGTAAGGGATTCTACCTTTTTATTTTGGCTTGGGTTTCCCTCTTTAAATCTGGAAAATTATTGGACTTTAATCAAGCTTGTTGCAAAAGGGATTCTATCGTCGTTTTTGTTGTGGGAAAGGTATCTTTCAGAATCTGAAGGTTTTTGCTTCGTCAATTTTGGTTCATCTATATTTGTTTGCATTTGATTTGTCCCACTTTTGCCGTCTTTTGAGAACATTGTTTACCCCTTTTTATTTGTGCCTGATGATGCACATCTTTGAATCTGTACATTTGTGACCGTCAATTTAAGATTGACACTGAATATGTTGAACAACTCTCAATGATATAAAGAGTCCTATGGACACATGTTTGTTATGCTAGAGAGCCAAAGACTCCTAGTACGCTCCGGAGCACACGTTTGATGTTTGGTTCGACATTTGGGTCTTATGACCACCATAGTAATCGTATGTTTGTAGCATACCCGACATATAATTGAAATGTGTTTTGGGTTAAACGCTTAATGACATTTGCTTTGGTATTTGACAGTAAAATATGGATTGCTCCTTTTCGTGCCTTCGGGCTTGTATTCGATTTGGGTTCTTTGGACCATTTAATGAACATTTCGCATATTTGATTCGCCTTATTTGCATCGTAGCCTAGCGCTATCATTTGTTCATCAAATATTTGGTTTTGTTTTGGACTACGAATCATTGTATTTGCTTACCATTTATTTTTCACTTACTGGGCTATTCGAGCTAACCCCCTACTCGTTTGTTTTGTCCTTTACCACAGGTATCAGACGTGATTTTGGGCTTGTCATGTTTTGGGAGGGATTAGAGCATTTAGTTTTGTTAGTTTATTTGAGCAACCCGAAAGTGGGTTAGTTGGATTTGAGACTTGAAGATTGTATTGAATAGTAGAGTGTCGGTCATATTATTTTGTTTTGGTGGATTTTGATGAAGAAGATTTTAGTTAAGTTTTTTTAAAGGATTGTATTTAACTCTTGGACCTTTTTGAGATAAATAAGATTGAGATTTATATAATTGTGTTTGTGGTATTGTAGATGCTCTGCTTTACCTTTATAATGGTTATGTCATCGTCATGTTTGGGTCTTGGTTTAAGGTTGTGTATGTCCCTGAAATTAGAGTATTGATCTTATGTGCGAAATTGTTTAATGGATTTCATTTTAAGAGCTCTATCCCGATACGGGTAATTTGATAGAATTACTTTTGTTTATATTGTTTCACCACTGCCTTTAGTAATCGTTTTGTAATGAAATTATTTTGGAGAACGAATTGTCATAGACTTTTGTCCGAGGAGATATTTTATCTTAAAGGATTTAGTTGCTCTGTCTATACCATTTTCTTTAGAACTGTAATGGTATATAATGAAGTTTGATGTTAGTCATGACCTCTCGTGTTTGGGGGCATGATAGACTGCTTAAACTATTAAAACATAGGTTCTTTACATAATGACAAGCTAACAATGTTAACCCACATAGAGGTCTTACTACACAGTAATGGTGGGCTCATCAGAATCTCACACAAACTCTAAACCTATTCCCAAGCATTCTACAACTGATCACCTGTAGAAGGGAGTCAAATGAAGGGTGAGCTTTTGAGAGCTCAGTAAGGTCGTTCAAGGACAACTCAAAGAATTACAAACTATTTAGGAGTCTAGACGATGAAAATGTTTCAAAACATTTTAACAATTTGATAAATTCCATAATCAGTCATACGCATATACCAAAAATGATCAAAGACATAAACAGATGCCAGAACAAACATTAACAATCATCCCCATTTCCAAAAGAACTTCAAGTAAGGTCGGATGAATCATTTCCTAGGAAGATTTAAGTTATTTCTGAAGAAATCAGTCGAATGAACATTAAATTCATTCAGATGAAAAAGAAGAGTGAAGTAACCTTTGAACCTCTAAAAGAATCAGTCGCATGAAAACAAGATTCATTATGATGAAAGCAATTTTGAACAACATCAAGTAGCATGATAAAATTGTTCAAATGATTTTGAGAATCGTTCGAATGAAAAAGTCTTTTGAACAAATCTAAGCCTATGAAAGAAATGGTCGAATGCTTTAGGGAATCATTCGAATGAAAGCGATTTTTATTTAAAAAAAATTTATTGTTGGAATCGGTCGAAGGATTTTCAAAAAACTATCGAATGAAAGTTGACCTTAAGCAAAACCAAAGTACTGATGGAATCAATCAAATGAATTTAATTCATTCAAATGAAAAAGATACTTGGCAGTCAAAGCTCTTAGGTTTTAGCTCTTTTCAATTTTCTGGTTGATCTTTAAAAAAACTTAGTTTAGAATTACAAAGAATAAAACAGGAATCTAGTCTAAGTTCAAAGGCTTCATCCAAAGAGATATTTACGCATGTCTGAGTTTGATGTTTGAAAATATACTTAATAATATAGTTAGATTAATCATTGGACAACAAACTTGGAATTATCAAAATAAACAATATAGACCCATAGGTCGACAATATAATTCTAACATATTATAACATGCGCCCCTAGGAAAAAGCTGTAAATAGATTCAATAGTTTAAGCATAAAAACATTATCTACTTTTTCCAAGAAGGTGTTACAATAGTTAGCTCATGCACAAACAATTTACTCCTCCTTTGTCAACTTAAAAAGAGGGGAATCCACAAATGCTACAAATGAAAAAAGCTAAAAAAAAAAAGCTAACCCCTACAATGTATACTAGGAGCAGAAGATGATGGATTAGGAGCAGGAGAAATATCTGAAGTACAAATTTTGACGACTTTAACCACACGAGGTGACCATGGCGGTGGCAGAGCATAAGGAATGTTGGGATTAAAAAATCACTGCTCACCATTTTCACCTCTATCAAACGTAGGACGAGTGACTCAAAATCCATGAGACATATCGAAGATGTAATAAGCCAAAAATCAGTTCAGCTCGGTAAGAATCCTAAGTGACAGTTCGACTTGTAGACGACAGGCATGAAGAGCAGCCTCATGCTGGCATTGAAGATCCTATTGAATGTGAGTCAAATGGTGCAAGATAGTGGAGTGGTGAAGGGGAAGGTTAGAGACAAGATCGTTCAAAAGGTCATGGAGGTCAATTTGGTTGGACAGAAGTTGGTTAGAGAAGTTTTGGATAGTTAAAAGATGCTGCAAGAGGGCGGAATGGTTGGCAGTAATGGTAGCGGCGAGAGTAGTATGAGAGTCGAGAAGAAGTTGAAGGGAGGTAGAAATACGAGATAACTGGTCAGAGAAAGAAGAGGAGTCATCAATGTTGAGAAAGTCATCAAAGTTAAGGTTGGAGAAGTCATTGAAGGGGCTATTAAGGTTGTCAAAGAGAGGAGGTGGTACAGAGGGACCAAGGTCAGAGGATGGGGGTGAAGGCAAAGAGGAGCTAGGCTCGAAGGATAAGAGAGGTACAGGATGTGCGAAGTGGATGAAGGCGGTGGTGGGCCCTAACATGTGAAACCTCATGTGTTGTGGGGTTGGTCTAAACGATAAAGAAGGCACGATGGAGAGTTCTGAAGTTGAGACAATAGATAGAAGGGATATGTATACACTAAGAAATAGAGGTGGGAAGGGGAACACAGAAGTGTGGAACACATGAGTAAAAAGGAGACCATAGGGAAGATTTGCATTTTTGTCGCTTTTTGCTGTTTTCATGTTCATCATTATAATGACCATAAGTGTAATGTCCCGCAATTTTTTGGGGCAGTTTAAAATAATTATTTATGCCTAAAAAAGATAATAAACGAGCAATAATTTTGAGCAATGCTCGGAGATTAATAGAAAATGAAATGTTCAAATGATTTTGGGGGTAAAAATATAATTCTTAAAACTTTTGGGGTCATTTTTGTAATTATAGAAAACTTTGCGGGCTAAATTATAATTTTTGAAGGTTAGGCATTATGTGTCAAATTTTGGGAAATGGATCATAAGTTAGTGACACCTCCTTCTTAAATTTTTTGGGTGACTAACCAGGTTAAAATATAAACTAATGTTTTCTTTATTGTTAGGAAATTAAATAAAGCGAAATCAAAACAAAAAAAAAAAAGAAAAAAAAGAAATTTGGGGAGAAGAGAAAAACAGTAAATAAGAAACAAAACAGAGGAAAATAGGGGACTCGCATGGGGAAGAAAACAGGGGAAGAGAGAGGATTGTGAAACTTTACAAGGGTAATCCTTCCCTCTTCTTTTTAGTATGCGATTTCAGTTTAGGAGTTTGTGTTTGACATTGTTCAGTGTGTGTTTAGAATATATTATGTGTGTTCGGTTATGGGGCAGTGGGGTGTCATGGCTGTGTGCATTGGGATTTCATGTGTAAAAGGGGGAGAACATGACTACCATAGCATCCCTAAAGCAGTGTGTTTGGAGGGTCTTTTGGTGGGTGAGTGTGTGGGAAAATTAGGATGTAGTGTGTGTGTATTCACAGCCGCGGCTATGCAGTATGTGTGTATAAGTGTGTATGCAGGTATGATCGCGCGTGTAATTGTGGGTAATAGTGGTTGTAAATCATGTGTTTATGGTATTGTGGTGCTGGTATGTGTCTAGGGGGAATTAGGTGCGTAACAATCTGTTTGTGTGTGCTTGGTATGTGTTTGAGTATGTGCATGTGGGTAGTGTGTGTTTACAGTGTGTAATGTATTCAGGTGTGTGTGTGTGTGTGTGTGTAGTGAAGAATTGTGTGTGATTGGGTGTGATTTAAGTGTATTAATATGTTAAAGTGTGTGTCTGTTAGGTGTGTATATGTGAGTTTGGTAGTGTATCAGTGTGTGTGTGTGTGTGTAGGTGAAATACCAGGTGTGTTGATTGTGAATAATAAGTGTAACTTGATTATCGCTAAAGATAGGAAATTATCTAGGCAGTTTTTATATGAATTTTTATAAAGAGTTAAGATCAAATTCTGACAACACCAAAACAGTGGCCCCCATTATTTTTATGAGACATACGTTTGGAATTTTTTAAGAATTTTCGGTGTCCGCGAAGGACGTTAAATTGGGGTATCAATTAAAAAGAATCATTGAATTATATAGCATAGCAAATCAAGCTATTTTAATATAAAAATTTTAGAAAAATCTTACTTTACTGAGATGTTTCATTATCTAAAATTACGTGCCATTCTAATTTTTAGCAAAATTGGCTTCTGAGCGTTCAGCCCGGACACTGGTTCGAGATTTTCGGGCAAAATTTTTTTTAAACACTTTTTAGCCCAAAAATGACTTGAAGATGCCTAAAATAATGTTTTTATGTGTTTTAAAGATTTTTTGGGTGCCAGGAATCCCGAGAGGGTATTTTGGTAATTTGCCACTCAAAGTGGATATTTTGGTAATTTTATCTATAAAAGGTATTTTTTGATAAATTAACATACCATAAGGATATTTTAGTGATTTTATTTATGGAAAGGTAGTCTTGGTGATTCAAGTGTGAGGGGTGTTTTTGGTAATTTTACACATAAGGAGTATTTTGGTAATTTTACATCCCGATGAGGGGTATCATTCGATCAAAGGAACCCTTAGAGAGGTAATTCGAATGATCGAATGATAATTCGATCCGAACCATTTTAAAAATAATTCGAATGATTCTATTTAAAATATTTTTATGTCTTGTCTCATTAAATTCTCATCAACGCTTATATCCTCTTGAGTATAAAAGGAACCCTTAGAGAGGTAACTACTTTTTACTTTTCAATCTCATAAAATCTCTCTCTCAAAAACATTCTCAACATATTCGTACATCTTTACGATCCTTTATGTGAGAGAGTGTTATATGAGATCTTGTCAAGAAAGCTTTTTGGTTAGTTTCTTTGAGATCGGATTTCCTCACCTAAGAAAGCTTAGCTCATTTGTTTTTCATTGTAATATCTACTCTTATGGAATGTAAGTTGTATTTCAGCTATAATCTTCTTTTCACATGTAATTGTTGGAAATCTTGTAGAGGTTTCTAAACTGTACAGAGGTTTGAGCTAGCAACCGAAGCTAGCTTACTAGTGGAAGGCTCGAGTAGGTCTATGATCTCCTTTGTGTAGAGTGTTTGAAGACTGGACAGAGGTAGGTGGGGATGAACCAATATAAATCTTTGTGTCTATCTTTTATTACAACTATATTGTGACTTATATTTTTTAAATTTCTACTTAGATCTGTAAGCACCTATTCACCCCCTTTTTACTTGTATTTAGGGACCTAAAGAACCCACTGCCGGGAAGCATTTGATAAGATTAAGCCATACCTGAGTAACCCCTAGTCTTGAGCCCTCCTGTACCTTATAATCCTTATATTTCTTTACTTAACAGTGACTGGTACCGCAACTAGAGCGTTGTTGGCTCAACATCTAGTTAATTCACTAGTAGAGAGAGCCATCTACTATGTATAAAAAGTTGACCTAAGGAGAAAGGAAATATTCTATTTTATAGAAGACATGTGTGTCACTAGTCTGGGTAACACACAGATTATGACAATATGTGCTAGCTTACCCCGTCAGATTATTGGGTAGGATGGATACAATGAAGTACTTATTTAAAAAGCCGCTATTATCCAATTGCACGGCAAAGTGGCTCTTGCTACTTTTTGAGTTTGACATTACATATGTCACTCAGAAGTCCATAAAGGGAAAGGCCGTGGCAAACATGATAGCCGTCTAGCAGAATATACATGTGATTAGTGGTGAGGTTCCTAGACAAAGATGTTTATGTCGTAGAATCTGAGACCAGATAGCAATTGTATTTGATGGAGCTGCGAACAGCAAAAAGATTCGAGGTAGGGATACTATTAATCTCACTAAATGGGGCCCATATGCCCATAGCCATTAAGTTGACTTTCAACAATACTAACAATACCACTGTATATGAAGCATGCATCACGGGTTAGAAATAGCTTTAAGCTTCAGAGTCAGAGAAGTTACAGTCTATGGGGATTCAGCCCTGATCATCCATCAGATACAGGGGATGTGGAAGATTAGAGACGAATGTCTACAAGCATACAATGCCCATTTCGAGAAGACTGTAGAAAAATTCTATGACATAGAATACTAGTACCTGGATTAACTCAAGAATAATTTTGCTGATGATTTAGCAACCCTTGCATTGATGGTGGAGACAGCCGAAGAAAAAGAAGTAGAGCCATTAGTGATTTAGAATAGGGCTGGACCAACATACTATTTCATGATCGCACCCATTGAGAAAATCAGGACAGAAGAACCATGTAAACAAATATCCAAAACCTAATCTAAGATGGTAAATATTCTGAAGGAGCTTTCACAAAAGACCGTGTTCCTCTGAGAAGATGGACAATGCATTCATCATGTGCAATAGAAACCTGTACAAGAGACATTTATGATGGGGAACATTTGTTATATGTTACAGAGAGAAAAGTTATCATATCATGGAAGATATGCACTTGAGCAAGTGCAAGCCCCACATGAATGATCGGATGCTAGCAAAGAAAGTGCTTTGGTAAGGATATTAATGAAGTTCTATGAAACGAGACTGCATCGAGCATGTGAAAAAAATTCCACAAGTGTCAAGCATACGCCAACCTGCAACACCTCCTCTCAAAAATTTGTACAACATGACATCTCCTTGGCCCTTCTCAGGTTTGGGAATAGATGTGATAGGAAAGATCAGTCCGAAAGCTTGCAATAGACATGAGTTCATACCTGCCACCATAGAGTATCTCACCAAATGGGTGGAGACCGCATCGTATGCCGTGTTAAGTGCCAAAAAGGTGGCTTAATTCATTCTGATTAACATTATCTTCTGATACGGTGTTCCTCGTGATTTAATTTCTAACAATGGTTCATATTCTGAAAGGGAGGTCACAGATTTAGCTGAAGAATATGGTATCGTCTGACACTGATCTTCACCATACCATCCACAGACCAATGGAGCTGTAGAGGACACTAACAATAATATTAAGAATTTCCTGAGTAAGATGACAAATTACTGTCGAAGTTGGTCGAATAAACTTCACCCATACTCTGTAGAATTAGAGGTAGCCTCTCTCAGGGTACTATTGGAAAATTAGGTAGTCAAGGAAGATTGGGTGCGGCATTGTTTCGAAGAATTATCATTGGCAAACTAGAAGATATTAGGGCCCTTTATCATATTAATGATTACTAGAAACAAATTGCCCGAGCATTCAATAAATGGATAAAAGGATGTGGCTTGAAAGAAGGACAATTGGTTTTACAAGATAATATCAAAAAAATCTAGAAGCCATGGGGGAATTTGAGCCTAACCGGTTGCGACCCTATATGGTTAAGCAAATTAGGATAGGAGGTGCAACACAGTTATCTAGATGGGACTGAATTGTCACGACTAGTCAAGCTAGACAGACCAAAGAAACACTATGCCTAAATAGAATTGTAAATAAACTACAAATGACATGGTCCTTCTTTAAGAATACTTCTCAGCATACTCATTCTAATGTAACATTTCAGATGGAGGTACGTAGGCAGCTTGTAAAGATGCCTATGATGCAATCAAATTTAATAAATGATCCTTATTCCACTTTTCTATGATATTGACTAAATTCTCGACAGAAGAAAAATATAAAAAGCCCGCTAGGTCAAAAAACTTGTGAAGTGCGGCCTAGAAAAAAGTTAAGGAAAATAAAAAAATAATAATAAATCCCGCTAGGTTAAAAACTCTGCAAAGGAAGGCCTAGGCAAAAGTTAGGGCAAAAGTAAGAAATAAAAATACTTTTAAGTCCTATCAACAACCAAAGATTGAACTGTTTATCATTATTTTCGCCACATCCCTTTTTCTTGGATAATTCTCCCCATCCAGAAAAAATAGTCGAGCCAAATTTCCACTTATCTTTCCTTTTAAAAGTTAGCTTCTCCACTACAGGGACTCTCTCATTTTGATTTCCTATTCAATCACTAAACTGCTCCCCTCTTTTTCAATTTTCACCCCATCTCATCACCTTCGAACAAACCTGCCTTGAACATAAGTGTAAGAGCCCCCCCCCCTTTTTTTTATGCTAATAGGAATCATATTTGTTTGAAAATAAAATTAAGGGATAAAATTATTAGATGAATATGGTCGATAACCATCTCTGAAGTTTTCGGTCGAATGAAAATAGTTTTCGGTCAAATGAAACCGCTTTGCTTCGAATGAAAATTGTGTTGATTTAAGGAAGAATTGGGGACTGAATTTTCGGTTGAATGAATAGTTTTCGGTCGAAAGAGTAGTTTTCGGTCGAAAGAATAGTTTTCGGTCGAATGAAACCACTTTGCTTTGAATGAAAATTGTGTTGATTTATGGAAGAATTGGGGACTGACTTTTTCGGTAGAGTGGAAAGTTTTTGGTCGAATGAAATGGATTCGGTCGAATGAAAAGAGTAATTGTGAAGAAGGCAACTTCGCATTTAAAGGATTCGGTTGAAGGAAAACTCGCTTTGTAATCGAAGGAATAGTTTTCCTTCAAATGAAAATGTTAGGTTCTCTTTTGGTAGATATTGGAAAGTTTTGGGTACATTTTAAATAAGTTACCTAAAGTTTAGGGCGTGTTGGTGTAAATTTCCAACTTAGGATTCTTCCTATAAATAACTTTTTTTTCCCTCCAACTCTTCTTTTTAGTTTCCTTGCTTCTCTTCTTAAAGGTAGAGAGAGAGAGGGGCTTGGGAGACTCTTGAGGTACTAAGTCAACACCTTAAGGATTTCATACCAAAGGTCTTGATTAAGGTAGGATTTCGTAATTCTTGCAGTGGTAAGGATTCATTAGTTGGTATCACTTGCTTCGTATTTGCCATCATTACTATTTGAACTTGAAATTCTTAAATTACATCTGATCATTAGAATGAACAATCTTTTGTTGAAAAAGGGAGTCTTTAAGACTTTTGTAATCACTTTTGTGACTTTTGTAGTTACTTGGTACTTTTGTAGCCACGTTAGTGGCTTTTGTAGTCACTTTACGGGACTTTCAGATAGTTCTCATGACGACGGCTATTACTCTACCGATATGCATTTCGTACCTTAGGGTTTTGTGTTCGATTTGGGCCTATGGCCACTAATGATCATTTTGTATATTTGATTTGCTTATTTGACGTAAATGTCAATTGATATTGTTTGTTCATCGAAGTTATGGATTTGTTTCGCAATATGAATTAACGTATTCGCTTCTATTTAATTTCCCTTACTGGGCTATTTGAGCTCACCTATATTTGTTGCTTTGTCCCTTACCACAGGTGGTAAGCATGATAAGGAGTTTGGCACGTTCGGGGAAATTATAGCTTCTATTTTGTTAGCATGTAAAAAAACAATGTATTCCTTTTTGAGAACTTTACTCGGATGTGGGTATTTTGATTTGGCATTAGACTTTTGTAATAGGATTTGAGGATGGATCATATTTTTTGTGATTAATGGTTGTATGAGGCAAGGCTGTTTTGCTCCTCTACCTTTTGAAGATACATTGTTGATAAAGGATTAGTTACTCTGTTTATACCTTAGTGTAATTGAGTAATTCTATGAATGCATATGATTTAGGACTTGAAGTACATTGGTAATGGCTCCCAAGGTCGGGGGCGTTACAGTTTGGTATCAGAGCCTGGGTTTGAGATTCTGTAGACTCTTAGAGCCAGTTGAGATATGTTAGCTTAAAGCTTCTACGCTTGTTAGGATTAGTACTTGATTAAGTGTGTAATCATTAAAATTAATTATTTTTATGGTGCTAACCAGGATGAGTAACCGAGGTAGAATTCATGGTGGCAGAGGAGGCCCAGGAGGCCGGGGTGGAAGAGGGGATGAAGAACCCAACGCTACACTGGTTACGGCTAACGCTGGGATCTTGAAACAGTTCACTAGTTTGTGGCCAAATAAGTTCGATAAAGCTGCGGATCCCGTGGCTGCAAAGACATGGATTAATGAATTGGATAAGGTATTCAAGGTGATAGGGTGCTCAGACAAACAAAAGGCAAAGTTAGCAATTCTTCAGTTGACAGGCGAGGCTGACCAATGGTGGACGATGACCTCAAGGATGATGACAGTAGAAGTGAAAAGAGATCTCACATGGCAAGCATTTCAAGACCGCTTCTTCACAAAGTATTTTCCCCAGAATGTGAAGGAGGCTACAGAAAGTGACTTTATGAGGATCGCTCATCATCCAAATGAGAGGTTACGGCGTATGAGGAGCGATTAGTATGACTTTCAAGATTTGCCTCGCATGTTGTTCAAGGCAAAAGTCATCGTGCTCGTAAGTTTTGAGAAGGACTGTGCTTTGAGATAAGGTGATAAATGTCTATTCTGGATAATCCTACCTATGCACAAATGGTCGATGGGGTGCAACGTCTGGAGCGCATTCATGATGAACAACTACTCATTTGGGAGGACAAGAGGAATATGTGGAATCGTAATGAAGAGAACTTTGGAAGTGGAAGGAAACCACCATCAGATGTTAAGAGAAGATCATTAGGTGGATCGGGGCAAAGGCAGCAGACTCAAGGTAGTACTAGAAATTGCACTACTTGTGAAAAATATCATGGGAACTCGCCCTGCTATAAAGAGACAGAAGCATGTTATAATTACGAAGCAATGGGACACATAGCCAGAACTACACTAAGCCATCTCGTGATTTGAAATGGAATAAGAAAGAAGATGATAAACCAATAACACAAGAGGGGCGTACCAGGGTCTTTGCCATGATGACTCGTGAGGCGAGAGCGTCAAATGATGTTGTAACTGGTACCTTTAAAGTTTGTATTAAGAAGGCATTTGTGTTACGAAATCTCGGTGCCTGTTTTGGCATCTTTTTATAAGTATTTGATTGTTAAACCTATAAGCTTAGAAATTGAACTCTATGTTGATACCCCCATTGGGAACCCTGTGGTTGCCTCTAGAGTATATAAGTCGTGCTCCAGCATCGTCGATGATAGAGTATTATTGGTGGACTTAATTATGCTGGATATGAAGGATTTTTATGTGATTTTGGGTATGGATTGGTTGTCTTACAATCATGCCAAGATAGACTGCTTTAGCAAAGAGGTTCTATTTTTGATTCCGAATCAGCCTGAATGTAAGATTCAAGGGACTAGGGTCAGTATCCCACCTAATTTGATTTCTTCTCTATGTGCCAAACGTCTTCTTAGGAAGGGTTGTAGAAGTTATTTGGCTCACATTCATGACACTCGCATAACCGGAGTTAGGATTGAGGATGTGCCTGTGGCTTATGAATTTTCAAAAGTGTTTCCAAAAGACTTGCAAAGTCTTTTGCCAGACAGGGAGATTGAGTTTACTAATGATTTGATTCCCTGTGCAGCACCTATCTCCGAGGCACCCTACCGGTTGGCTCCTGCTGAACTTAGGGAACTAAAGGAGCAATTATAAGAACTCTTAAACAAAGGTCTAATTCGTCCTAGTGTGTCTCCATGGGGTGCGCCAGTATTGCTTATTAAGAAGAAGGATGGGAGCATGCATTTATGTATTGATTATAGGGAGCTTAATCGCCTGACAGTTCAAAATAAATATCTACTACCTAGAATCGACGACCTATTCGATCAACTTCAAGGTGCACGACACTTCTCGAAAATAGACCTTCGATCGGGGTACCATCAACTTAAGGTGAAGAAGAAGGATGTACCAAAGACTGCTTTTAAGACGCGGTTTGACCATTATAAATTTTGAGTAATGCCTTTTGGTTTGACGAATGCTCTGGTTACATTTATGGATCTTATGAACAGGGTGTTTAAGAAGTATGTGGATCAGTTTGTGATTGTCTTTATAGACGATATCTTAGTTTATTTCAAGAGTGAAGAGGAGCATGAGAAACATTTGACTATAGTTTTGCAGATTTTGAGGGAGCATAAACTCTATGCCAAGTTCAATAATGTGAGTTTTGTTTAGAACAAGTTTCCTTCTTGGGTCATGTGTTGACTAAGGATGGGATATCTGTGGATCCTGCTAAGATTGAAGTAATTGTGAATTGAGAGAGACCGACCTGTATGATAGAAATTAGAAGCTTTTTAGGGTTGACAGGTTGTTATAGGAGATTTGTTGAAGGTTTTTCTCTCATTTCTATTCCTTTGACCCAGTTGAAAAGAAAGTATGCTAAATTTTTGTGTACAAATGAATGTGAAAAGAGCTTTCAACATTTGAAGAAACGTTTGATTTCGGCACTAGTCTTAACACTGCCATCTGAATCTGGAGGGTTCGTCATCTATAGTGATGCATCACTGCAAGGACTTGGTTGTGTGCTTATGCAACAAGGTAAGGTAATAGCTTATGCCACCAGACAACTTCAAGGTAATTGGGATGATCATTTACCATTGATAAAATTTGCTTGCAATAACAGTTATCATGCTAGCATTCAAATTGCACTATTTGAGGCTCTTTATGGGAGAAGATGTCGGTCACCAATTTGTTGGAGTGAGGTCGGAGAAAGGAAATTGATAGGTCCAAAACTTGTTCAAATCACTATAGACAAGATCCAAGTGATTAGGAGCAAACTTAAGACTGCACAGAGCCGACAGAAGAGTTACACAGATATGAGGCGTCGTGAGCTCGAATTTAACGTTGGTGATCATGTGTTTTTATGAGTATCCCCGTGGAAAGGAGTCTTGAGGTTTGAGAAGAAAGGGAAGCTATCTGAAAGGTACATTGGACCGTTTTAAATCTTGGAGCGAATTGGTACACTTAGTTATCATTTAGCTTTGCCTCCTAATTTGTCAAGAATAAATAATGTTTTTCATGTTTCAACCTTGAGGAAGTATGTTTTTGACCCTTCGCATGTTATTGAGTTTGAGCCTATTCAACTTAGGGAAGATCTATCTTATGAGGAGCAACCGGATCGTATTTTGGAGCGTGATGAATGTGTCATGCATTCTAAGAAGATAGCTTTTGTGAAGGTTTTATGGCGTAACCATTCTGGGAGGGAAGCCACTTGGGAACTCGAATATGATATGCGCAAGAAGCACGCTCAACTTTTCGATTAAGGTACGTTTAGTTCTAGAGACGGAATTCTTTTAAGGTGCGAAGAATGTAAGAGCCCCTTTTTTTACGCTAATAGGGATCATATTTGTTTGAAAATAAAGTTAAGGGATAAAATTATTAGATGAATATGGTCGATAACCATCTCTGAAGTTTTCGGTCGAATGAATAGTTTTTGGTCGAATAAAACCTATTTGCTTTGAATGAAAATTGTGTTGATTTAAGGAAGAATTGGTGTAATATCCCACGTCAGTTGTGGGAGAGTTTATGATTGGCCTTATAATACCCTGCCTATGAACTCATAAGTACCAACTTGGCTAGCCGTTTTGAGGGACACAATGCCCTGTGGTGGGGCGGTGGATTGGGTCATTACAGATGGTATCAGAGTTGACTCTCGAAAGCTTGGGTTGGGCTATCCAGTCGGGTTGCCAATGGTTAGGGGAAACGAAGGCAAGCCCGAGTATATCCCACATCAAGAGGATGGTTGGGGCAACAAAGGGTGAGCTGGGTATATCCCACATTGGCTAGAAAGGAAGATTCTGGGCTATGTGTGATTGAGCCTTAGCGAGGACGCTAAGGAATAAGGTAGGGAGATTGTAATATCCCACATCGGTTGTGGGAGAGTTTATGATTGGCCTTATAAGACCCTGCCTATGAACTCATAAGTACCAACATGTCTATCCTTTTTGAGGGAGGCAATGCCCTGCGGTGGGGCCATGGTCGTTACAATTGGGGACTGAAGTTTTCGATAGAAAGAGTAGTTTTCAATCAAATGAAACCGCTTTTCTTCTAAAGAAAATTGTGTTGATTTAAGGAAACATTGGGAACTGAAGTTTTCTGTCGAATGACATGGATTCGGTCAAATGTAAAGAGTATATGTGAAGAAGGAAAATTCACGTCTGAAGAATTCGGTAGAATGAAAACTCCCTTTGTAATCGAAGGAATAGTTTTCCTTCGAATGAAGAATGTTAGGTTCCCTTTTGGTAGATATTGAGAAGTTTTTGGTATATTTTGAATAAGTTACCTAAAGTTTAGGGAGTGTTGGTATAAATTGCCAACTTAAGATTCTTCCTATAAATAGCTTTTTTTCCCTCCAATTCTTCTTTTTAGTTCCCTTACTTCTCTTCTTAAAGGTATATATATATATATATATATATAGAGAGAGAGAGAGAGAGAGAGAGACTCTTGAGGTACTAAGGCAACACCTTAAGGATTTCATACCAAAGGTCTTGATTAATGTATGGGATTTCGTATTTCTTGTTGTGGTAAGGATTCGTTAGTTGGTATCACTTTATGAGTTTTTCTACAACTTTGGAGAATCATTCAACTTGCTTCGTATTTGCCTTCATTACTATTTGAACTCGAAATTCGTAAATTGCATATGATCATTAGAATGAACAACGTTTTGTTGAAAAAGGGAGTCTTTAAGACTTTTGTAAACTTTGGTGACTTTGGTAGTTACTTGGTATTTTTTGTAGCCATCTTAGTGGCTTTTGTAGTCACTTTACGTGACTTTCGGATAACTCTCATGACGATGGATATTACGCTACAGGTATGTGTTTCGAACCTTCAGGTTTTGTGTTCAATTTGGGCCTATGCCCATTAATGATCATTTCGTATATTTGATTCGCTTATTTGACGTAAATGTCAATTGATATTGTTTGTTCATCAAAGTTATGGATTTGTTTTGCAATATGAATTGTATTCGCTTCTATTTGATTTACCTTATTGGGCTATTTGAGCTCACCCCTATTTGTTGCTTCGTCCCTTACCACAGGTGGTAAGCACGATTAGGAGCTTGGCACGCTCAGAAAAATTATAACTTCTATTTTTTTAGCATGTCAAAAATAATGTTTTTCTTTTTGAGAACTTTACCAGGATTTGGGTATTTTGATTTGGCATTAGACTTTTATAATAGGATTTGAGGATGGATCATTCTTTAGTGATTAATGGTTGTATGAGGCAAGGTTGTTTTGCGCCTCTACCTTTTGGAGATACTTGAGTAATTCTATGAATGCATATGATTTAGGACTTGAAGTACATTGGTAATGGCTCCCAAGGTCGGGGGCTTTACAATAATCATCTTCACCATCCTCAGGGCACGTAATAGCCTTGGCAGTTTTCTTCGGTGATTATCTTCTATAATTGGCAAAGTCCATATTATCTGAGGCCCATCAGAATGGAAGCACTAAACTGTACTTTGCAATAACTTGCGAGAGTCCTGAGATTCAGGCCCTAAAGCTTCTTACGAATGACTTTTTCTTTAGCCTTTTTGAGAATTTGATTTCCCTGATATTTTGAAAATCAATCCAATCCAGCACAAAATCTGTTCTCGGTAGCCAAAACTGTTTCCCCAATGCGAGGTGGGAGCCTATTGATATAAAAAACTGAGAATAACAAAGGATCATAGGCTATACCGTTAATGTACATCCTAGCATCTATGAAAAGATGATGCTATGTATGGGTCTCCCAATCTTGAGAAATAGTTTGAGTCAGAGAAGGAGTGAGTTCTCATACTAGGAAGAAATTTTTGTAAGATGCCAAAATAATTTTCTCATAACCAGACTGTTAAGAATCTGGCAAGTGAAAAAAAAAATACGAAGAATGAATGATACCCGGGAGTCAGCACAATAGGTCCATGAGTTCTCTATTAGTTGCATAGCAAAGAATATCTCTAGATTTTTTAACATAGAAAAATCGAGTCTAGGAGTCAGTACTTGAAGGACCCTCAAAGAGAAAGGGCCCAGAATGAAAAGAACAAGGATGATACCTCACCTCAGCTAGTACAACTATCAATAGCATGTGATACAAGAGCCACATGTAGAAAAGCAAGGAGCTACCCCAGAATGCCACGCTAGGGTCTCTACGTACTAAAATAAAAAGCATTGATGGTTTTCTCTACCGCTACAGGAATTCAGGTTATCACTTGCAAAGACATTGAGACACATTGCATGCTAACCTCACATCATCAATTCCTAGGCCCACAGTAGTAAGATACTAGGCAACCGAACTAGTGCCAAAGCATCCACCCGACCACTCGTATATCACTTGTCATAATTGTCTAGTTTATCACAAAAATATTCTATTAGGGAAGAATGCAGAATGTGCTTACTGCGAATGAAAGTCCTTGCCTACTCCGCACTGTTCGCCAACAAGCACATCAGTGACAGGTGATATTCCGCTTGGATAACAGGAATCATTATAGGTTATTCTGTGGGGATATCACTCAAAGGCTCAAGTTCCTCGTATGTGAGGCAAAGCTCATCGAGACAGAATCGAAAGACATGATCCTGGGGATCCAAAAGTTTGCAAGCTGCTGGAAGAATATGCTCATAGATGATAATTGTACATAGGCTCATGACCAACTTCAGAAAAAAGTTTTCATCTAAGTGAATTGATAGAATTGGCAAAGGATCAGAATTGAATCTCAAAAGTTTTCTGACTGTCTTCAAAAGCCGTTGGCATTCACTTTTGAGAACTGGAGTCATTTGCCTTCTATAAAGTGTGTATCTCAAATAAGTACAGGGAGAAAGCCCCACGATGTATAGAGATAGGACATAAAATTTTAAAAAAAGGCTCATTAGATGAACCAGACAGTTTTGACAAATCGGCCAGTTTCCCCTCTTTTATCTCTACTTGCAAGGACCAATCATTCTGATTAACCTTTCGGTTTTACCATAAAGACATAAACTGATTTATGGCTAATCTCTGGTTCTATCTCAAAGGGTAAAATTCTCTTACAATCAACCAGACGATTTTATACCGAAATAAAAATTCAAAGTGTCCTCACTGACTAACCAGCCAATAGTCAGTGTTGAGAGAATTTTAGCAGGGTTGACCTATTTGAAGGCCAAACCCTAAACCTATTCTCAAAGAAACCTAACTCTAGTTTTTTCCCATACTCAATTCCCTGTGTAGTGTGTGCATATAAAAAAAATAAAGACATTTTTTACAGGGAAAGAAATATCTACAGTAGGGAAACAAATCCATAACATGTAAAATAGTGTTTAATCGACGAGTTCCTCATAACCCTAGGACTAGGCTAAGATCTAACGAGTTTAAAATTCACTTCTTTCTAGGCCTCTTCGGGTTTGGCTCCTCTTCATCAGTGGATCCTGAGGCCTGTTAATCGCGCTCTTCTTCATTGTCTTCATCCTTGGCATTAGGGGATGATTCTAGCAGGAGGGATCGTTACATTGAGCTTCCCATACGTCTTGTACAACATGGTGGCAACTCGAGTCGATCGAGAGATAGGCAACTTCTTTGACTATGCGACCAGATAGAGGTGAAAAGGTAGAATAAAGTGTGTATGTACTTAAATACTATCTAACGAGCAAGATCTTGTTTGAATAGCTGATTCAGCTCATTGTAACCAATAGTGAGGATTTCTTCAGCCAATAGTCAATCAAGTAAGGATAGTGCGATTCTAATATGCTATTAGTTGCTTCAATTAGCATGCCATATTGATTATGCTTATGTTAAACTCCTGTTATTATGATTGGGCACCTGTAGTTATTGACACCTGTCTTTCCTTCACTTGAGTTATGTTGTTGAGGACTTAAGGTGGAATAATTCCCTTAGTGCACCCTATTGATAAAACTTTGATGAGTTGTTAAGAACTTATGATCAAATTACTCATTAAGTCAGTCCTTTTGATGAAAATTGTCTCCTTTCGACTCATGCAAGATTGAAATGAATACTCCGTGTAATGGAGCATCAATATGAGGATGTCCAGTCAAAGTTGAGTCACTGGCACCAGGAAGAACGACACCAACGTGTGTTGTGTCCGGTCAAGTCAAGTTGGGTCTAATTACAATTAATTTAAAGTGATATTGTTGATTTTACTGTTTATGTTTCTCATGATTATCTTTTGCATTATTGTTTCCTCTTGCATTAAATATGCATACTCAGTGAGTCTGTCATGTCATTGTACAAGTGGAAATGATAACTTTTTGTTAGGTTTGAAGCCGCTGAGTCTAAACAAAGGTGATGTATAAGAATAATCGTAGACGTTGTGACCATTTTGTTGGTTTTCTCAACTTATGGCAATCGTTGAGAACTCATAATTGATATTTTGACATTCCATAACAAATTGTGCATTGTATCCCCCATATTATCCTTATTGGGTGATTTGTGCTCATTCGTTATCTGCTGGGTATCATGTACTAGGTTAGATCAAGGTAAGACCTCTAGAAAAGGTAAGGAGAAAATGCACTTACATTCGATAAGGACTTGTTGTAACGCCCCTAATTTTCGGAGTGTTAATACCAAATGAACAAAGTCAGAAAATCTCAAAATATTCAAAAGTCTCCTAATTGGGTATTCAAAGCATCTAAGAATAAGTCTCCAAGAAACATCAATAAATGTCACACCACCTTAAAACTATTACATTGACCTCAATTACTCCTACACGGAGCTCCAAAATAAAATGTAAATCAAAATCTATTCGTACAATTAATATAAAAGGAAAATACTTCCCCGAAAAAGCTTCTTACTTAGCCAAGCCTTATAATCCTTTGTACAGCACCAAACACTACCTGATAACCTGAAAGTAAGGGGGTGAGCACAAAGCCCAATAAAGATATCCGCACACACTTACCCACAGAGTACAAAGAACGCTATATCAATAATAGTACTTGGAGGTGATAAAGTACGATACAAGGTGCATGGCGAATACCAAAACCAATGCACTAACATTCAATTCAGAAATAAGATTAGCAACAAAATCAAATAGCTCGTATCAGCAGACAATACAACCTCAAAGTAAGGAATTACCATATATAACTAAATTTACAGCGGTTCAAAAGGTTTTGATGTGTTTAAAACAATACAAAATTAAGTTTGAAAAGTTTTCACAAGTTCTGATAAGAATATCTTATATTTCAAAAGATTCCACTGAATTCAATAATACTTCAGATATGTTCAAAAACTTCTTCAAATAGATCAGGATATAAAATTCAAATGTTCAATGAGTAGAAAGACGAAAATCACGGGAGCCATTCAGAAATGTGTCACGCATGCCACCACTGACACGTGAGACAAGGTTTAGAAATTAAGATCACGATCTCTAACTCATCTCTCTGAGCTAGCCCACATTCCAATCTACGTGGGTAAGTCAGAAATAGATAAGTCACATACACTGTGACATGACTCGCCAAATTATAAAAACATATATCAAATCAACTTAATAAACACCAAAAGTTTGAAGCAGACAAAGTCATTTTCGTTCACAGATTCTACGCAGAATAGTATTATTTAAGGGCTAAATTCAACAATGAAACCAACAAATTCTAAGAAAACACAAAGCCTAAAAATTAAAGAGGACTCATTACTGATTTTGTAATGTCTAAGTTCATCAAAAACCGATAAGAAACAAATAAGATGGAACAAGTCAAAACAACCTGATTTGCAAGTGTCAAACAACAACTTTTGCACCGACGAATAACTTTCAAACTGCATTTTAATCAGAAAATATATAGATTCTGATAAAACACAAAACTAAGAAGTTTAAGAGGACTCTTTAAGGTTTCCATATTGTCTACAATCATGAAAAAACAATGAAAAGCAAAGGAGATAGAACAAATCGAAGTGGGCTGATTTACAGTATCAAAAATAGAAAAGTCTGGACTGACAAATAACTTTCAAATTCAATTTAGGCCAAGATCATTAAAAACCAATGAGAAAAAAAATAAGATACAGTAAATTGAATTTGGCTGACTTGAATCGGCAGAAGTATAAGCATAAAAATATTTAGGTCTTTTTTCAAATATCAATCACTTGGAATTTTGAAAAACCCAAAACAAAAAAATTGTAGTACACTATTGGAGGTTTTCAAAAAGTGTAAGAACACTGAAATTGGATGAGGAACGGAAAAGTTACGGACTCTTAAAGTTGCTAGAAAGATTTACGACAAAAAGATTACGAATCAAAGTCAATAATCGGAAGGACAAAGAACTATTTAGCATAACGATCAAGAATGTAATTAGGGTTCTAAATAATCAATAGATCTCTTTAAACAACAAATCAATTGACGAACGGATCGATAATCAAAATTCAGATGGGGTAAATGCGTGAGAAAACTCTTACCTCAATTGCGTAAATCAACTTCAAGGCTTCATCTTTTCAAACAAATTATTTCAAAAACCCTAATATAATAATACCCAAACATTCAATTAGACTCTATCAATCATAATAAGTTATGTGTTTCTTATCACAAACCTCAATCCCAATATCAAAATAAGGTCTTACCTCAATGTAATGACCAAAATCTCAAGAGTGTTCTTCCTACAAATTGCTTGGAGGCTCTTCTCAAGTTTGTGGTGCTCCTAGGGATTATAATACATAAGTCATTAGATTTTAAGGAATCTAATTTTATTCTAGAACAATAAGAATTGTAAAATTGACCCATTATGTTCCAAATTCTTCTAACTTTATAAATAGGTCAAACTAAAGCCCAAATTTAAATTGGGTCATCTAGTCCCAAAAGTATAACCTACTTTTCGGGGAAGAAAATTGTAAATTAATTTTTAGGCCCACTATTTAATTCAAAGTCATAATACATTCTAATTCGTACATACACAAGTATCCTGATTTGAAAAAAAAATCTGGGGTGTTACATTCTCCCCTACTTAAGATAATTCCGCCCTCGGAATTGAACGTACCATGATCATCAAAAATTTGGTAACTCTCAACCTCTATGATATCTTGAAGCTTATGCATGTACCAAGAAAAGTTTCTTGCCTTGAAACATGAGTCATTACATTCTTCCCATGTTTAATGAAATTTCAACCTCAAAATATTTATGCTTAGCTAGCAAAGGAAACACACTATAAATAATCATTGCACTCAAATTCAATTCATCACCTTTCATTGTGCTATACCTAGATATTATACCAAACCCCTTTGAGAAATTTTTCAACAGTAACATGTTTAGCTTCAAGCCTAAGGTGTAGCAAGTACTGAATAATTATCACATGCCTTGTACTCTACCGAAACCAAATCTTGAGCTCTAAGTTCCATTCGCTTCACCACCCAAACCTTATGCTAACATGCCAGTGATAAAAAAAAACTTGTGCCTATACGAAGCCACATATTGAGTCAACTATCTCAATACTCCTTTAATGAAATTTCGCTGGCAACTGAGACTAACTAGTAACTAAAATTGCTAAAATTTCTGCCCCGCTTTCTGCCTAATGCATCACCCACACTATCAAATAGCCTTTTAAATAGGATCAAATTTTCAACACCAAATTCAATAATTCTATACCCAAAATTATCACGCCCCCAAAACGAGAGGCCGCGACTAACATCAAACTTCATTATATACCATTAAAATTCTAAAGATAACGGTATAGACAGAGCAACTAAACCCTTTAAGATGAAATATCTCCACAAACAAAAGTCTAAGACAATCCGTTCACCAAAATAATTCCACTGAGTATTCCTTTACAAAATAATTACCAAACGCAGCGGTGAAACAAATTACACAAGAATTAATTCTATCAAAGCACCCATATCGGGGTAAAGGTCTCCAAAAGAATTTCATTATCAAATTTTTGCTCATAAGATCAATATTCTAACTTCAGGGTCCATACATGTCTTTAAACCAAGACCCAAACACGTCGATGACATAACCATTATAAATGTATAACAAAGCATCTACGATGCCACAAACACCATTATCTAAATCTCAATCTTACTCATCTCAAAAGATCCAAGAGTTTAGATTCAATCCTTTCAAAAACTTAACTAACAATCTTCCTCATCAAAATCCACTAAAAATCAAATAATGTGACCAAAGCTCTACTATTCAATACAATTTCCAAGTCCATATAAAACTAACCCACTTTCGGGTAGAGTCCTCAAATGATTTACATTGCTAAAAGTACTAACAAAACTAAATGCTCTAATTTCCCCCCAAACATGTCACGTCCAAAATCACGTCCGATACTTGTGGTAAAGGACAAAACAAACGAATAGGGGGGGGGGGGGTGAGCTCGAATAGCCCAGTAAGTGGAAAATCAATGGGAAGCAAATACGATGATTCGTAGTCCAAAACAAAACCAAATCTTTGACGAACAAGATATAGCAATTGACCACAATGTAAATAAGGCGAATCAAATATACAAAATGTTCCAAAGAACCCAAATCAAATACAAGCCCGAAGGTACGAAAATGCAATCATATCTTACTGCCAAATACCAAAGCAAACGTCATTAAGCGTTTAACCCAAAACATATTTCAATTATATGTCGGGTACGCTACAAACATACGATGACTATGGTGGTCATAAGACCCAAATGTCGAACCAAACATCAAACATCAAACGTGTGCTCCAGAGCATACTAGGAGGCTTCGGCTCTCTAGTATAACAAACATGTGTCCATAGGACCCTCTCTATTTTCGAGAGTTGTTCAACATAGTCAGTATCAATCTTAAATTGACGGTCACAAATGTACAGATTCAAAGATGTGCATCATCAGGCACAAACAAAAAGCGGTAAACATTGTTCTCAAAAGAGGGCAAAAGTGGGACAAATCAAATGCAAACAAATATAGATGAACCGAAATTGACGAAGTATAAACCTTCGGATTTCGAAAGACACCTTTCCCATAACAAAAACAATGATAAAATCCTTTTCACAACAAGCTTGATCAAAATCCAATATTTTTCCCGATTTAAAGAAGGAAACCCAAGCCAAAATTAAAAGGTAGAATCCTTTACAAAACAAGATTAATCAACTCCAACAACTCTTTTTCAGATTTAACGAAGCAACCCATACCATAGCAGAAACGTTACAAACCTTTACCACAGCAAGAACGTTCAAACCCTTACCTTAAACAAGCTTCCGACCAAAAGAAAACCTCAAAGCACCACTCTAGCGCCAAAAGAGCTTTCCAAGGCTTCTATTCTCTCTATCTTCTCTCCCTTTCTCTCTCTCTCTCTTTCTCGTGCAAAGGAGAGGAAAAGAAACAGGAGACTCCCAAAAAAGGTTAGGAGTGAAATAAAACACTATTTATAGGCGACAAAATTTTAAACCTTTAAGTCGACCGAAAACAACTTTCAGTCGACCGAAAATAACATTTTAGTCGACTGAAAGTACATTTCAGTCGACTAAAAGTACTGTTCAAAATCACTGTTCATATGCACTGTTCATGTTACTGTTCATCGCCTAAAACTTTTAGTCGACTGAAAACACTCTTTTAGTCGACTGAAAACCTTTAAATTTGACTAAAAGTACTGTTCAAAAGTACTGTTCATACTGTTCAAAAATACTGTTCATCGACTAAAACTTTTAGTCGACTGAAAACACTCTTTTAGTCGACTAAAACCTTTAAATTCGACTAAAACTCCAGAAAATCATTTTTATACCATTTAAATACTTTTTAGTCGACTGAAACACTTTCAGTCGACCGAAAACCCTTTTAGTCGACTAAAACCTTTTAAATTCGACTAAAAGTTACTGTTCATCTGATCAAAAATTTCAAAAATAATCCCAATTCATTTTCTTAGTTTTCACAAAAGACCACAAACTTATTTATTCAAAAATATACAATTTTTGCATAAGGAAAAGAAAATTTTTGGAGTATTACAAAAATCATCTTACAACTTCAAAAACATAGTTACTCAAGACAACACCAAACTCAATATTTCTATTCGTATTCCATTAACTACCAAAACCACACGCTCAATGTCAAAGGCCCAAGTAAAACTGTAATGATGCAATGTCTATGAAGCTCACCAAATCAAAACCATGAGATCACCTAAAGGTATAGATTTCTCATATCAATTTTCACTAGCCCAATATAAAACTGATACTATCAAACAATCGTTGAAGCATACCACTTTGACTTAGCAATACGTATAACCAATTTCTATTAACACTCAAACATCACCCGGGATTGAAAGTTGTAGTCAGTATACTTTTGTTGCACATTGGATTTCTCGAATCAAACCAGTTCAAACTAATACCAAGTCCATCAAAAAGATATCTATTACCCTAAACGGATCCAAAATCTGATGCCACATTCACACGTATGGCGCATCCACTAATGTTTCAAGTCTCTAAGTTATCACATCTAGAAATCACATCATTTACCACTTATAGCTACTAGTTCCTAGAGCTACTTAAAGACACCAGAATATCAAACTCTTATCCTTTGACCACTCTCTGAGGCTAACACTTAAGAACTTCAAATTTTAAAGGCAAGTAACATGGGGTCTACTACAGTGTGCTCGACTCAGATCTCAATCTTTTGCTGAAACAACAAATAAATTTCCAAACATAATCCACCTTCTTCAAGGCTAATTTCAATCATAGATTATCTAAGGCCTAAGAGTCTACAGAATCTCATACCTAAGCTTTGACACCAACTATAACGCCCCGAATTTTTGGAGCGTTAATACCAAATGAACTAAGTCAGAAAATCTCAAAATATCCAAAAGTCTCCCAATTGGGTATTCAGAGCATCTAAGAATAAGTCTCCAAGAAACATTAATAAATGTCACACCACCTTAAAACTACTACATTGACCTCAATTACTCCTACATGGAGCTCCAAAATAAAATCAAAATCTATTCATACAGTAAATATAAAAGGAAAATTCTTTCTGAAAAAGCTTCTTGCTTAGCCATGCCTTATAATCCTTTGTACAGCTCCAAACACTGCCTGATAACCTAAAAGTAAGGGGGTGAGCACAAAGCCCAGTAAAGCAATCCGCACACACTTACCCACAGAGTACAAAGCATGCTATATCGATAATAGTACTTGGAGGTGATAAAGTACGATACCAAGGTGCATGGTGAATACCAAAACCAATGCACTAACTTTCAATTCAGAAATCAGATTAGCAACAAAATCAAATAGCTCCTATCAGCAGACAATACAACCTCAAAGTAAGGAATTACCATATATAACTAAATTTACAACGGTTCAAAAGGTTTCGATGTGTTTAAAACAATACAAAATTAAGCTCGAAACATTTTCACAAGTTCTGATAAGGAAATCTTATATTTCAAAAAGACTCCAGTGAATTCAATAATACTTTAGATATGTTTGAAAACTTCTTCAAATAGATCAGATATCAAAATTCAAATGTTCAATGAGTAGAAAGACGAAAACCACGGGAGCCATTCAGAAATGTGTCAAGCGTGCCACCACTGACACGTGAGACAATGTTCAGAAATTAAGATCGCGATCTCTAGGTCATCCCACTGAGCTAGCCCACGTTCCAATCCACGTTCCAATCCACGTGGGTAAGTCGGAAATAGATAAGTCACATACACTGTGACACGTGGGTAAGTCGGAAATAGATAAGTCACATACACTGTGACATGGCTCGCCAGATTATAAAAACATATACCAAATCAACTTAATAAACACCAAAAGTTTGAAGCAGACAGTCATTTTCGTTTACGCGATTCTACGCAGAATAGTATTATTTAAGGGCTAAATTCAACAATTAAACCAACAAATTCTAAGAAAACACAAAGCCTAAAAATTGAAGAGGACTCTTACTGATTTTGTAATGTCTAAGTTCATCAAAAACCGATAAGAAACGAATAAGATGGAACAAGTCAAAGCAAGCTGATTTGCAGTGTCAAACAGCAACTTTTGCACCGACAAATAACTTTCAAACTGAATTTTGATCAGAAAATAGAGAGATTCTGATAAAAAAACAAAACTAATAAGTTTAAGAGGACAATTTAAGGTTTCCATATTGTCTACAATCATGAAAAAACAATGAGAAACAAAAGAGATAGAACAAATCAAAGTGGGCTGATTTACAGTGTCAAAAACAGAAAAGTCTGCACTGACAAATAACTTTCAAACTCAATTTAAGCCAAGAATCAAACGGATTCTGATGAAACCTTAAACTACAAAGTCGAAGAATACTCTTCACGGATTTCAGAATGTCCAAGATCATTAAAAAAAATTAGAACCAAATAAGATACAGTAAATTGAATTTGGCTGACTTGAATCGGCAGAACTATAAGCATAAAAATATTTAGGTCTTTTTTCAAATATCAATCACTTGGAATTTTGAAAAAACCCAAAACTAAAAAATTGTAGTACACTATTGGAGGTTTTCAAAAAGTGTAAGAACACTGAAATTGGATGAGGAACGGAAAAGTTACAGACTCTTAAAGTTGCTAGAAAGATTTACAACAAAAAGATTACGAATCAAAGTCAATAATCGGAAGGACAAAGAACTATTTAGCATAGCGATCAAGAATGTAATTAGGGTTCTAAAGAATCAATAGAACTCTTTAAACAATAAATCAATTGCCAACTGATCGATAATCAAAATTCAGATGGGGTAAATGCGTGAGAAAACCCTTACCTCAACTCTTCATCTTTTCAAACAAATTATTTCAAAAACCCTAATATAATAATACCCAAAAATTCAATTAGACTCTATCAATCATAATAACTTATGCGTTTCTTATCACAAACCTCAATCCCAATATCCAAATAAGGTCTTACCTCAATGTAATGACCAAAATCTCAAGAGTGTTCTTCCTACAGATTCCTTGGAGGCTCTTCTCAAGTTTGTGGTGCTCCTAGGGATTATAATACATAAGTCATTAGCTTTTAAGGAATGTAATTGTATTCCTAGAACAATAAGAATTGTAAAATTAACCCATTATGTTCCAAATTCCTCTAACTTTATAACTAGGTCAAACTAAAGCCCAAATTTAAATTGGGTTATCTAATCCCAAAAGTATAACCTACTTTCTGGGGACGAAAATTTTAAATTAATTTTTAGGCCCACTATTTAATTCAAAGTCATAATACATTCTAATTCGTACTCACACAAGTATCCTGATTTGAAAAAAAAAATCGGGGGTGTTACACTTGTTACCACGACCGTGGTTTACTATTTTGTACATATTTACTTGTGTTAACTCTTAATAGACTTCGGCTGCAATACGTTATGTACTTTTAAGGAAAAAAAATTAAGGACGCGTTTCTCACATCCACTAATGATCTCGATGTTGTAGTTACTCTGTATTTTGTAACAAGAGTTATGACATAGTGATGATAGACATCTGAGCTCCAGTGATGTCACCAAGGCTGAGGGTGTCACAATACTGATCAATTGTGGCCTCATTGATGTCCTCCGAGGTCATAACCTCATAATAGGAATTGAGGGTAGCAAGCAAAACGGAACGCCCTTATCGTAGGATTGATTGAATCCCAACAATACCACGAGGTCGCCATCCTTGTAGAGATCATAGGCCTATGATATAGGCCTCCCACGCACGCTAATACACGTGATAATCATAAAATCATATGAAGTAAGTGTGGCCTCCCCGAACAGTGGATGGAATGTTTGGTGGAATCCCACCAATGCTCTGCCAAGCTCAACAAATGCTTTTTGCTCTGAGCAAGAACATATAACTCATTCAAAAACAAATCAAAGCCGTTCTTGGCTATACAATTTTCTACCTCATCCGGTACTTTTCCCACCACTGGAGCCCTTACTCGGACGTTCGAGGAAAAGGGCTGTAAAAATAAAAGCAAAGAAAAGTGGAAATTTCAAAAAATGCCTGGTTTGTGCATGTAATGTGTGATAAAAAAGAGAAGAATATTATGTGGGCCCCTATTTTGCATGGGGAAACATGGGGTGGAATAGTGTGTGTGATATTTATAGTCAAGAGATGAAATACATACCGCATCCATGAAAAACCTATGACTAAGTTGCGCAGCTTGATCTGAGGTGATGATCGAGCAATTGTCAGTGCGAATCATCAATTGAAAATGGGAGATATGCACAATTTGGGGTCTTGCATCATACCCTCACTTTGTGTGTTGTAACTCCATGATTTTGAACAAAATTGATGAAGAAGAAGGAGAAATCTCAAGAATTTATAGAGAAGAAATCTAATTTGAGATGAATTAGAGAAGGGGGAATCCTCTTTGGGACCGAATTTGAGAAGATGATTAGATTATGAGTTGAATTCTTCGTGAAACCCTAAAATCGTGCACAAAATCTAAACAGCTAAACCAAACGATTTTCTCGTTTAAATATGTCAAACTCATTGACTAACTGGCTCGTTTTCAACATTTCATTTTTTGGAGCTCCCTACTATCTGACTAACTGGCCGGTTTTTGACATTTGATATTTTCCCTTCCAGCTCTCTTATCAACCGACCGATTTTAGATTCCAAAAAAAAAAAAAAACTCACATGTTTTTCCTCTAATTGCATGTTTGCTTGAAACAAATTTTCAAACATTTTATTCTTTGCATGTGCATGCTTGAAGGTCGCACATCATGTTGGTGAATCCAAGGATTCAGTGAGTGTGATAATTCAATGATGTTGTACATATCAATTTGGAATGAATTGATATATTCGACACTCAACAACCAGCTATCTTTGGACATTGTTCTGACTTTGAGGGATATCTATGAAGTCTCATTCCTGTATCTAAGTGGCAAACCATTTTAAGGCGTCATTGGCTCCTACTCTTAGATATAAATCCTATTTTAATCAAACAATTTGCCCTTGAGCATGCCATTGCTCTCGCACTAAGTCAAATTGCCACTCTGATCGTCGACCGCTCAAATCAATTCGGTGGCTCTAGTAACGGGCAAATTTGTCCCCCCCCCCCAAAATCAATTTAGTGGTGCGACATCTATTTGTACCTCTCTCTTGTCTGTTGACCATCCAAATCAATTTTATGGCTCCGGTAACAGGCAAAACATTCCCCTTTTTGTATATCTAGATGACCAACCAAATTGATTTGGTGGCTCTGGTATCTAGATATATGGCACTGTACGTCGACCATTCAAATTTTTTTGGTGGCTCCGGCAATGGACAATGTTATTCTTTTTGTACATCTAGACGGTCATTTAAATCGATTTAATGGCTTCGAGATCTGGATGCATGTTTTTTGTAAGTTTTGTATGTCTACCACGCAAATTGATTTGGTGGCTCCATCGTCATTATTGTTTCCACGTTCAAGCAGTATTTGTTGTTTTGAACTATGTTGATCTTATTCCTTTTCTAAGAATAGGTAAGAAGCCTTCTAAAGATCCAACCTCATATCGATGTAATTATCCGTGAGTCTGTCTAGAATCTTGTGGTCTTTTTTTATGTTTTCACTACAAAAGATGTGTTGTTTTCGGTGATGTTCACTTGCACCAAGCTCCCTCACCGAAGGGCTCTGTAAACACCGCATTTTTTAGTTCTTTTATTAATTAAATAATTATAAATAATTATTGGGTGTTATTGTTAATTGAGGTTTATCATTTTGGGTGTAGGCCTAATAATATATCAAACTTAATTAGTTTAATCAGATCCATTAATTAGTCCAGATTAACAGTCCAGTCCAGTCCAGTAATCCAATTGTACAGTCCTGTCTAATTAGGTTGGTCCAGCCATGTTAAAAGAGTGTGATTTACTTAGAAGATTTCAAATTATTTCCGATTTATCCTTTATGCAAGTGATTAATACTTGATTTTCATGAAAAGAAAGATAATTTTTGAATCTGGTATATCCAATACGATACGACCGCTTTTTGACAAACTAGCCGATTACTTGATTTTTCTCAGTTTGCGATTTTTATCGAATATTCTATTTTATCCTCAAACCATATTTGAGATGGTCGTCTTTTTCATTTTTGGCACCCTAGACCTCTAGAAATAGGGTCCTTGAGCGACATTTTCAGGGGCCAGCTTCTTCTCCCCAGAGCTTTTATACCATTTCTCTCTTAGAAGGGGTAGATCATCTCTTAAGATAATTTGGAATTTTATTTCATATATTCTCAAGTCACTTGCATCGTGGGCCATTCACAAAGTGTTCCTGAGTCTTTTAGGTAAGCGCACTCACGAGGTATGCTTATTGCTTTCTAGGCTGGTCTAATATAGTGGTGTAGAGTGTTTCTCTTCCCGCGATCACATTTTCATAACATAAAAGCTATCAAAAGAGTCATTTGATTTCTTAGTTCAAGTATAACACCAAAGTGTAGGTCGTCACTCGTAGGGTCCAGGCTAGCGACGATGGTTTTGATTCTTGTTTGTCTAACCAAATACGAAGGTCATTTGACCCCTTTTGTCGAATTCAAACCAACAATAAAGAAATAATACTTTTTTTTTTCTTAAGTCCCAATAGCACCAAATCCACAAGTTTGTAGATGTCCCAGTGCTGCAATAAGTGCCTCTATATTTTTATTTTATTTTATTTTTTTGTTGCCTGTTGGCAACAAGGTTTCGGTCAGCCGTTTGCTGATGCTTTATTCCATAGGCCGTAGCTTTTCTTTTTGGTTAGTAGTCACCTCTTCATGCTTTTCCTTATCCACCAGAGTTGGTTAGTAGTCACCTCTTCAAAACAAAACCAATATTTCCATACAAAATTTATTTTTTCTCCTAAGTTTTAGACCACTTCATATTCCAACCCAAGAGCTCCAAAATTTTCTACCAAAAGTATCTTACTAATGATCATTATTGGCACCATGGAGCACCATCTTTTATCTATACTGGCGATGAAGGGAACATTGAATGGTTTGTTGTCAATACTGGTTATATGCTTGACATTGCTATAAAATTTCAAGCACTATTGGTCTTCATTAAAGTATTACCACAAAACTCTCTATAGTTTTATGCATCTCAAAAGTATCTTAGGAAATACAAATTTACAGTCAGAAGAAAATAGAAGTTTAGATAAAACCTAATCTGGGTGTTCTTGGAAACAGCTTCTTTGGTTGAGTGTTGATTAAAAGTAATTAGAGTGCTAATGAGATTAGTCTGAGTGATTTTTCAGCATAGGTTTTACGGAGAATCAATGTCATTTGGGAATAACTCTCACAAATCTGCCAAGATTTATGTTCATATCAGGTAAAATCTTTGGGTGCTCTAATATAAGCCCTTAAAGTTAGTATTGCATCAGTTTGAATGGCAAAAATGACTTGTATATTTGCACAAACTGACAAGTATTTTTGCAAGACCGTACTTGCATTCTTGCAGAAAACGACTTGTACCAGAACAGTGGTCAACAATTTTGGCAGGAAGGGTAATCTGTGAAGTCTAGATTAGTTGATTTAAAAAAAACCCATTTTTTTTCTTAAGTCTACCCATTGTTCAGAAAATTTGAAAAGTCACCCCACTTTTTTTACAATTTTCCAAAATAAACCCTTCATCTACAAATATTATACCCCAAAACCCATTTTTTTTGTAATTTTCCCTTATTCCATAGGCCGTGGCTTTTCTTTTTGGTTAGGGAAAATTAAGAAAATAGGGGATTTAGGAATAAATATTTGTGAAAGGTGGTTTTTTTTATAAACTTAAGAAAAAGTGGGTTTAGTTTTCTAAATTTCTGAACAAGGGAGGCCCTTAAAAAAAATGGGTTTTTTCAAATCTTCAATTTTTGTTTACCCAAATTACCCTTCCCCAGCCCCTTCCTCCAAACTTCAATACATACAAGCTCTCGCCCAGCCCCTTCCTCTCCCTTTCCCACCCCGTTCTCCTCTCCTACCCACCCACCCACCAACCGGCCCAAGTCCCGCATCAGATTTCCCCTGTATCTGGACATTGAGGACTGATTTGTTGGATGAAATTGAGGTTTAGGTGAGGGAGTTCGCGAAGGCTGAAGAGGCACGCCAACTATTTGATGAAATGCCGCTGAGAAGACTTGATGAGTGAGTTTAATGTTAGCAGGTTATGTTGGCTGTGACACAAGTCTCACTCTGCAAAAACACAAGTCATTAGATGCAATAGTGTTCGTCCGTTTGTATTAATATCCAACTACTCTGCAAAAAAAGAAGAATTTTCAGATTTCCCCTAAATCTAGACATTGAAGATTGATTTGTTGAATGAAATTAAGGATTGGGTGAGGGGATTTATGGAGGTTGTAAATTTTTTGTTAGCCACATGAGGCTTCAAAATTGTTCATTTTTTTTTATGTATCTTGTACAATTTTGAGATTCACATCGTATAGAAACAAAAATTTTGTTGTAACTAGGGAAGTTGTATATAGGATAAGAGGGGTTCATCATTTTAGCCCCGGACTCTCATTCAATTCCTTATTTTCTCTACTCGTGTTGTGTAAAGTTCATTTTTGTTGTCAGTAAAGCACTTCATCATTTTGTAGATTATTTCCATCACTTACAAAAAGTGACTTTTTGGGACTTACCCATGGTCACGTCCCAAAAAGTGACGCGATCATTGTCATCTTTACAGTTCCTACCACCGTCGTACTGTGACATCTACCACTGGAAGCTCCATAATACCTTTACCATAACTATTATAATTTTCCGTTGTTATTGATCAATGGGGAAAATTAGTTTTACTCATTTATCCTCAGATTTACTTTTGTTATCTTCCAACTCAATCTTAGCTTGCCACAAGTTAATCTTCAATTGAAATCAAATCTCTTTTTAGTTAAAACTGAGTGTAACATGTTAGAACTTAACGATATAACTAATAAAAAATTAGATTCCTTTCAAACTTACCTTTAGCTGCCTCAAAGAACGAATGTTGCGAGCGTCTAATTCTGTTGGAATTTTTACGTCTTCTTTCATATGTTCCAGAAGAATAGTAAATTTTCGTAACGACAAAAAATTTTGGGCTGGCACACAAATTTTTGCAACTCATGTGTAATTAATCTAGAATTAGGCTGGCACACAAATTTTTGGGTTACCCTTGAATGTACCAGGGTAGAAAGTGAGCGTATGAATTGGCTACTGATAGAATTGTGGGTGATTCACTCGTGCCGATTCTACCTTCGCTCGTTTGATTGTTGGGTTTAATACAATGTCACAATAATTACACTTAATTTTTTTTCCTTTGTCAATTAGGAGCCCACCTCGTAGATACTTTCTGGCTCCGCCACTGCCCACCCCATATTTCCCTCCAATTGAGACTTTTTCCCAAATCGAGAGACACTGATTCCACCAACACGCACACGCCCCGTAATTGTCTTTCCACAAAAAATGACTAGTGTCACCACAAACCGTTTGCGTCTACACCGTTCTTCTGTGCTTGGTCGATAAACACATCAACCACTCCGCATCGGACTCCTTACGGCCTCAACAACCATGCGTAGTCGGGCCGATAAAAGGCACCCTAACGGAGAGGTAACAAAATGATATGCTTTGAGTTCCTATCGAAACGAAGCATACTGACAACCCTCAATGATCCCAGCTGTGTAAGGGCAATGTGTGTGTATGGTTCCCACAAGGTCATCCCACGTATGTAGTGGTCCCACCGAGAAAAAAGCAAATGCCCGTGCGCCCCATAATTTCTGCATAAAATGACTTGGGCATCAGCACAATCGAACATGCTGTTTTACAGAAACTGACTTGTGTTTTTATAGAAAATGACTGGTGCCACCACAAACCGTTTGCACATCACCTCTGTTGCAGTTCATTAGATCCCAGAAAACCCCAAGGTCATCTAGTTCTCGTAAGATTTCTGGAAGAGCTACACGCATGCTTCATGCATGAAACTTCATGTGTGAAGAGATAAAGTGCAAAAAGTTGAGGGTTGTCAAAGCACATCGTTGAGGGTTGTCAGTATGCTCCGTTGCCCTTTCGATGGGAACTCAAAGCACATTGTTTCGTCACCTCTCTGTTATGGCGCATTTTATCAAAAGGTGAGTTCTACAATATTTCTACTGCTTCTGTTTTTAGGTAATAAACTTTTTGTTAACAAATTAGAATACCTTTTTGAATTGCTATACCAATAATTCTTTTATGTTTCGCTTAATTTTTTTTAGTACTAGCTGCAGCAATGAGTTAGATCTTGTATGTATTAAATCCTCTTAAGAGGTGTTTTAGCAATGAATGCATGGATAACTTATTTCTTGTATGTATTGAATCCTCTTAAGATGTCGAGGGAAAAGTGCAGCCCCATTTGCAGTGCTTTTCATTACAAAACGGCTAAACCGCATTCGTTTCTTCAATCCCAACCCCCTTAGCAAAGGAAGGCGTAGTTCCCACAAGGTCTTCTTTTTTTTAGGAGTCCCACCAAAGCAAAAGTAGCGCTTGTGCCCCCCATAATTTTTGCATAAAAATACTGGGGTGTCGGTAGAATCTGACATGCACTTTTGCATAAAAAACTTGGGTTTCTGCACACAACGACTTGTGTGGTGTTAGAACCAAAATACTTACTTTTTTGCAGACTAACTGAATATTACTGCGAAGGGACAAATACAAAACTTTAAAAACAAACTTGATACCACATTTTTGCACGTAGGTTTATGTCTGATGATCTCGTTTCCTGAGAGTTGTGTGCGTGTGTCGTCAATTGGGTGTGTAGTCGATAGTGCCGTGTGAATTTTGGAGGCTGTCACTGTGTTTCCACTTGCTTGGTCATCAACAGCGCCCACTCTCATCCTCCCTTAATCTCCATAGTCCTTTTTAACCTCCGCAAATTCCCTCACATAATCCTCAATTTTATCCAACAAAATCAAGCCCAATTGCCAATATCTTTATTTCCATTATGGTAGTAACGTTAGTCACCACTTCCGATGGTTATTATACAACTATATCATAAATTCAAAGGATATAACTGGTTGGTACATACAAGCGTGTTTAGATCAGTTTCAACCTATCTTTTTTTTTTAATTAGACGTTGGTATTTAGTTTTTCATTGTTCTATAAGCAAAGAAGAAATAATCTTGCTTTGACGAGTACCACTGGCACACTTGCATGAAGAAAGGGGGCTAAAGAATTTGCATGGAAGTTGTTGTTCATGAAAGAGATTAACGTGTTTGGAATTTTTTATATTGAAAATTATAATAGGTGGGTGGGTGGGTGGGGGTGGGCTGAGGCGTGGGTAGGGGAGAGGAGGGGGGTGAGGGACATGTAGTTTGGGGGGAAAGCTAATTTGGAAGAGAAGATGAGGAGGGGTAGTTTGGTTAGTATCACTCTTAAGTTTCAAAAAATCCATTTTTTTAAAGCGAGGATTGTTCATCACTCTTTGTTACTTTTGGCTTGGTAATATGAAATCATTTATATAAGTGCATGGTTTGTTTTAGATACAAGAATCTGGAGAAGAGATGCAAGCCTGGAAGGAGATACTATTAATTTTATTGCAATCGAACAACTGCTAGAGTTTGGAAGTTTTCAGTCCTCATTTTTTCAGGTATTATTCTAGATGGATGGATTTAGATAGTTTCTAACTTTTTCAATAGTTTGCATCCTTATGTCTTCATGCGGCGTATTTAGAGTGGATCTGTTACTTCTTTTTTCTTTATCAAAAGATTGTTATAGTAGTATAGACAAAAGATGGTCTCCATGGTGCCAATAATGATCATTAGTAAGATACTTTTGTTAGAAGATTTTGGAGCTCTTGGGTTGGAATATGAAGTGGTCCAAAACTTGGGAGAAAAAAAATAAATTTTGTATAGAAATATTGGTTTTGTTTTGTTGGCTTGTTTTGCAAGTGAAATGACTTGGGCATCAGCATAATTGGACATGCAATTTTGCAGAAACTGACTTGTGTTTCCACAGAAAATGACTGGCGTCACCACAAACCTTTCGCACATCGCCTCCGCTGTTGTTCATGGGACCCCATTATTCTTACAAGCTACGCCATCTAGTTCCCGCAAGATTTCCCTGTCTTGGAGCTTGCCTAACATTGCACAGAGGGAAAGCATGTCATTTTTTTGGGTTACCGTAGCCAGGGGGTGGTTGGGTTGCTGCTGTGTTGTGGCTTGGGTGGGAAACGGGAATGTGTTGCAGCTGTGTTACAGTGGGTGGATTGGAGGGAAAATAGAAAAGAAGGGGTGGGGGTGAGGATGGGGGGTTACCTCGCAGCCAGGGGGGTTGGGGCGGTGGGGTTGGGAAGATTTTTGGAGGGAATTGTGGGATTGGGATTGGGGGATAAGTCTTGCTGGATACATTTGAGTCAAAGCTGAGGGGCATTCTCACGCAGCTATCTCTCTTTACTACCCGCTCATTTGTTGTAAATCACGGCAGTCACAGCCTCCAAAAATCTAACCCTTTAACAGCCCTCTTAAACTAAGCAATACCCATTTATACACCTACCGAATTACACACATATACATACACATGAAGCATGAATCTCTAAAAGCAAGCTTACCAAAAATACTTCGCCAGAAAAATTCCCTCGATCTCTTCTCTTTTCTCCCTCGGTCTCTCTCTCTCTCTCTCACTCACTGTGCAGCAATAGGGTATCCAACAAAAAATCAAAGACGGCTGCCCTATAGCATATGTAGGTTTATATATGAAACCCTAATTGAAAAATCACAAAAATTTCCACTCTTTCATTAATCACTCAAATTTTTAACGGAAACTTTTATTATTGCAAAATGGTTCAAAATAAACATTTACGATAACTTATGAGCTAGAAGGATTATTAACAGGGTCTTACGTCATCCCGTTTCACAAATTGTCGCTAATGATGCACATCGATACAAAGAAAAAATTAATTGTAGCTAAAAAAAAGAAAAATGCATGCCAATGCTAAGTTCCCATCGAACCACTTCGCATCGGACTCCTTACGGCCTCAACAATCATGCGTAGCCGGGCCGATAAAATGCGCCCTAACGGAGAGGTGATGAAACGATAGGCTTTGAGTTCCCAACGAAACTGAGCATACCGACAACCCTCAATGATCCCAGCCGTGTAAGGGCAATGTGTGTGTGTGGTTCCCGCAAGGTCATCCCACGTATGTGGTGGTCCCACCGAGAAAAAAGCAAGCATCCATGCGCCCTGTAATTCTGCATAAAATGACTTGGGCATCAGCACAATTGGACACGTAATTTTGCAGAAACTGACTTGTGTTTTCACAGAAAATGACTGGTGTCACCACAAACCGTTTGCACATCGCCTTCGTTGTTGTTCATGGGATCCCATTATTCCTACAAGGTTATCTAGTTCCTGCAAGATTTCCTTGTCTTGGAGCTTGCCTAACATTGCACAGAGGGAAAGACGCGGTTATAATAGACTTCTATAGTCTTACATTACACAGCTCACCATACACTAGGTGTGTGTTAAATCTGCCAAGTGTGTGTGTGTATGTGTGCGTGTGTGTGTGTGTGTTGTGTTGTGTGCACCTGTGTGTGTGCGAGGGTGAAGGGGACGGGGAGCAGCCATGGTGACTGAAAGAGGGAGGGGCAAGTATGCTGAGTGTGTGTATGTGTGTGTGTGAGTGTTCTGCCTAACATTGCGTCAGCTCTTGGGTGCTGACGTCGAGCTACTTCCCCTTCGCAGCACAGGCCATCATGCGGAGATCGCCGGGGTTGTGGAGGCCCTACGGCGGATTGAGGTGCAGCGCGAGGCGGTGGATTCTCCTAGCAGCGGGCTGATCGTCGTCCTCGGCCGCCGGGTTGGGGTCGGTGAGAGGCTCTTGTGCGTCTCCATTGTTCGATGAAATGCCTGCCAGAAATGGGCAGTACAGTGGGATAATGCTGGGGGGGGGGGGGGAAGGTGGAAGAAGTAATTGGGGAAGGAAGGAGGGAAGGGTATTTTGGGGAAGGGGAAATAGTGAGGTTAAAAAAAACCATTTTTTTTCAATCCATCCCATTTTTCAGATATTTTAAACTTTGACCCCCTCTTTTCACAATTTCTCCAAAAAAAACAATCATTCCCAAATATTTTACCCCAAAACTTTTTTATAATTTTCCCTTTTGGTTAGTAGTCACCTCTTCATGCTTTTCCTTATCAACCAGAGTTGGTTGGTCCCTTGGCCTTGATGCATAAATATGCTCTTGGGTTCATCTCAGTTTATGGCATTCCAATGTTGCAATGAGGGGCATGAGAATTCCTTCAGTTTTCAGACCACTGTTGCCTCTATTTTTGTTTGTCCTTTTTTTTGGTTGCTTGTTGGCGGCAAGGTTGCTCAACCGTTTGTTTATGATTAATTCCTTAGGCTGTAGCTTTTGTTTTTGGTTAGTAATCACCTCTTCATGCTTTTATTCTTCCACAACAGTAAGGTTGGTCGCTTGGTGTTGACGCATACATATATTTTTGGGTTCATTTGAATTTATTGGACGAAGCTCCCATATTCACCTTATATGGCATTTATCAAAAGTCATGTGTTGCTTTCTTTTTCCTAAGCCAAAAGTCATTTGTTGGGTTTTCAGCCTTTTCAGTTTTACTTTGCACACTCATTTTTTTTGTTATATCAAGCTCAAACAAACTCTGAGTTAAGTACTTCTTATTTCATTGAAACTGTATTTTTGTGCTCATCAATTGACAAGTATTGGCTATATTTGAACAACTCTCATATTGAGAGGTTCCTTTGAACACTCGTTTGTTTATATGCTGACGATTAATTGATGCCTAACACGCCACCGGCATGCATATATTTGATGTTTGTACGTTTGTTTCAACATTTAGATCTTTATGATCAACATGTCACTATACTTTTCTGATTGATCCATGCATACTAGACATATGTTAAGGGTTCGAATGCTTGATGATTGCTCATTTTAAACCATTGGTCATCGTTATTCATTTTATTCAACTTTGCTTTGGTGTCCTTGGCATTTTGATACCTTACTGGGCTATTCGAGCTTACTTCTTTTACTCTACCTTGCACCTTGCCACATGAGAAAGTAGTGACTACAGGCTCTGGCAGCCTTGGAGTTTTGAGAGTTTTCTTAGTTAATTGAATTCTGCACTCCTATTTTGAGAACTTCATAAGGATTTGGGTAATCTGATTTAGGTTGGGTTTGTGTAAGTCTGGTGATTTACACTTTATCGAGGTTACCGACCGATTTCGTGGTGTACCGTCCAATTTTTCATCTCGTACACCATAATTCCAAAAGGTGATCTCGTTAACGGGAAAATCCCCAAAAGTTTGTCCATGTGTGTTGTCACTTCAATATCTTTGGTTTAAGGTTACTCCTTAGGCGCAAGTTGTACAATATACTTCCCATCCTAAACTCCGGTAGTTAATTGTAGGTGGTCATTGGTATTTGCAAATTGTTTGATATACTAAGTGTAACATCCCAAAATTTTAGAGCTACTTAAAATATTACTGGTGGTAATGATGATAATTTTTAGTGACAATGGTATTGGCATTGTCGTGCTTGTTAGGTGTCATCATGTCATCGCCATACCTCGTGCTTATTGAGGAGTCAGTGTTGATTACTTCTCTGATTGATACTTCGTGCTACCTATCATTGTCGTGTTTGTGACGTGTCAATATATTATCTTGACACATCATGCTTCGAGTCTTGTGATGCTTGCTAGGTAGCACAACCTTGTCTTGCCACCTCATGCTTCGAGCGTTGTCGTGCTTTGCTTAGTTTTGTCGTGCTTGGTAGGTGGCATAATCTTGTCTCGCTACCTCGTGTTTCTTTACACCTTATGCTTCTTACTTCAAGGTATGTCAGGTTATAAACAAGTTTGGTAATCCATAATTCTCTTAATCGATACTAAACAAAATTAAGATCGTATTACATTGATGGAAAGCTAACTTACATAACTTTCTAGATATGTAAAGGTCACAATTTTTTTTTTCAACATGAGCAAATTATCCATTTAACAAAGTAGACAGTTGTTCGCGTACACCCGAATTCTCTTCTTTCAAAGCATAAGAAATCCAAGCCAAACACATATCAGGATCTAACATTCATGCAAAGCACATTATGACATTTCTATAACCATAAAAAATTGCAATAATGATCATAAAGTGATTAAGCATGCCAAGGAACCCAAGATGGATGCCACAATGCAAAGATCAGGAGTTTACAGGCAAACTAGACCATTAGATTCCAGGTTAAGCCCAACACAAATACACTAATTGAACTGGATAAACATATAAAATAAGCCTACAAAATGGTGTTTTCTACAAAAAAGCTCAAGCAACTGTTGGTTCCCATATTTGTTTGGTTCCATTAGAGTTACTTCTAGCAATATAATCAAATACTTTCACAACCAACCTTCTTTGTCACCTTAGAACAGCTTATGAATGATCTAAACCCCAAGTGGCCTTATTGACCATTTGAATGCAATACTTGGCCAGATGTTCATTCTTGCCAATTGCATTTCAAGGATGAGAACTTGTACTCTCATTCTTGGGAAAAAAAATTAAACATTACGTTGTTGAGTAACTTTTTCATCGCCATTCGTATTAGCATAACCTTTGTTTACCAACCATGATTCCCTTCTTGTCCTTTCCAAGAGTTAATTTAGAGAGCATCGTATTCAAGCTCTCTATCCTTCTTCAATAAAAAGTTTCCCACTCCTGTTTTCTTAGTTTTTGAATCATGTTCATTAGCCATCCAAACAAATTTTTCCTTTTCCAAAGAAAATAGCAAAGGCTAATGCTATTTCAGTGCCACAACCTCTAAACTTACATTTTCTGATTGTTTGTTGTTTTTACCAATTTAAATCAAAACAACAAAATTTTCTTGATTTTATAAAGTAGTTTCTTCCCTCTCCTGGTTCTTATTTAAATATTAAAATCTTTTGGTCAAAGAGGTTAATTCATGTTTCAAGCACTTGCGTACGTGCACGTTCATCATCGCTTTTAACTCTAAAAGGCATGTTTGATATAATATGGTGGTTGATCTTCAATTAAAAATGAGTTTGGCCTTGATAATGGTACCTCGTCATGATTTCCCGAAAAGCAAAGTGGGAAAAACTTCATTTCCGTTATCCTTTCCTCCTTATCCCACCATATCATCTCCTTGTACGAATCTTCATTTTTCTCACTTTTTGTGGTCTCAACTTAAGACTTAATGCTAATGAATTTTTTTATGTAGAAGATTACCATTCATGACAGTATCACGAGCCATTAATGAACTAACTAGTTCTTCTCAACAAAAAGTGGACAAGTTTTTGCTTGTTGAATAGCCATCACCTTGGCTTCCCACTTCTTGGGCGAACTTCTTGGGCAAACTTCTAACATCTTCTTAAACATCTCATGAATTTCATATTTCCTGCTAACCAAATACACATTTGAGCAATGGTGTCATCACCTCTCATCTTAAAGAGCTCATATTCTTGAACCAACATGTTGATCGTAGACTCCTTTACTTCTGAACTTTTTTCACAGCCAAAAGAAAAGAAAAACTAACATAGCTATCTCTCAGAAATAGCTACTCCTTTTGATAGAGAAGAACTTGTTTCAAGAATGGGGAGTGAAAACTTTGAATATAATCAAAAGTTTCTAGGGTAACTTAAAGATATTTATTAGGTCTAAAGCGATGGATACCCCAATAACATAAGATAAAGGAGTTGGCGAAGAAACAACATAAAATGTGGATCAGCATAAAGCATACAAACAAGAGTAAGATAACACTTTAGGCAAAAGCAATACACGTTCACAACCTATATCAGAATTTTTTTTACAAGATCCAACTACTCATATAATAAGCTATCCCCATAATTTGAAGTGCCACTAAATATTTGAAAAATTATCATCTCGATTATTGAAGAAACTGTAACATTCCGAACCTTGATATTGCCTAGTCCCGGTTAATTTCTTTTTAAGCGACGACTTTTATACGCAAGATCGAGCGTTGATTTTCATCAGTAAAAACCTAGCGACAACCTTTAGTAACAAAATTTTAGGAAATCATAAATTATAATTTAACGATGGCAATTATAAGTGATATTGATTGAGGTATTTGTGACAATTAGTACAAACGATATTTTTTGAAAGTTTTTTGCGGCAAATTTTTTCTATTTAGCATCGATATTTTGTTTAGCAACGATTATTGTAGCGGGGTTATCTAGCACATTACATTATCATAAATAGCATTTTGGGCCTTTTTGTAATATCAGAAAGTTTTGGGTTAACTTAAAAAAATTACGTAAAGTCTAGGGGGTTTTGGTAATTTTCCAGTTTAGGGTTATATATGTATAGCTTTGACAGAGGGAGAGAGAGAGAGAGAGAGAGAGAGTTCTCTCAAACCCTCATTGTTCTCTTGCATTCTAAACTGCGGCCGAGAGAGAGATACATAGAGAGTAAGAGGGAAAAAACTCATTTTTTCTTTCTAACACTTTTACTCTAGTTGATTCATTATCTTAGGGGGAGTAAAAGGGGCTGGGAATCTGCTCGATAAATGTGTGTCTTAGTGTGTGTTGGGGCGTGAGTATGTGAATGTAGCAGGAACGTTCAAGCAGGTCACAGCCATGGTGGCTGTGACTGTGTACCGTGTGGCTTTGAGAGAAAAAGGGGCTAAGATTGTAAGGTAGCCATGGCTGCAGAGGTGGGGTTTTCTGTGGATTGTTACAGCTATCAAAAAAGACAATCTTAGGGTTGTGCAAGGACTCTGATGGCAGTGATGATGGTGGGCTGTGGGTGGAAGAGGAAGAAAGAAACAACAATGGGTGTGTTATTGTTGTCTTTGTGTGCGTATATCAGTTTGTGCGCGTGTTTATATAAGTGTGTAGATGTGCGTATGTGTGTGTATATAGTATGTGTGCATTTGTAAAGAAGTGAAGGCTACCATGTGTGTAAAAGCTGTGTGCATGTGTGTATATATATGGGGTGAGTGTCAGGGTGGCGGTGTATGTGTGGAAATTTTTTTTTTTTTTTTTTTTTGGGGGGGGGGGGGGGGGTGAGAGAGAGAGAGAGAGAGAAAACTGCTGTGAAGGCAGCCTTTGTGTTAACTTGTGTGTGTGTGTGGGAAAAAGGAAGCCCTGAAGTTTCAGTCGTGTGTTTTGGGTTGTGTGTGTGTGTTTTAGTGTAAGTGAGGCTGTGCGTGTATGTAATATGTAAGCAGTGTGTGTAATGTATGTGTTGTGTGCTTGCTTGTATGTAAAGTGTGCAGCTGTGATGGTGTGTGTGTGTGTGTTTTTTTTGTGTTTGTGTGTGATTGTGTGTGTTGTGAGTATATAAATATAAGTGTGTAGCTAGTGTGTATATATATGTGTGAAATGAGTGTGTAATGCGTGTATTGTGTGCTTGCTTGTATGTAAAGTGTGCAGCTGTGGTAGGTGTGTGTGTGTGTGTGTGTTTTTGTATGTGATTCTGTGTGTTGTGAGTGTATAAATATAAGTGTATAGCTAGTGTGTGTGTGTGTATGTGTATGTGTGTGAAATGAGTAAATGTGGGGGTGTATGCATATGTGTAGTGTGTATAAGGATTGAGTGAATGGGAGGGAGGGGGGCTGTGTGAGTTTATTCTAGGGAAGAAGGCTGCGCGTAGAAGGAGGAAGAAAAAGAGAAGATGAAATGGGTTTATATGGGTTATGTAGGCATACCACGACTTAGCGTTACGTTTCGCCCATGCGTTGGATAGCGCACAGTGATCATTATCATGTAAATCTTTATATTAAGGTACGTTAGGCCATATTAGAATTCGTGAAAAAAAATTAATAACTTTTTAAAATCGTATGTATTTTTAATATTTTCTGTAAGTTTAAATTTATAAAATTATTTTGGAGCCTATAAAATCCTGATAAATTCAAGAAAAAATCACAGTAGTGTTCTTTTTTTGGTATAAATGAGTTTCAAATTAAGTTTGATGATTTTTAGAATTGATTTGTTACTACTACCGTATCTCCTTAGATTTAGAAAAATGAATAATTTAAAAATAGTTTTATTGCCTTTTAAATTCTAATTTCAATTTTATATAATTTTCATACATATTTTAAAGCTATTATTAAAATATGGGACTTTATTTTTCAGCTAGAAGAAGTTATGGTTATTTATGGGTTTTTATTACATTAAAAAAAATTATTTTAATTCAAAAATATTAAAAAACTCAGAAAATTCATATTTGACTTTTAAAAATGTTTTAAGTTATAAAAGTATTTTATTACAATTTATTAAGAATTTGAGGTATCGCTACGCGTTAAAGAGTGTACGGAATTTTCGATTAGATTGGTCATGTGCGGGACACGATTTGGGTTACGTCATTCCGAGTTGAGAAATGAGCACGTTGTGGGTACTTAATATTAGATTTATAATGTAATAGTGTAGATTGCTTTCTAATAAATAAATTGCCAATCTAGGTTGATTCGGAAGACTTTAATCGAGATTGTGTAACATTGCTTAGCTTTGATCAAGGTAAGGAATTTCATCTGAACCCTATTTCATTGTTTTGATTGCAAATGCTTTATTATAACAATTTTACGAACAACATTAAACTTTGATTTTATGATTGATACAAAAACATTTTGTATCAATCATACAAAAACATTAAACTTTATTAATTCTCATATGTATCATTAATTCGATTATCGTAAAACATTTTGAATTGTGTTTATTTCTGAATATTGACATGAGTTAGTAAATCTAAGAGTTATATGGATGGTATATATTGTTGGCGTTATAAGGATGGTTTGTCAATTGGGTTGAACTAGTACCTAAATGGACTAGTTTGTCTGCATATGCATATGTAAAGTGTATCGAACACTGCCGGGGTGGCTTTTTTTATAGTGTACAGTTCATGTTCAATGTTACCTATTATATCTTAAATGTTTTGTAATGACTAATGATTGAGAGATTGAGTTGATACTCTCCCCTATGTCTTTATCGCAATGTTGTGGTTTCATTTAAAAATCCTTTTAAAAATTGTTATTTGGCTTAAATGTAAAATTGTTCAAATTATTTTATTTTCAAAATCCTTGATTGACCTTACCGGGCTCTCAAAAGCTCACTTTCGTTTGACTTTCTTTCTACAAGTGATAACTATCATTTGGTTGTCTGAGTATGGATTAGAGTCAAACAAGAGAATTTAAGTTTTAGTATTTATCATTAGAGCCCTGTATGGTTTGATATTTTTATTTAAAATTTTCTTAGCCTTAGATTTGCTATTTCATTTATGATAGCCAATTGAGCGTATGGTTTGATTGTCGGTTAGTTGCTCTGATAATGGTTGTTCATTGGATTGTAAAGATATTATTGTCTTAGTATAAATGATTGAGTGGGTATTAACGTTCTGAAAAACTGAGATGTTATAGAAATGCCCCAGAATAATTAACTTATTAGTTTCCTCGTCAATAAGTGAAGTGACCAGGGGTCTAGTTAGCGAAGGAGATCGTTGATACGAATGATTAGATATAGGATACATAGATTGTGAAGAAATTAAAGGACGGTGACGTAATTAGAGTAAGGGTCTCAATAAATCCTCCTTGATGAGATGTATAGGATCCCATCTTCCTCAGACAGAAAGTTGGGTTTGACGTGTGAAATGATTACATTTGGATGAGAATCACAAAGTCAAAAAAATAGTCAAAATGGAAATGAATAAAGTATAAATAATCTAGAAAAGACAACCTTTTACTACTAACAAAACAATTTCACTATTTTTCAATAAAATTTGACTTTTGGTCCCAAAACCATGCAAAATAGTTCAACTATTCTAAAGAATCAATTCAACTGGTTCAGAATCAGTTCAACTATTTTTGTAAAATATTACGACTAATAAGTGAATCGGTCCAAGTGAATAGTTCAGAGTACTATCAGCTACCACTTAAATTAAATTAAACTTTCAAAGAATCTGCCAAACAAAAAAATAAAATGGTTCAAATAATTCATAATATACCTCGACAAAATCTAAAAGAGTTGATTAGATGTAAAGAAAGACATAGATAAAGAAGGAAAAAAGACGTCAACCATGTTAAATCCACAATTCAAATCATACATTCATAATTCTCGATTAAATTTGCGTATATTTTTGTGAAATGCTAATTGATTAACACGTACATACTTTTTTTTGGTTCAATTAAAACTTATCACCTTATCCAAATGATATGATGTGAAATATTAATGTACTTGGTACAAGAATATTGAGCACAATTATTGTTGATAATGCTCTTTGGTACTTTCCCTCATTGGTCATTCTTCAGTTTGAATTTGTCTGTGCCCTGTGTAGGTTTTGTATCATTCTATACTTGATTAGATTGAAGAGGTTCAAAATCAATGAATAATAGAATTGGATGCCGACAATATTAGTAACGCTTGCCAAATTCCGAGCGAAGAATATGCGGCACTTGAAGAAGCCAAGTCAGTTACACTGCCATATTGCTTTTTTGAGTGAATTCAGAAATGTATACCAAATTTGAAAACATGTGTAGGAGCTCCCTTTTATGCTAATAAAGATCATATTTGTTTGAGAATAAAATTAAGGAATAAATTATTATATGAATATGGTCGATAACCATCTCTGAAGGATTCGGTCAAATAAAACCCTTTCGGTTGAATGAATCCCAATTCATTCGAACGAATCTTAGTTAGATCGAAAAACCTTAGAGCCACTGAAAGATTCATTTGAATGAAAAGTGTTTGCTTCGCATGAAATGTTTTCAGTCAAATGAAAGACCTTTTTGGTTAAATGAAAATCAAGTTTGAATAAGACAATTTCGCGACTGAAGGATTTGGTCGAATGAAACTCTTACGGTCGAATGAAATGGTTTTGGTCGAATGAAAAAAGTATATGTGAAGAAGGCAAATTCGAGACCGAAGGATTTGGTCGAATGAGAACTCCCTTTTAATCGAAGGAATAGTTTTCCTTCGAATGTAAGTGTTAGAATTCTTTTTTGTAAATATTGGAATGTTTTGGGTACATTTTGAATAAGTTACATAAGTTTAGGGAGTGTCAGTGTAAATTGCCAATTTAGGGTTCTTCCTATAAGTAGTTTTTTTTTCCTCCAATTCTTCTTTTTAGTTCTTTTGTTTCACTTCTAAAAGGTTGTGTGTGTGTGTGTGTGAGAGAGAGAGAGAGAGAGAGAGAGATAGATAGAGAGAGATGGCTTGGGGGACTCTTGAGATACTAAGGCGACACTTTAAGGATTTCGTACCAAATGGCTTGTTAAGGTATGGAATTTCATATTTCTTGTTGTGGTAAGAATTCGTTAATTAGTATCACTTTACTTGTTGTTGAAAAATTTGAAAAATCATTCAATTTGCTTCGTAATTGCCTTCATTGCTATTTGAATTCGAAATTTGTAATTTGCATATGATCATTAGAATATTAATGAACAACTTTTTGTTGAAAAAGGGAGTCTTTAAGACTTTTGTAACTACTTAGTGGCGTTTGTAGTCACTTTAAGTTACTTTCGGATAGTCCTCACCATGATGCCTATTATGCTACCGGTATGCATTTCGTACCTTCGGATTTTGTGTTCGATTTGGACCTATGGCCACTAATGATCATTTCGCACATTTGATTCGCTTATTGATGTAAATGTCAATTGCTATTTTTTGTTCGTCAAAGTTATGGATTTGTTTCGAAATACGAATTAACATATTTGCTTCCATTTGATTTTCCCTTACTGGGCTATTTGAGCTCACCACTATTTGTTGCTTTGTCCCTTACCACAGGTGGTAAGTTTGATTAGGAGCTTGGCACGTTCGGGAAATTATAGCTTCTATTTTGTTAGCATGTCAAAAACAATGTATCCCTTTTTTGAGATCTTTATCCGGATGTGGATAATTTGATTTGGCATTAAACTTTTGTAATAGAATTGGAGGATGAATCATTCTTTTGTGATTAACGGTTGTATGAGGCAAGGTTGTTTTGCGCCTCTACCTTTTGGAGATACTTTGTTAATAATGGATTAGATGCTCTGTTTATACCTTGGTGTAATTGAGTAACTATATGAATGCATATGATTTAGGACTTTAAGTACATTGGTAATGGTAATGGCTCCCAAGGTTGGGAGCATTACAGTTTGGTATCAGAGCCTAGGTTTGAGATTCTGCAGACTCTTAGAACCAGTTGAGATATGTTAGTTTAAAGCTTCCGCGCTTGTTAGGATTAGTACTTGATTAAGTGTGTAAGCATTAGACTTAATTATGTATATGGTGCTGATCAGGATGAGTAACCGAGTGGAATTCATGGTGGCAGAGGAGGCTGAGATGGAAGAGGGGATGAAGAACTCAATGCTACACAGGTTATGGCTAACGCTGTGATCTTTAAACAGTTCACTAGTTTGTGGCCAAATAAGTTCGATAAGGCTGCGAATCCTATGGCTGCAGAGACATGGGCTAATTAATTGGATAAGGTATTCGAGGTGATAGGGTGCTTAGACAAACAAAAGGTGAAGTTAGTAATTTCAGGCGAGGCTGACCAATGGTGGAAGATGACCTCAAGGATGATGACGGTAGAAGAAAAATGAGATCTCACATGGCAAGCATTTCAAGACCGCTTCTTCACAAAGTATTTTCCCCCAAATGTGAAGGAGGGTATGGAAAGTGACTTTAAAAGGATCGCTCAGCATCCAAATGAGATGGTCACGGAGTATGAGGAATGATTTGCACGGCTTTCAAGATTTGCCTCGCATGTTGCCTCGCTCAGCATCCAAATAAGTTTTGAGAAGGACTGTGCTTTGAGATAAGGCGACAGATGTCCATTATGGATAACCCTAACTATGCACTAGTGGTTGATGGGGCACAATATCTAGAGTGCATTCATGATGAACAACTGCTCATCTGGGAAGATAAGAGGAAGAAGAGGGATCGTAATGAAGAGAACTTTGGAATTAGAAGGAAACCAGCATCAGATGTCAATAGAAGATCGTTAGGTGGATCGGGGCAAAGGCAGCAGACTCAAGGCGGTACTAGAAACTGCACTACGTGTGGAAAATATCATGGGAACTAGCCCTGCTATAAGGAGACTAGAGCGTGTTATAATTGCGGAACAGTGGGACACATAGCCAGAAACTGCACCAAGCTACCTCATGATTCCAAATGGAATAAGAAAGAAGATGATAAACCAAGAGCATAGGGGGGCGTGAGAGAGTCTTTGCCATGATGACTCACGAGGCGAGAGCATCAAATGATGTTGTAACAGGTACCTTTGAAGTTTGTGATAGGAAGGCATTTGCGTCACTAGATCCCGGTGCCACACACTCATTTGTTTCGGCATCTTTTATGAGTATTTGACTGTTAGACCTAGAAGCTTGGAAACCAAACTCTATGTTGATACCCTCATTGGGAACCCTGTGGTTGCCTCCAGAGTATATAATTTGTGCTCCATCATTGTCGATGATAGAGTATTGGCAGTGGACTTAATTCCGCTAGATATGAAGGATTTTGATGTGATTTTAGGTATGGATTGGTTGTCTTACAATCATGCCACAATAGACTGCTTTAACAAAGAAGTTTTATTTTCGATTTCAAATCAGCCTGAATTTAAGATTCAAGGGGCTAAGGTCAGTACCCTACCTAATTTGATTTTGTCTCTTTGTTCCAAACGTCTTCTTAGAAAGGGTTGTAGAGGTTGTTTGGCTCACATTCATGACACTCGCATAACCGGAGTTAGGCTTGAGGATGTGCCTATGGTTCGTGAATTTTCAGATGTGTTTCCAGAAGACTTGCTAGGTCTTCCGCCAGATAGGGAGATTGAGTTTACTATTAATTTGATTCCCGGTACAACACCTATCTCCAAAGTACCTTATAGGTTGGCTCCTACTGAACTTAAGGAACCAAAAGGAGAAATTACAAGAACTCTTAGACAAAGGTATGATTCGTCCTAGTGTGACTCCATGGGGTGCGCTAGTACTGTTTGTTAAAAAGAAGGATGGGAGCATGCGTTTATGTATCGATTATAGGGAGCTTAATCGCCTTACAGTCCAAAATAAATATCCACTACCTAGAATCGAAAACCTATTTGATCAACTTCAAGGTGCACGACACTTCTCAAAAAATAGATCTTCAATCGGGTTATCATCAGCTTAAGGTGAAGAAGAAGGATGTACCAAAGACTGCTTTTAGGACACGGTATGGCCATTACGAATTTTTAATAATGCCTTTTGGTTTAATAAATGCTCCAGCCGCATTTATGGTCCTTATAAACAGGGTGTTTAAGAAGTACCTGGATCAGTTTGTGATTGTCTTTATAGACGATATCCTAGTTTATTCCAAGAGTAAAGAGGAGCATGAGAAATATTTGACTATAGTTTTGCAGATTTTGAGGGAGCACAAACTTTATGCCAAGTTCAATAAACGTGAGTTTTGGTTGGAACAGGTTTCTTTCTTGGGTCATGTGGTGACTAAGGACGGGATATCCATGGATCCTGCTAAGATTGAAGCAATTGTGAATTGGGAGAGACCGACCTCTGTGACAGTGATTAGAAGCTTCTTGGGATTGGCACGTTATTATATAAGGTTTGTCGAAGGTTTTTCTCGCATTTTTATTCCTTTGACCCAGTTAATAAGAAAAGTATGCTAAATTTATATGGACATATGAATATGAAAAGAGCTTTCAAGATTTGAAGAAGCGTTTGATTTCGACACCAGTCTTAACACTGTCATCTGAATCTGGAAGGTTCTTCATCTATAGTGATGCATCACTACAAGGACTCGGTTGTGTGCTTATGCAACAGGGTAAGGTAATTACTTATGCCTTCAGATAACTTAAACAACATGAGCTGAATTATCCTACCCATGACTTGGAACTAGCAATTGTGGTTTTTGCACTAAGGATTTGGCGTCATTATTTGTACAGAGAATTGTGTTAAATCTATACAGATCATAAGAGTTCAAAATACATCTTCACACAAAAGGAGTTGAACATGAGATAGAGTCGGTGGTTGGAATTATTGAAGGACTATGATTGCACCATTTTGTACCATCCAGTGAAGGCTAATGTTGTGGCAGATGCGCCAAGTAGGAACAGTATGGGAAGACTTTCTGCTATGCTTACTACACAATCTCAGTTGTTGGAATAATTAGAGAAGTTAGAAATCAAAGTAAGATTTCCTAATCCTGGTGGGTATTTGGCACATTTGAAAGTTCAACCATCATTGATAGAGAAAATTAAGGAGGCTCAAGCTTCAGACCCTGAATTGGCCAAGATTAGTGACAGTGTGAAAGAAGGTGGTTACACAGATTTTAGATGGATAATGAGGGTATTCTTCATATGGGTTCTACACTGTGCATTCCTTCGAATTCGGAATTGAAGAAGTAGATTCTCTCGGAGACTCACAATTCATTCACTTGGGTAGTACTAAAATGTACCAAAATTTGCATGATGTTTACTTGTGGAATAAAATGAAAAAAGAGGTAGCATACTTTGTGGCTAAATGTCTGGTCTATCAGCGGACTAAAGCAGAACACCAGAGACCCATTGAGAAGTTGCAACCACTTGCAATTCAAAAGTGGAAGTAGGAGCATGTAACGATGGATTTTGTGGTTGGGTTTCTGCCAACTACAAAGTGACATGATGCAATATGGGTGATAGTTGACTGGTTGACCAAAGCAGCTCACTTTCTAGCTATAAGGAACAAGGGTTCGATTGAGGTACTTGCTAATTTATACATTCGAGAAATACTTAGGTTGCATAAAGTGCCCTTATCTCTTGTGTCAGACAGAGACCCTCGATTTACCCCATGCTTTTGGGACGGTTTGCAAGAAGCCATGGGTACACAACTAAATCTTAGCACGGCCTTCTATCCACAAACAGACGGGCAATCTGAACGAACTATCCAGACATGTTGTGAGCTTGTGTTATGGATTTTTAAGGTAATTGGTATGATCACTTACCATTGTTAGAATTTGCTTACAATAATAGTTATCCTGCTAGCATTCAGATGGCACCATGTGAGGCTCTTTTTGGAAGAAGGTATCGGTCACCAATCTGTTGGAGTGAGATTGGAGAAAGGAAACTGATAGGTCCCGAACTTGTACAAATTACCACAGACAAGATCCAAGTGATTAGGAGCAAACTTAAGACTGCACAAAGCCGACAGAAGAGTTACGTAGATACGAGGCATCGTAAGCTTGAATTTGACGTCGGTGATCATGTGTTTTTGTGAGTATCTCTGTGGAAAGGAGTCTTGAGGTTTGGGAAGAAAGGGAATCTATTTGAAAGGTACATTGGACCATTTGAAATCTTAGAGCGAATTGGTACACTTGCTTATCATTTAGCTTTGCCTTCTAATTTGTCAAGGATACATAATGTTTTTCATGTTTTAATCTTGAGGAAGTATGTTTTTGACCCTTCGCATGTTATTGAGTTTGAGCCTATTCAAGTTAGGGAAGACCTATCTTATGAGGAGCAACCGGATCGCATTCTGGAACGTGATGAACGTGTCATGCGCTCTAAGTGGATAGTTTTTGTGAAGGTATTATGGCATAACCATTCAAAGAGGGAAGCCACTTGGGAACTCGAGGATGATATTCACAAGAAATACGCTCAACTTTTTGATGATTAAGGTGCGTTTAATTCCGGAGACATAATTCTTTTAAGGTGGGGAGAATGTAAGAGCCCCCTTCTATGCTAATAAAGATCATATTTGTTTGAAAATAAAATTAAGGAATAAATTATTAGATGAATATGGTCGATTACCATCTCTGAAGAATTCGGTCGAATGAATCCCAATTCATTCAAATGAATCTTAGAGCCACTGAAAGATTCATTCGAATGAAAAGTGTTTGCTTTGAATGAAACGTTTCGGTCGAAAGAAGGAATTTTTGGTCGAATGAAAATCAAGTCTGAATAAGACAATTTTGCGACTGAAGGATTCAGTCGAATGAAACCCTTTCGGTTGAATGAAATGGATTCGGTCAAATGAAAAGAGTATATGTGAAGAAGGAAAATTCGCGACTGAAGGATTCGGTCGAATAAAAACTCCCATTTTAATTGAAGGAAAAGTTTTCCTTCAAATGAAAGTGTTAGAATTCTTTTTTGTAAATATTGGAATGTTTTGGGTACATTTTGAATAAGTTTAAGAAGTGTTAGTCAAAATTCCCAACTTAGGATTCTTCCTATAAATAGCTTTTTTTTCCCTCCAACTCTTCTTTTTAGTTCCTTTGCTTCTCTTCTAAAAGGTTGAGAGAGAGAGAGAGAGAGAGAGAGAGAGAGAGAGGGCTTGGGGGACTCTTGAGATACTAAGGTGACACTTTAAGGATTTTGTACCAAAGGGCTTGTTAAGGTATGAAATTTCGTATTTCTTGTTGTGGTAAGGATTCGTTAATTAGTATCACTTTACTAGTCGTTGTAAAACTTTGGAGAATCGTTCAATTTGCTTCGTAATTGCCTGCATTGCTATTTGAATTTGAAATTTGTAATTTGCATATGATCATTAGAATATTAATGAACAACCTTTTCTTGAAAAAAAGAGTCTTTAAGACTTTTGTAGCCACCTTAGTGCCTTTGTTGTTTCGGCTTGTCCTCACAATGACAGCTATTACGCTATCGGTATATGTTTTGTACCTTCGGGTTTTGTATTTGATTTGGGCCTATGGCCACCAATGATCATTTCACACATTTGATTCGCTTATTGATGTAAATGTCAATTGTTATTGCTTGTTCGTCAAAGTTATGGATTTGTTTCAAAATACGAATTAACGTATTTGCTTCCATTGATTTTCCCTTACTGGTATATTTGAGCTCACCCCTATTTGTTGCTTTGTCCCTTACCATAGGTGGTAAGCATGATTAGGAGCTTGGCATATTCGAGAAATTGTAGCTTATATTTTATTAGCATGTCAAAGGTAATGTATCCCGTTTTAAGATCTTTACCGGGATGTGGGTAATTTGATTTGGCATTAGACTTTTGTAATAGAATTGGAGGATGGATCATTCTTTTGTGATTAATGGTTGTATGAGGCAAGGTTATTTTGCACCTCTACCTTTTGGAGATACTTTGTTGATATTGGATTAGATACTCTGTTTATACCTTGGTGTAATTGAGTAACTATATGAATGCATATGATTTAAGACTTGAAGTACATTGGCAATGGCTCTTAAGGTTAGGGGCGTTACAACATGCACAAGCTGATCCAATCCATAATTACTAGAGATGTCAATTGGGCCAGTTGGCCCGCGGCCCAGCCCGTTGTGGCCCGAAAAAAGCCCGGGCCGGCCCAAGCCCGGTTATGAACAGTGTAGGCCCGCCTATTTAGGGCCTTGGACCTGGGCTTGGACCAGGCCAAGGTTTCAGAAAAAATGGCCCGGCTCAGGCCCGGCCCTAAAAAGGCCCAAAAAAAGCCCTGGCCCGAAACTGGCCCTAATTTGGCCCGGATCTGGCCCTAAATTGGCCCAAATTCTGGGCTGCCCACTTTTTTCAAATTTTTGTCCCCCCCCCCCCCCAACGGCTATATTCCCCACTAATTCAAAAAATTTCACTTTTACCCCCCCCAACAACTATATAACGGCTAGTTTGGGGGGTATTTTGGTCAAAGTTGACTTGTTTAAATCTTTTAAGGTTTTTTACACTTTTACCCTCCCTAACAACTATAAACGGATAGTTGTTAGGGGTATTTTGGTCTTTTGTGAACTTTGAAAAATCTATAAATTCACACCCTTCCTTTCTAATTTTTCACACCAATCTTCTTACTCTCTCTTATCTAAACATTCTACATTTCTACAAGCTTTGCTACTATTTTCCTCTCCAATTACTACTCTTGCTAATTACTACTTTTGTTTATTAATTAGTACTTTTGCTAATTACTACTCATGTTTACTAATTACTGCTCTTGTTAAATTCTAATTACTAACTATTCCTCTTATTCATTTGTTACTCTCTAATTATTTTGTTTACTAATTAGTAATTAGTGAATTCTTATTTATTAATTACTATTACAAATTATTTTTAATTACTAACTCCTCCAATTTTGAATTACTAATTACTCTTATTCCCTAGTTACTCTTCAATTCTTTTTAATTGTTATTTCTAATTACTTATTACTGCTCTAGTTTTATTTTTTCAATCTAATAAAAAAGTTTAGCGTCAAATATGTCTGGAATACTGAAGAAATTAAGGCGTGGATCATCATCACGAAAAACACCACCACCAGCACAAACACCACCACCACGGCCATCACAAACACCAATCCAAGCACCACCACAACCATTCGTTCCTGGACGAATGAGTACAGGCTGTATGATAGATACCCAAGCCAATTGGGAGTTCAATCAAAACATTCCAGATATTGAATACACGCCTTCACAAGACCCCCCGCATTATAGTCAAGGACGCAGCTCGGTTGGCGAAGCTACTACTCAGTGGCATAATCTTAACCTATGAGCGGTCATGATGAAGAAGGGCCGAGCAATGCCTCCGGTAATGAGCCAGAAGTCCAAAAGGTAAAAAAAAAAGAAAGCCGAGTGTTGGAATCATTTTGATGAAGTTACGGTGGACGGCATCCGAAAAGCTCGATGTAAGTACTGTGCTAAATTATTTTCTCTGGTAGTGGTAATGGACATCTTAACAGGCATTACCCTCAGTGTGCACCTCGAAAGGCCACGTCGAACCTACCCAAACACAGTTATCTTTTGACGGTAAGTTATTTGTTTATAATCAGCGAGAGCAAAGAGACGGTCTCGCTGAATTTGTTATTCACGATGAACAAGCCTTTTCTTTTGCCGATAATGCTAAGCACTCTAGATATATGAACACATACGTTCAACCTTTGTACAAAAAGGTTCATAGAAACACAACTAGATCCGATGCACTCCGACAGTATAATGCTGCTAAAGCACGCCTGATCGATTATTTCGATAATTTTGACGGTAAAGTTAGTCTTACTTCTGATATTTGGCAATCTCCGTTTACTTTTGTTAGTTATACTTGTGTGACGGCCCATTGGATTGATGCAGATTGGATTATGAACAAGAGAATCATCGCTTTCGAGCTCTTTCCTTTTCCGCATGATGGAATGAACATTGCTACTATTATATTAAAAGCATGTACCACGTTTAAATTAAAGAATAAGATTATGAGTATTAGTTTTGATAATGCTTCTAACAATACAACTGCTGTTGATGCTTTAAAGGAGAGCCTCAAACCTGTACTTTCTGGTCAATTATTTCATGTTCGTTGTGTTTGTCATATAATTAATTTAATTGTTCAAGATGGTTTAGCTGCTGCAGGAGATATTCTTGTCAAAATGAGGGGTATGACAGCGTATGTTAATAGTTCGGTTCGAGAACACAACAATTTAAAACGTTGTGTGTCAATATAATATGCCTCGCAGGAGAGCAGTTACAGATGTGGTCCACAGGTGGAACTCTACATACCATATGCTTTTACACATTCTGGCATACAAAGAAGTCTATACGCATTTTCTACTAACCTCGTTCCCAGCCGGCTTGCCAACTCAAGAGGAATGGCAGATGGCCACATACCTAGCTGAATTTTTGGAGGTATTTTACACGTCTACCAATTTATTGTCTGGTACGTACTATCCCACCTCTCCTCTCGCTGTAATAGAAATTCTCAAGATGGCTACAATGTTAACAAAATGGAGATATATAGGACCCTTTACGGAAATAGTAAAAGTGATGGATGAAAAGTTTAATAAATATTGGAGTGAACTGCCTGTTATTTTGTTGTGGCTACTTGTTTAGATCCTAGGTTAAAGTTGCATGGCGTGAACGTCTCGATACAAGAGATATCGAAATTAATGTGCTACTCAGTAGAGGACACAACCAACCTCACAGCGAAAGTGAGCAAGACATTTGAGGAACTGTTCAACTTCTATCGTAATTCTGCTGACGTGCGCAGCCGAGCTTCATCATCGACTGCTGAGAGGTATTATGCGCCATACCTTAAGGGCTTTGAACATCTAGTAGCAAGACAACTACCAGGTGAAGGTACTTCTAATTCGGCAGGTTCGTCTACTTTTTCCTCTTTTAATGAGATTGGTGTATATTCCAATACTGATCATTATTCTGATTTATCAGTGGAAGAACAAGTTAATTTTAATTTGTTAAATTTTTGGAAACAAAATCAAAACATGTATAAAACTTTATACCAAATTGCACGAGATGTACTGCCGGTGCAAGCCTCCACGGTTGCTTCAGAGTCGGCATTTCAGCGAGCGGGAGGGTTTTGGATGACAGGAGGAGTCGTCTTAACCCCGAGTCGCTCGAGCTATGTGTATGTTGGAAGGATTATCTTGATGCGAAATACCACGAGCAAGATAAACCGATTGATGATAGGAAGAGCAGTGACTCAGACGTTGAATACTTCTAGATGATTAGGTAATTTATTTTTATTTTCCTTTTCTCAAGTTTTAAGAATAAAAATTAAATAGTTTTTTTAGAAATAAGATAGATATTTTTTCATATATATAAAAAAATAGGTAACTTCGCCTGTTTGTTTATAAGTAGCCGGTCCCAAGCCCGGATAAAAGGAGGAGGGCCTATGAACACATTTATCTTCAATTTAACTTTATCAGTTTGAATATTTGAATGCTAAAAATATTATTGTTTACATACATATTAATATTTCTAAAAATTTCACATTCAGAATGTAAAATTTTTGGAAATCAAATGTCTTAAAGGGTTTGTAGCAACCTCTTTGCAGTGGTCATGGTTTTACAATAAAGATAAGGATGTATATAGAAAAGGAGGCAGTAGATAAACTAATGAGAGAGTCACCCATGTTTAACTGCTAGTGCCCCTCTTGTGTAACGGGAACCGTACTACAACGTTAATGGGGAACCTCTTACACTAGTTTCATTTGGCGATTGAGGCTTTTGATGTTGCTCCAAGTCTCCAACCATTTAATTTATGAATATGAATAACAAGGAGTTAAGAATAGGGAAAAAAAACCAAAATTTTTTTTTGGCCTGGGCCGGCCCAAGCCCGGCCCTAAAATATTGGGCCTAGGGCCAGGGCTTGGGCTAGGCCCAAGTATATCAGTTTTCAGGCCCGGCCCGGCCTGGTTTTGTTGGAGGCCCGTTGGGCTTGGGCTGGGCCGGCCCAAGCCCAGCCCATTGACATCATTAATTACATTTTTGAAACATCAAAAAAATATATACATGAGAAAATAGAACTATGAAACAATATGAAATCTAAGCAACAAAACACGGCTAAGGCATTGCGCGGCAATAACACAATCCAGGAGGTTATAACAGGCTACACCAAACAACAAACCATTCCTGCTTTAGACCTGATATTGAGTTGGAATCAAAAGAAGTCATTGCCGAGGTTAAATTGCAAAACACATTTAGTGCCTTGGGTGATATGCATGGAATGCACTTCCAATCTATAGTTAGATATGTTACACATAAACTATTAAAAAGAGACACTTCTCACTTCAATTGACCTCATCTGTAAAAGCAAATGTGAGTGTGCAGGAAGGAAAATAAAGGGCACCAGAGATGTTGTGATAACCATGAAATAGCTAGTAACACAGCTATGATCAACACTAGTTTCATGAGGTGAGAAAATAACATCAGTATAAGCCCTGATCGGTACTCATCTTGAGCTAAAAAGCACCATCCAAAAACCAAACCGCAAGCTGCTAGGAGATGTGGAGGTAGAACTTATAAGAGATCTTGATTCTGGACCATTAAGCTTGGTCGAAGCGATTGAGATGGCACATAATACAGTTTTGGCAGAAAGGGACAAACACATTTAATTGAAAACTGCATTGGAATTAGGTGGGTAGTAGAAATGTTCAAATTGCACTGCACTTTGTTGGCTATTCAATGGTATCTTCTTCTAACTTCTGGAAACATTGTTGGAACCGAGGAGTGGCTCTAATACTACACAGTAGCTTCTTACTTTGCACAACAATGCTTTCTGTAGAAAACTTCATCCTTCTAAAAGAAACTTCATTTCAGCCACACCAGATAGTCCAGACTAACATAATACCTAAGAGGTAGTCTAGGTCTAAACTATTTTGAATTTGGCTTAGTAGAACAGCTATCGATCTAATCTCTAGCCGAAGCTCTTATAAAAAATCCATTTAAACCAAAATGTTGAATCCATACGCTTTGAATATAGCGGCATTCAAGGAAGAGATTATTTCAAGTTTCAGGCAGTAATGAACAAAGCGGGCACATTCTATAGAAACATTTTAAGCTTTTCTATTATTAGGAGTTTCCAGAGTTTGAGGGAAGTGAATTATTCGATGACGAATTCCTTGAAACCTTTTTCTCAGATGCTTATAGCTCTTTCTAGTCAAGATGACATCACCCCTGGCATATGGCCAGAAACAAACATCCGCTGAGCCTGATGGCAAAATCACTTGATGTAAGATTAAAGATACTATTGCTGAAGAGAATGTGTTAAGCAAAAGAAGTAAGTTTCAATGACTAGTATTATTTATGAATAAATTTGAGATGTGCCAGTGATTATTTTGTTCAGTGCAAAAAACTTGTAAGTGTTCAGGCAATGTCTGAGGCAACCTTCAATCCATCCAGATGGAAATAGAGTGTCCATTTCTAATTTTACACTATAATTCATGTTTAAGATCTCTTTAATCTACCAAGAGACTCTGCCAGATCCATGATCATTGCCTAGGGTTCCTAGCATTGAAGAAAGAACCTTGTGTCACGCCCCCAAACCGGGAGGCCGCGACTACAAAGCAAACCTCAGGATATACTATTACCATTCAAATGATAATGGTATAAAAGACCAACTAAATCCTAAAAATTGATATATATATATATATATATATATATATATATATATATAGAGAACAAAAGCTATCCCAAACTCAAGTGTTTCTTACACTGAATATTCTATTACAAAACAATTTCTAATCGCAGCGGGCAAATAGTTATTCAAAACAATTTTATCAAATTACCCTAACCGGGTAAAGTTCCCAAAAGAATATTACTACAAAGTTTATCAAACCAAAATGCAAAATCTCATAGCTCCTAAAGCTGCCATAAGAATCAAGAGTCACTTCCTTCACCTGTGGCAAAGACAAGGTAAGAAGACACAGAGGTGAGCTCAAATAGCCTAGTAGGGTAACAAATGGTAAGATGTCAAGCAACAATGGCATAATCTAATAACAATATTAGAGGAAATGGACCAATCATGTCTTATTATCAAATATCGAAGTATCAAAGATTAGCATTTAACTCAAAACACATTTGAATTAAATGTAGGGTATGCTACAAACATGCGATGACTACGGTGGTCATAAGACCCAAATGTCGAACCAAACATACAAACATCAAACGTGTGCTCCGGAGCGTACTAGGAGGCTTCGTCTCTCTCTCTAGTATAACAAACATGTGTCCAAAAGATCCTCTCTATTTTGAGAGTCGTTCAACATAGTCAACGTCAATCTTAATTGACGGTCACAAATGTACAAATTCAAATATGTGTATCATCATGCACAAACGAAAAGGGGAAAATGTTCTCAAAGAGGACAAAAGTGAAATAATTCAAATACATACCGATGTGGATAAACCAACTTGATGAACATAAACATTCCAATTTCAAAAATACATTGCCACAGCAAAAACCGTATAAACCCTTACCTCAAACAAATTTTAGACAAGAAAACCTCAAAGCACCACTCTAGCTCTAAAGGAGCTTTCCACGCCTTCTATTCTCTCACTCTCCACCGCAAAGGAGAAAGGAACCGAGAACAAAGGACTAAAAAGAGAATAAAGAGGCTATTTATATAGAGGTAAAAAAATTACACTTTTTATTTGAAGCAAACATAAGTTTCATTCGACTAAATCCATCAGTTGCTTCTTCTCTCGATTTAAAAGACTTTCATTCGACTGAAAACACTTTTAACTAAAACACTTTTAATTTGACCGAAAATAGTTTTAATTCGACTGAAAAGTACTATTCATTCGACTGAGAGTACTGTTCATCAACTAAAAACTTTAGATTTTTTTTAACACACGAAAGAAAATTTTGTGGTATTACATTCTCTCCCCTTTAAGAGAATTCCGTCCATGGAATTAAAACGATCCTTAATTACCAAAAGTAGCTTCTTACCTTTCAATACGAGTCAAAACGTTACACATACTATAATTGGAATTCTAACATCGAAACATATAAGGCTTAATTGGCCTACGAAATGAACTGAGTTAAAATTATGACATTCAAAATTTCAACAAATGATATCGATCTCCAATAAATAATGCCTCCACTGCGCTACTCTAATAATATACCAAATCATATACTTTAGACAATACGAATAACACGCTTAGCTTCAAGCCTGAGGTGTACTGAGTACTAAGCAATTTCTCATCCCATATAATGTGTTTTACGAGATCCAAACTGAAGTTTTAAACTTCCATTGTCATCAACACCCCAAAATATATTCAGATTGCTCCTCAAAGTATTTATACGTAGCTAACAAATGAAACACGCTGAATTAAATTACTCCAATCAAAATTCAAATCATCTGAAACCAATACAATACCGACAGGCTCACGTTGCGCCATTATGATAACACATCAAACCATAGCCTTGGTACAATATCTAACATTGACACGCTTAACTTCAACATACACCAAAGTAGTAACAAATCTTCACATTAATCACAAAGGATTTATACTCTATAATCTTCAAATCAAAATTTACACCCATACAAAGTCACAAATAGAGCCATTTAAATATGCCCTTAATAGCATTTCGCTGACAACTGAGTGTAACTTATAACTAAAGTTGCTAAATTATTGCTACGCTTTCCGCCCAATGCTTAACCCACATTGTTAGACTTTCAAATATAATTATCCATGATCAAGTCACCAACATTGAATATTCCAAGATTCTATACTAAAAAAACATTTTATTACTTCAAACACATAGTTACTTAAGACAACATCAAACTCAATTTTCTGCTCATATTTTTCAACTATAAAAGGTCACAAACTCAAAATCTAAGGCTTAACTAGAATTACAAAGACATAATGTGCATGCAATTCACTAACCCAACCATGAGGTCACCTAATGATCAATATTTCTCCCATCTAATTTTTATTTTGACATCAAAATCAAAACCATCAGATAACATTTGAAGCATCCTACATCACTTTTAGCCAAGATGAATAACCAATATCAATAAGCACTTACTCGTCATACTAAAGGCCACCACACTTTCACTGTGCACCTTGATACCTCAAAGCAAACCAGCTCAAACTATCATCAAGTTTATTTCAAAGAAAAACATATTATTCATAATTTCACATATAGAGGACATCCACCAAAAGTTTAATCTTCAAACTATCACATCATTTATATCTCTCAGTCACAACCTTTACAGATAGCTTCTAGTTTTCAGAGTTATTCATCCGTAGATCATAATCATCCTCTTTTCTAAAGCAATCCATCTTGGTATTATTGGAAGACAACCAGTCCATACCCCCAAAATATTATCATTGTCTTTCATATCCAGAAAATTTATGTCAACTCTTAAATATATCTATAATCAATACTGAGGAGGCAAGAAATATAATACCATAGAGGTCCCCACATGGTTCCATAAAAGGTATCTACATATAGATATGTTTCAAATTTCAAGGTTCAACACTTAGATGCTTGCAAAAGGATATCGAAACAAATGAATAAAGGGACATTATACTCTAGAAATGCCAAATCTTCCTTTCAAATTCCGTACAAATTATATGTCAGCATCTCACTTGTATCTTGAGATCACAACCTTGTACTATTTGGTAGACCTACTCGTAGACATTCAAAGATCATAGTCCTATCCTTTAATTATTCTCTTTGACTAACACCTAAAATATATAAATTCCAAAGACAACTAACATTCGTTCTACGATTGCCTACTCAACTCAAATCCAAAGCTTATGGCTAAATCTCAATCTTATGCTCTAATATCAAATTAATTCTCCAAACTTAATCCACCTTTTCAAGGTTCAATCCCAATCACATATATCTTAAGTTTAGGAGTCTACAGAATCTCAAACCTAAGCTCTGATACCATTCATGTCATGCCCCCAAACCAGGAGGCCGCAACTACAAAGAAAACCTTAGGATATACTATTACCATTCAAATGATAACGCTATAAACAGAGTAACTAAATCCTCCAAAATGATATATATATATATATATAGTAAAAAAGTGTTGCCAACCTATTCTGGTCCCCCCAGAGGTCCCATTTTTTGCAGGACATGTCACCTATTCAACGGTCAACTTTTCACTGCTGTCGACATGTCACCAAGTCAACGGTCAATTTTTTCAACGCTGTCAAACCGGTCAAAACATACACACATGCGCAAGTTACGTGCATTGTTTTCGTTGACTTTCTGTGTGACTAAACTTATTCTTTCGCCAATACGACGACATCGACGACACCAACACTTATAAAATTTACAAGAAGAACCGTGGCATGCCTTCCCCTAAGGGGGTCGGCCACCTCCCTTAAAGGGGGGTCGGCCACCCTCCTTAAAGAGGGGTTGGCCATACACGTTGAAGGGGGGTCGGCCACCTCCTTAAAGAAGGGCTCAGCCACCTCCTTAAAGAGGGGCTCAGCCACCTCCCTGAAGAAAGGGGGTCGGCCACCCTGGTCCCGGGGACCGCCGACGCTCCTTTTTTTGCTTCCCATTCACACACAAGGGTCCCTAACGCTCACTCATCACTGCGATGGCACAGTGCCCTTTGTCGCCCGTATATCTTTGCCGCAATGACTGTCGCCCGCGCGTAGTCTTTGCGACTAGTCTCCCGCACGCCGTCTTCACAACCTTTGTTGCCCGCGTCCTCAAGATCACTCCGTGACCCCCGTCGCCCAAACGTCATTCCGCGACCCCTATCGCCTGAAAGTCACTCCGCTACCCCCGTCGCCCAGACATCACTCTGCGACCCTCGTCGCCCACTCACTTCACCAGGCCCGTGCGCCACGTCTATGACATGTGCCCCGGCACCAGGTATGGTCTAGCGACAGTCGTCGTAGTGCCCGTGCACCACTTCCATGACATGTGCCTCGGCACCAGGTATGGTCTCGCGATAGTCGTCACAGCGCCCATGTGCCACTTCCATGACATGTGCCCCCGGCACTAGGTAGGGTCTCGCGACAGTCGTCGCAGTGCCTATGCGCCACAATCATGCTGTATGTTTACGAGATGGGCTCACAACCTTGAAGCCATCGCCATCACAATCACAGGGGGGCTCCGGCCCTCACAGCGGGATGGACTCTCAACCTTATAGTCATCGCCGCCACGGGATAGGCTCACAACCTTGAAGCCATTGCCATCACAATCATAGGGGGGCTCCGGCCCTCGCAGCGGGATGGATTCTCAACCTTATAGTCATCGCCGCCACGGGATAGGCTCATAACCTTGAAGCCATCGCCGTCATAATCATAGGGGGCTCCGGCCCTCGCAACAGGATGGACTATCAACCTTATAGTCATCGCCGACATGGGATGGGCTCACAACCTTGAAGCCATTACCGTCTTCATTCCGGGGGGCTCCGCTCGTAGTGCTCAGCACGAGGACCCCTCGTAGCAGGATAGGCTTATTACTATAAAGCTATAGCCGTCTTCATTTGGGGGGGCTCTATTTGTAGTGCTTCGGTGCGAGGACCCTTCACAGCGGGATAGGCGACTCCTCCGGAACACTATCTCCGCCAGGGTGCCTGCATGACTGGCCTACATGCTTTGGCACTGGGGGCTCACGTCAGCACCCCTAAAGACTATGACCCCTAGGTCACTCTAAGATGGGAGCAGCTCTTCGGAAGAGCATCCCGCCTAGTCCACCTGGTAGTTGGGCGTCGGGTCTTCCCCACCACTGCCAGGCCTGTGGGATTCAGTAAGGGCTTGGACCGGTGGCTGGGGCAACGGGCTTACTCTGATCACGTCATCATGGTGTTTTCAGTCTTCTCAGACAGGTAGAGAGATGCTGTGTGGGGCAAGGCAGTGCGAATTCGGGAACTGGCAGTCTAACGGAGAATCGGTATTTGTGGATCCCCTGGTGACGTGTCACTCCCAGGGGTGACACGTGTCAGCTGGTGACACATTGATGACACCGGCACACTTTTCCCTATAAATAGGTGACCTTGGATTTTATTTAGGAGGGAACTCTCTCATTTGTCATTTTTACTTTCTCTCTCTAAAACTCATTCTCTCTAGAATTCTAGAGAGTGAAATACATTCGAACACCTAACATCTTACTCTTGACGCTACATTCTTGACGTTGACCCTAGCTTGGATTGTCGATCGTCGGCTCTATTCGCCTTCACCTTGCCTGCGCAGTACTGCCAGCCCTCACGGCCTGTCTGGGGAGCCTTACCCTTAGCCCTTACTCCGTCCTTATTGTCTCTCATTTTGCACACTTGGAAGTTGATTCGGACTGCAGCCTTTGTGGCACCTCCACATAAGCACAGACCCACATTCCCCGGCATCATTTGGGCGACTCCGCTGGGGAGGCGAGCATCGTACTGCAGTCTGCCCGTACGCTACACTTAGGCACCATGCCTCCACGACGAAGAGTTACGAGGGCTACCAGCCAAGGCCTCATCCGTACCATGCAAGAGGAGCATCAACTCGGTGAACAAGAAGGGACTAGTGCCATGCGCCCCCAAGACCAGCCACTAGCAGTCGCGCCTGACATACAAGTTGCAGTCAATGCAACCATCCAATAGTTCACGCCCGCTGTAGCCAACCTTCAGAACTCGCAGGCTACTCTTATGACAGTCATCATGGAAATGTAAAAATCCATGCAGGCGATGGTCCCCCAATAAACCCTTGCACATGTCCAACCCCACGGACCTGAGTTGGCTCTTGACACCACTCAGGCCCCAGTGGTGCGACCACCGCCGCCATAATCATCTAGACCTTTGGCAGTAGGACTTGCAACATCTTTGCCTCCTACGGCTAATGTGCTGCGTCCTGTCAGGCCATCACAAAGACCTCAGGCAGACCTTGGACCCGTACTGCAACAGATTCACCCTGTCACGGTCCCCCAGCCCATGCCAACACGAGGTTCATCTGAAACTCATGACTCTATTGAGATGGAACCTAATCCTTATCCACCTAAGCAGCAGCAGACCGTCGGCCAAGCGATGGGCATGTCTCGCCAACCCACACACGCCCCTGCACAGCTGCCCTTGCCATCCCTATACTATACCAACCCTCCCATATTCCCGTTCATCAAGCCGCACCGTCTGGGGGCTCGGGGGCTCGCGATACCCCAGGCAGTCATCACCCATTGACCGGCAATGAAGCACTATCCTCCAACTATGTCACTTAGTCAGACCTGGAAGCCCTTGTCCATCACCTGTTGAGGAATTTTAAACCAGACTCTTCAACACGGTTGATTGGACACGCCCCGTACGCCAATGATATCACCATCACACCCTACCCCCTCAAGTACAAGCAACCAAACTTTGTGCTCTTCAACGGACGTGAGGGCAACGCCTGTGAGCACTTGACAAGGTTCACAGGCTCCATGGAGCAGTATGGTACAGGAGACGGCTTAAAGTTGAGAGAATTCCACAATCCCTTACAGGATTGGCTTACACTTGGTATCACCAAATCCCCGCAGGGACCATCCACACCTGGAACGACATGGTCCAACTATTTTTAGACAAGTTCCATTACGAGATCGAACGCGTGACTATTGTTAATATTGCTGGCGTTCACCAGAATCAAGGAGAAGACTTGAATACATACGTGCACCGTTTCCATCTCAAATGCCTTGAGTGCACGGATTTCAGCAAAGACGAAAAGTTGGTTCCCATATGCATCAAAAATATGATTGACATTTACCGAGTGCACATCAAGAATCTACAGTTGAGGTCATGGGGACACCTCAAGGAAACAGCCCGACAAACTTACGAGACGGTTGGTCCTGTCAAGTCATGGAAGCCTCGACCGCAAAATACACTATTGGCCTCGACAGACACACCCATCACTCGGCGTAGCAACAACAACACCACCAACAACAACAACAGCAATAACTACGCAGGCTTCAAGCGTCAATTTCCAGATGGGGACCGAGGCTCTGACAAGCAGAGGCAACAGGGGCCTGCACCCGACTATCCATGTGATCTGAATATAGTGAAGGAACTCTTGGCGAAATAGGTGGCACATGACAAGAATTTCCAACTACCACCAATGCGGACCAATATCACGGACGAAGAAAAAACCCGACCCAAGTACTGTTCTTTCCATCGAGCCATCGGCCATTCTGTCAAAAATTGTAATGCGCTGCAAACTATCTTTGCAAGGAAGGTCGCGTCAGGTGACCTACAGCTACAGAAGAACAATGATGTACACAAGGATCCCTACCCCCCGCATCGCAACAACAATAGGGAGCACCAGGTCCTCACGGCTGTCACTGACCACGTCGAGCCTGCAATCCCTGAAGTCCCAGCAGAGCACCAGCCCAGCAGAGGCTTCTCAAGCTAATCAGCCAATGCCTTCCTTTGGACAGGTGACAAAGATCAAAAGTTTTTTTTGATGAAATGGGGTTTTCACCCGTCACTCGGACTTACCTTTCCAATTGCCTGATAGAGGTCACCACTGGCCTCGATCCCGATGCTTTGTTGCTCAGGCTGAATTGCATCATATCCCTTCCACGGCCTAAGTCTTCTTAGACGAAGACTCACCACCGATCGAGCATCACAATCGGCCCTTATTTTTAGAATATACTGTTAATGGCACGGGCTTCTGTCATGCCTTGGTTGACTGCGGCGCCTCGATCAACATCATACCTCTCATCACCTTGCAACAGGCCGGCATTCCCTCAAGAAAAATCATCCGCGACCCCGTCAAAATCACTGGCTTTGGACAGGGTCCCTAGTCGACCCTCGACCACATCACTGTCGACCTCATGGTCGAAACTATCCGTCGCGACACTACTTTTCACGTAATAGACAGCGAGTCTGCCTTTCACCTTCTGCTCGGGCGACCATGGATCCATGTTAACAAGGCCGTTCCCTCAACATACCACCAGTGTGTGAAACTGGTGGCCGGTCCTGCGGGGCATGAGGTAGCGATGACAATCCCTGCAACCAAGGCCCCCTTCAAATGTGCAGAATCTTACTTCGCCGAGGCCTCCTTCTTCACTGACTTTGCCGAGGATGGTGAGAATGCTACTCATATACATTCCACCAAGTTGCCAACTTGGGATGAGCTGTACGAAAACAAGCCTCCCAAATCCAAGACCAAAAAAAGCAGTAAGAACAAGGGATCAACCTCGGTGCCCCCGCCTGCTGCCGCGGTCAACTCTTCTCCTGCATTCCCCAAATCTAAAAAGCACAAGTCCGAGCCAACCTTCCAACGCGTCGTCAAGGATGGTAAAGTGATTTACCAGTTATGACGATGCGCAGGGGCTCTAGATGGTCCCTCATCTGACCCCCTCGATCTCGACCCGCTTGTGGAAACTGACTGGTGCTGCACTGCCGAGCATTGCCCGCCAGACCCTAACCTTACTCCCGGTGCGGCACCACCTTGCTATGAAGACGGCCCTCAACCACAGGCCGAAGATCTTGAAGAAATCAACTTGGCCGACCCAAGAAAAGAACCGCGGCACACTTACATCGGCACAAAACTCGCCCCCGGCCGAAGGAAGGAATTGGTTTCCCTCCTACACGAATATCGTGATGTCTTGGCATGGGATTACAATGAGATGCTCGGATTAGATCCTGCCTTAGTCACACACTATCTCAACATTGCCACCGGATCCATCCCTATACTACAATACCCACGGACATTTCACCCTGAGCTCGAGTTAAAGATCAAACAAGAGATTGAACGTCTTCTGCAGGCAGGCTTCATCGAACCTATCACTCACCCCATTTGGCTGCCTAATGTCGTCCCTGTACAAAAGAAGAATGGCCAAGTCCGCGTTTGCATTGACTTTCGGGACTTGAACAAGGCGTGCCCCAAGATGAGTTTCTGTTACCCAATATCGACATGATTACAGAGGCCGCCGCCGGATATGAAACCTTATCTTTCATGGATGGGTTCGCAGGTTATAATCAAATTTGCATGAACCCCGACGACAGTGCCAAGACAGCCTTCCGTACTCCTATGGGTAACTTTTGTTGGAAAGTTATGCCTTTCGGTCTCAAGAATGCGGGTGCTGCGTATCAAAAGGCAATGACAGCAATCTTCCATGACATGATACACCGCACTGTGGAAGACTGCGTCGACGATCTTATTATTAAATCCAAGAAGGAAAGTGATCACCTCACTGACCTTCGAGCAGTCTTTGATCATTACCGCCAGTACAACATGCGGATGAATCCATTAAAGTGTGCCTTCGGCATCTCCTCCGGCAAGTTCCTTGGCTTCTTGGTCAGTCGATAGGGCATCGACGTTGACCCTTACAAAGCTGCCTCCATTCAAGAAATGCCACCACCCAAGAACACAAAGAAACTAAAGAGCTTTCTCGGCATGGTCTCTTACCTCCGACGCTTCATACCCGCATTGGCCAAGCTTATCACACCATTTCAGCACTTGACGCGCAAAAGTGCACCATGGAGTTGGGGTGCGCCCCAACAGCAAGCATTTGAAAAAATTAAGGCGGTCCTCATGTCACTGCAAACCATGGTCGTACCACAGCGAGGCATCCCACTCCTACTCTACTTGACCTCCACACCCAGATCCATCGGAGCTTTGCTTGCCCAAGAGGTAGAAGGTGTGGAACGTGTGTCCTGTTTACTACCTCAGCAGAATAATCAGGGGACCCGAAGCCAACTACTCCGAGCTTGAGAAACACTGTCTGGCCTTGGTGTATGCTTCGCAGAAATTTAGACACTACTTTTTGGCACACAAGATCACACTCGTCACCAAGGCTGATCCACTTCGGTACATGCTTACACACCCTGCCTTGTCCGGCCACCTCGCCCGTTGGCTGTTGCTCTTGGCCGAGTTCGGTCTATCTATCAAAAATCCCACTGCCCTGCGGAGTCAAGCTGTTGCAGATCTCTTGGCCTTCTTTCCACGTCAACACTACGAGCTGACCTTGGTTTAATTGCCAGGCGAGGAGACCACCCTGATCACTGACATAGATAACCTATGGACACTCGAGTTTGAAGGCTCGGCCACCAGCAAGGGTGCCGAAGGGCCCCTTTGGCAGGGAGGTGCTGGCATAGTCCTCCGAAGCCCAGACCTCATCACCACCTCCTTCTCCATCAAGCTTGCCTTCCTGGCCTCTAACAATGAAGCCGAGTATGAGGCACTTGTCATTGGTCTCATGCTCACCATCAGTATGGGGGCTAGAGCCTTATGTGTGAAGGGAGATTCTAAGTTGATCATGAAACAGGCTGATGGAGAATTCGTGGTTAAGGAGCCAGCCTTGGCACCTTATCGAGCCTTGGTACAACACTTAGAAGGAAGACTTGGCTATGTCCAATATGAACATCACCACAGGTGCCGTAAGAGACATGCGGACAGCTTGGCCACGATCGCGTCGAAGATGGAGGTTGATGGTGAGTAGCGAATGCTAACCATCATCAAGAGATTGGAACCATGCAGAGCATTGAACCTAGTCCCGAGGGACATTACTGCAGACGATTGGAGGCAGCCGATTATCGACTAACTTAAAGCGCCATCTCTTGCTCATGCCTCTACCCTTACAGACTTTTTGATGATGGGAGATGTCTTGTATAGGCAATGTCCCGGAGGCACTCTAGCCAGATGTTTGGCCCCAGAAGAGGCAAAACACAAATTACAGCTTGGCCATCAAAAGTGTTGTGGCCTCGATGGTCCCCCTCTATACCGTCGCCTCCAGCGTATGGGCCTCTATTGGCCATCCATGGCCAAGGATGCCTCACACGTACAAAAGGACTATTCCGAGTGCTTGTATGCGCCTGACAATGCAGAAGCTCTTGTCATTGACGTCGAAGGTGACTTGCGCCAGCCTTTCATCCAGTACTTGTCCCACGGGGTTCTACTACCTGACTGCAGCTCGGCACGATCTATCAAGTGCAAGTCCGTCAAGTATTTGGTGACGGAAGGTGAGTTATTTTGCAAGGGTTTTTCGGGGCGCACCCTGCGATGCTTGTAAGGTGCACAAGTAGTCAAAGTGATTAACAAAGTACACAACGGTGATTGCGGTGAGCATCAAGGCTCCCAGAAGTTGTATATAGAATTGTTGAGGTTGGGGTATTATTGGCCGACTATGGAATCCGACTCCATCTCTCATGTCCGACACTGCCAACCTTGCCAGCGGCACGCTGACAGAATGCACATGCCAGCATTCGACCTGCGCATGATCTTAGCCCCGTGGCCATTTCACTCTTGGGCCCTCGACCTCATCGGTCCCATCCATCCGCCATCCAGATGTCATTCATGGATTATGGTTGCTACTGAACGCTTTACGAAATGGGTCAAAGCCATACCTCTGCAGAGAGCCATGGGAGGTGCCGTTTCCAACTTCTTACGTGATGTCATCTGTCGCTTCGGCATCCTACGATGTATCATATCCGACAATGGCACGCCGTTCATTAATCGAGAGGTTTGAGCTCTCATGAATGGATACAACATCAACCATACCACATCAACTCCCTATTACCCGCAAGGTAATGGTCAAGCTGAAGCTTCCAACAAGACTCTGCTCCGCGTATTATCACGAATGGTTCATAGCACCAACGGGTCATGGTCCGAACAACTAAATCTGGCACTTTGGGCCTACAGAACGTCCCAGCACACAGCAACGAAGGCCACGCCCTTCTCTCTCATTTATGGGGATGAGTGCGTGATACCGGCCGAGATCGCTGTACCGTAGGCACGACTTTCTCTAAACAGCGGTCTCGGAGATGAAACAATCAGACTGGCGACACTTGACAACCTCGACGAACGACGAGTCACAGCCCTGCGACGCATGAAGAAATATCATGAGCAACTCACGAAAGCGTATGGGAAGACCGTCAAGTCACGCTCCTTTCTCGAAGGCGACCTTGTTCTTCAAGCCGCCAAACATGTACGAGCCAACATGTCGGCTCCCAAATTCACGCCAAACTGGGAAGGCCCTTTTACGGTGCACGAAGCCCGCACTAATGGCTCATACCTCCTGCTCAACCCCGACGACGGTCAGATCACGGCCCCTGTCAACGGCCGCTACTTGAAGAAGTATTATGCATAATTAGTCGCGGCAACGTTCCCACGGCCCTATCCGCCCACATCATAGTACTCGCTCTCATAGCATTTTTGTATATGCGTCATTACAGACTTGTAATTTTTGTTGATCTTTACAAGATTATACGCTACTCATGTAATGGCAGTCTGCCCCACGTCTTATTAATACAAAGTCATTCTGTTACCTCGGCTTCCGTTTAGCCAACACTTATTTTCAACCTATGCTTCCTAAGTCGCTTTCTACGGGCGGGAAGGGGGAACATTCACAGGCAACCAACAGTCATAGGCAACCAACAGACGCAAGACGTTCAAACACGACGAAGGCAACCAAGCACAATATGCAACAGCCAAGATCAAGCTTGGATAACATAACTGCGCTACTCATATCATCAAGTAGACATATACATTTACATCAAACGTTTACTCGCCATCATCGGGCGCTACAACTACGGCAAAGTAAAATATAAACTATGGAAGCCTAGAAAACAATGACGCAACTGGGTGGGAGCTGAATGCCTGAACTGCCTGTCGCTCCGCCTTTAGCTCTGACCATACAGTATCAAACTCGGCCTGCCGCCTCAACCGCTCTGACTCTCGACCATCCACCTCACCCCGCCGCCTCTGTAGATCGGCCAGCTGCCTCTGCAAGTCAACAAGCTGTCTCTCTATATCTGCTACCTGCATGTCAATCCCGGCCAACTCTGCAGCAATCTCTGACCGCTCTACCTCCAACCCTGTACGGCGCCGCTCCAGCAACATCTCCTGCATGTCCACGACCGCACGCCTCTCATCCATCTCATGGCTGCCATTCCTCGACCTGAAGAAATCTGCCAGCCAGTCCAGCTGCATGCCCAGTGATGTGAACGGCGCAAGCTCCAAAAGCGACCGAGCAACGAACTCTGCAGTCCAACCCGCCGGTGGCACACTAGCAAACGGCAGCAACCACTCCATAAACCCCGCAGATACCCACATCCGTAATACTGGGTTCTCTATCGTCACCCTCTCGAACGTCTGCGGGAACGCTGCCTTCACCAGCTCCAACCGGCGCACCGTCTCGGCCGGTAATTGGAGGCCCTCCCAAGTCGCCATATCCACCTGTCCACTCGACGACCCTCTACTCATCTCTCCGGCTGCCGCGCCACTGTCACCCACTGCAGGAATCTTCGGCACTCCACCAGCCGTCTGCGCACCAATAATGGCTGAATGCATCGCCAGTAAAGTAGCACCAGCCTCAACCGCAGACCCTGACAATACGTCGTGCCGTCGCGCCACCACAGCCTGAACCGGTGCCTCCTGCTCATGAACCAGGGCTGCGACAACAGGCTCGGGCACCACCGTATTCCCACCATCACCTCCTACAACCTCGGTCTCCATGCCTGTCCACCAGTCCTCACCAACATCGAACATCACAGTATCACTCACCGCTCCGCCGTATAGGGCCTCCACCGTCTCCTCGGTGACAGGCAATGGACTTACCCTCCTCGTCACCCTGGCCACTGACGTCTCGACTCCCTCAGTCTCCTCATCATCAGCTGATCCGCCAGCCCCGGCTCCTACAGCCTCCTCTACCTCAGCATCGGTCTCTGCTTCACTGCCCTCCTCGACCGCCTCTTCCTCATCCCCTGGCAAAACAGCTGTCAGTTCGTAATCTATAATCAATATGTGAACCATATTCATAATACGAAAGAAGCGACAGAAGCAAACCTCAGAGTCTGGCTCCTCTGATACGTCACGCGGCCTCTTCGCCCCTGATATGTGTGGGGCTGATGTACCGGCACTAGCCTGACGTGCCGTCTCCATCATTCCCACTGGCAATGCCGATAGGGGACCCTTGTCGACCCTCAGCACCCTTGGCACCTCCACAATATGCTCCACCCTGCGATCTTCCTCTGGGGTAACATCCCCCGGCTCACCGGCATCCTCCTCCGCCTCTCTCTTCGAGCTCGGGCTCTATCATATCGTGTATACCCAAAAACCGTCGTCAGACTCCAAGGGCTGTCGTACCCTCATGGGGGCTCTAAGTCATACACGAACGTCAGCGACAGACGGTCTGGGCTATACCTCGCCACGTAGTAACAGCACTCGGCGGGCTTCCCGCCATCATCTGTCAACACCGGGAGCCAATAGGGAAAATACGCAACCAATAGCGCCAGCTGTCCCAGCACTAAGTCTCCTCTCCTACTGAGGTCTGTCGTCACCTCCTGCACATGCAGCCATGGCGGTATACCATATGATGCATGCATCTTCATGTAGGGCCGCCGCTCATATGCCTCACGTTTGTCTAGGATCTGCGCCAACGGACACCACTGCACCACAACGCCACCTGCCATGATCTGCCTGGCCGAGTCACTGTCCCCATCGTCGGTGATGGATGTGTGAGCGGGTATCCATCTGGCCGAGTCACTGTCCCCATCGTCGGTGATGGATGTGTGAGCGGGTATCCGTCTGGGCGGTAATCCAGAAAGCACTCGTACAGATACCTCTGCAAGAACATCCAGTCCACGTACGTCGCTACCTGATACCGCCCATGTGACCGCTTCACGTCATTCACGAACTGATCTAGCCGCGAATATAATGTGCCCAAATACACCGGAGCCAGCCCGACCCGTCTGCCCTGCGCCATCCGAATAGCCAAGGAAAATACCCTCGGGGAAATACCATCCTCAGGGGTACCCTCAAATACAAACCTGCAAGCACCGACAGACAACATATATATATATATATATATATATATATATATATATATATATATATATATATATATATATATATATAAGTTTGATGTTCTACAGGGCAAGCATGACACAACACATATCCACGCGTACAATCTCATGACAGTACGAAAGCTTACCTCGACAGGAACATAGCCAAGAATGCCACCAACTCGTATCGATCATTGCCGTAATACGGCCCCATCACGAAATGGGCGGCATTGCCCAACCTCTGGCCTGTCCTCGCCTGCGGCGTACCATAGAAATGGCAAAGCCACCCCCCGTACGTCCCCTTTCGGTGCTTCTTCGTCTCAGCCAGGATGTCTAGAAGTTGTGTCTGCAACAGCCGCTCCTCCCCACTCAACCGGGACACCCGTGCGTCCACCTCCCCGTGTATCGGCAACCCTGTCAACATCAGCACATTGAGTAACGTCGGCCCGATCTCTCCTAACTCGGTCACGAACATATGCGACTGTGTGCTCCATCTTGCCAGCAATCGGGCCATCGTTGTTGTGTCCCTATAAACTCCAGTCCCCTCGCCGTAATGTCGATCGCTGGCAGCAGCCCTAGTGCCTGCAACACCTGCGCCCTCCTCGGCGTCTCCACCATATGCTCGCACCAAAAGTCCCACCCTATCGGCATCGCGCTATAACCCTTGAACGCCACAGGCAACCAAGGTATGTCCTCTCTCTCGATCAACAATGCTAGTACATACCTCGGTGACATCACAGGCGCCACCTCCTAACTAGGCGCGAACAGATACGGTGATGGTAGCCGTGACTCCTCTCCCATCGATGGACCACCCCACGGTGTCATAAACGCCATGTCTACCACCCAGATAGCCAACTCCTTCCACAGCTCTCGGTCTGGTACACACGGTACTACTCCCCTCACCCCCAACAATGTGTTGGTCTTGTCCAGCTCCGGATCGTATGACCTCTTCCCCCCGTTGTAAAAAATCAATGGCACTCCCACCTCACGCCCGATGCTGGTGTGGCCTCATCCACTGGCTGCGCTGGCACAGGTGTGGTAGTCATACCCCGCGATGGTCGTGATGTGCTCACCGCAGCCCCTCGAGGCTTCGCCCACATCTTCTGTCTCGTTTTCTTTGCCACTGGCATCGCTTTGGGCTGCGGGGTTGGGACTTGGGCCTGTCCAAAACTCGGGGTGGCCGACCCCATGGGAGTGGCAGACCCCCTATGCGTGGCTGACCCCCCTTGCACGGTCAACCCCCTCGGCGTGGCCGACCCTACCTATGCGGCCGACGCTCATCTCCCCTGCTCAGTCCCTTCTCCCACGTTCCCTTTTCCCTTGTCCATCGCTGCCGACCCCCCTCTACTGGCCGACCCCCCTCCCCGCGCTGTGCCACTGACCTCCGCTCCCCGCAGACCCCCTGACCCAGCCAACTCCTCAGCCCCTTCCGTCCCTTCTCTCACAATCTCTTTTCTTCTTTATCTTTCTCTCTCTCTTTTTCCTTTGGCACAAATGGAGTTGTGAGCCCTCCCCCCTCCCCTCCCTCTCCTTATATAGGGGTGGGTCACGATGAAATCTTGGCCCCTCATAAGCCCCCGAAAAAAAAAAGAAAAAAAGAGGAACGCATAAAGTAGGAGAGGTGGCGCTCCTTTCCTACTTCCGCTCTTTGTTCCCCCTCCTATTTATGCGTGCGGCGCCCGCTCGAGTTGCCCATCCGCGCACGCCCCACGTAGGAGGCTTATGTTGCCAACCTATTCTTGTCACACCCAAGGGCCCACCAGAGGTCCCATTTTTTGCATGACATGTCACCTATTCAACGGTCAACTTTTCACCGCTATCGACATGTCACCGAGTCAACAGTCAATTTTTCAACGCTGTCAAACCTAGCAAAACATACACGCACGCGCAAGTTACGTGCATTGTTTTCATTGAATTTCTGTGCGACGAAACTTATTCTATCGCCAATGCGACGACATCGACGACACCAACACTTAGAAAATCTATAAGAAGAACCGCGGCATGCCTTCCCCTAAGGGGGTCGGCCACCTCCCTTAAAGGGGGGTCGGCCACCCTCCTTAAAGAGGGGTCAGCCACACCCGCTGAAGGGGGGTCGGCCACCTCTATAAAGAGGGACTCAGCCACCTCCTTTAAGGAGGGGTCAGCCACCTCCCTAAAAAAAAGGGGGGTCGGCCACCCTGGTCCCGAGGACTGCCGATGCTCCTTTTTTTGCTTCCCATTCACGCACAAGGGTCTCTAACGCTCACTCATCACTGTGATGGCACGGCGCCCTTTGTCGCCCGTATATCGTGGCCGCAATGACCGTCGCCGGCATGCCGTCGTCGCGACTCGTCTCCCGCACGCCGTCTTCGTGATCTTTGTCGCCTGCGTCCTCGAGATCACTCCGCGACCCCCGTCGCCTAAACGTCATTCCGGGACCCCTGTCTCCCGGAAGTCACTCCGCGACCCCCGTCACCCGGACACCACTCCGTGACCCTCGTCGTCCACTCACTTCACCAGGCCCGTGCACCACGTCTATGACATGTGCCCCAGTACCAGGTATTGTCTCGTGAGAGTTCGTAGAGCCCATGCGCCACTTTCATGACATATGCCCCGGCACCAGGTATGGTCTCGCGACAGTCATCGCAGCACCCGTGCACCACTTCCATGACATGTGCCCCTGGCACCAAGTAGGGTCTCGCGACAGTCGTCGTCGTGCCCATGCGCCACAATCAATGTCTCGTGCTGTAGGCATCGCGCCCATGCGCCACAATCATGTTGTGTGCTTACGGGATGGCCTCACAACCTTGAAGCCATCACCGTCACTATCACAGGGGGCTCCTGCCCTTGCAGCGGGATGGACTCTCAACCTTATAGTCATCACCGCCACGGGATAGGCTCACAACCTTAAAGCCATCGCCGTCACAATCACAGGGGGGCTCCGGCCCTCGCAGCGGGATGGACTCTCAACCTTATAGTCATCGTTGCCACGGGATGCGCTCACAACCTTGAAGCCATCACAGTCTTCATTCCGGGGGGGCTCCGCTCGTAGTGCTCTGGCATGAGGACCCCTCGTAACAGGATAGGCTCATTACTATAAAGCTATCGCCGTCTTCATTTCGGGGGGCTCCGTTCGTAGTGCTCCAGCACGAAGACCTTTCGCAGCGGGATAGGCGACTCTTCCGGAACACTATCTCCGCCAGGGTGCCTGCGTGACTGGCCTACGTGCTCTGGCACTGGGGGCTCGCAATAGCACCCCTAAGGACTATGACCCCTGGGTCACTCCGAGATGGGAGCAGGTCTTCAGAAGGGCATCTCACCTAGTCCACCTGGTAGCTGGGCGTCGGGTCTTCCCCACCGCTGCCAGGCCTGTGGGATTCAGTAAGGGCTTGGACCGGTGGCTGGGGCAACAGGCTTACTCTTATCACGTCGTCATGGTGTTTTCAGTCTTCTCAGACAGGTAGAGAGATGCTGTTGGGGCATGGCAGTGCGAATTTGAGAACTGGTAGTCCAATGGAGAACGGTATTTGTGGACCCCCTGGTGACGTGTCACTCCAAGGGGTGACACGTGTCAGCTGGTGACACATTGATGACACCGGCACACTTTTCCCTATAAATAAGGGACCTTGGATTTCATTTAGGAGGGAACTCTCTCATTTGTCATTTTCACTTTCTCTCTCTAAAACTCATTCTCTCTAGAATTCTAGAGAGTGAAATACATTCGGACACCTGACATTGGACTCTTGACGCTGGACTCTTGACGTTGACCCTAGCTTGGATTGTCGGTCACCGGCTCTATTCGCCTTCGCCTTGCCTGTGCAGTATTGCTAGCCCTCGCGGCCTGTCTGGGGAGCCTTGCCCTCAGCCCTTACTCCGTCCTTGCTGTCTCTCATTTTGCACACTTGGAAGTTGATTCGGAGTGCAGCCTTTGTGGCACCTCCACGTAGGCACGAACCCACATTCCCCGACATAAAAAAGCTATCCAAATCTCAAGTGTTTCTTACACTGAATATTCTACTACAAAATAATTTATAATCGCACCAGACAAATAGTTATACAAAACAATTCTATCAAATTACCCCAACCGGGTAAAGTTCCCATAGCTCCGAAAGCTGCCATAAGAATCAAGAGTCACTTCCTTCACCTGTGGCAAAGGCAAGATAAGAAGACACAGGGGTGAGCTCGAATAGCCTAGTAGGGTAACAAATGGTAAGATTTCAAGCAATAATGGCATAATCTAATAACAATATTAGACGAAACGGACCAATCATGCCTTACTATCAAATATCGAAGTATCAAAGATTAGCATTTAACCCAAAACACATTTCAATTATATGTAGGGTATGCTACAAACATGCGATGACTATGGTGGTCATAAGACCCAAATGTCGAACTAAATGTACGAATTCAAAGATGCGTATCGTCATGCACAAACGAAAAGGGAAAAATGTTCTCAAATAGGGCAAAAGCGAAATAATTAAAATACATACCGATGTGGATAAACCAACTTGATGAACATAAACATTCGAATTTTGAAAATACCTTGCCACGGCAAAAACAGTATAAACCCTTACCTCAAACAACTTTTAGACAAGAAAACCTCAAAGCACCACTCTAGCGCCAAAGGAGCTTTCCACACCTTCTATTCTCTCACTCTCCACCGCAAGAGAGAAAGGAACCAAGAACAAAAGGACTAAAAAGAGAATAAAGAGGCTATTTAAATGAAGGTAAAAAAATTACACTTTTCATTCGAAGCAAACCTAAATTTCATTCGACCAAAAAATTATTTCCATTTGACCGAAAACATTTCCATTCAATTGAATCCATAAGTTGCTTCTTCTCTCGATTTAAAACACTTTTTATTCGACCGAAAACACTTTTAACTAAAACACTTTTAATTTGACCGAAAATAGTTTTAATTCGACTGAAAAGTACTATTCATTCCACCAAAAATACTGTTCATCGACTGAAAGTTACTGTTCATCAAATGAAAACTTCAGAATATTTTTTTTAGACACACGAAAGAAAATTTTGGGGTATTACACCTTGAGGGTACTATTTCCCTCTCAGCAGTTGTGCTAACAGACTAGTTGGATTGACCCAAATCTTTTAAGTTGTTTAAGTAAGAGAGATTGATTAAATTTTTTAAAGTCTTGAAAACCTAAGCCACCCAATTTTTTCAGAAGACATAAGGTCGGCCAAGATATCCAGTGAATAGACTTCTTTGACGCATCACCCGACCACCAAAATCACGCCAATACTTGTTCTAATTAATTACATAGCAACATGCGAAACTTATACACTGACATATAGTGCATGAGAAAGGAGGAAAGAACTGAATGTGTCAGTGTAGCTCAACTTGCTTTATTTAGCAAAAGCCCTAAACAATGTGAACACTTATCTTGCACTTTCTGCACGATGATGTCTATTTCTTCTATAATTCTTACATTAGGGGTTAGCGTCACAGATGAGGTAGACAATCATGAAAACTGAATTGTTGCGGCAGATTCCAGTTTTTTTCTGGATACTTCTTCGGCACCTCAACTAGCTCAGAGTCTCCAATGTCCTCGGAGTCACGAAAAAGAACCATAGCGGAAACCATGGCTTCGGTGGATGCAAGTGGCAATCTGAAATGATTGTGTTCTTTGAACCATATACCTTCGAGTGAACCTCCAGGTTTGTCTCACTTAGCTAATAGGCAGAGACTCCTAATGATCTACCTCAATTGGTTGTGAATCCTATTCATGTTGCTTCTTTTGAGATTAATTATTTGCCTAGTTTTTCACTTGTTATGGAACCTGCATATGATGTAGGTGGGATAAAGGAATAGAAGGATCATGGGTACCATTCTTCTTTAATTATTAAGGCTTTGGTGATTGGACCATACCAATCACAGGAGGAAATATGAAGCTAATTTTCTAGAACTGTGGTAGCATGGGTCAAACAGCCACGGTTTGTGCAAGCATAATCTAGATGTGGTTTTTTTTTTTATGGAAACCACGATGTTTTTTCCCAAAGTAGATGGTTTGTTTCTGAGGTTATGCAAACTGTCAAGAGAGGCTATAGCCTCGAATCAAATTTCTAGTGTTCTATTGTCCCACATCCCAAATTATAGTCCCTTCTCCCAAATCACTAAGAGGTACTGTCTTAATCAAATTTTGTGAATATAAGGTTCTGATGTGCAAAATGGATTAACATGCTTCATTTCAATGTCATTTGCATGCCAAAATGAATCAGAGTCGGTAACAACAAGAATCCAACAGATAATTAAAACTTAAAAAAGAAAGACTTTTCACTTCATAGTGTTGTACAGGGTCATTTAGACCCCTGAATTCCCAACTTGCCGACATTATTGTTTGGTTTTTCATTGCTTCTTTTCTTTTTATTTGTCATACCACCATTAGATGAATTTTCAGTTAGATGAATTCTTATTTTAGGTTCCCTAACTCAAATTGCTGAAACACACTATGAAGAATTGGAGTTGTATGCTTTTACTACACTGCTTATACATTTTCTGCATTTGCCTTGGGGCCTTTCTATGCTTGTCAACCATGCCAAGTTGACTACTTTCCTTTCGTTGCTTTTGCTCCAGATTTGATGAATCTGTGACTTATGATAACCTGATGTTTCCACATGTCCAAACTGATTATTAAGCAGAATTAAGTAACTTGTTAAGCTAAATCTGTGGCTTATGATAACCTGAATTTGTGGCCTATGATTGTAATATCCCATATCAAATGTGGAATAGTATGAGATGATCCTTATATGACCTTGCCAAGGAACTCATAAGTACCTACTTGGCTAGCCCTTTTGAGGGAGGCAATGCCCTGTGGTGGGGCCGTGGATCGGGTCGTTACAATGATACCTTATCTTCATTTTAGTAGCTTATTAAGCTAAATTGAGTGAACAACTTGGTCACAGGTTGCATCAAACACGTCGATCATGAGCTAATCACTTTTTTCTCTTCTTCCAAGCAGGAGCATTCTTGTTCAATACTTATGGATGAAAGCAACTCTACAACATCTAGTTCCGTGGTGAGCCCTAAAGAAGGAAATCGCAGTGGCATGGGTAAAGGTAAACACAAAAAACTTATGCGACATCATTTCATGTTTGGGATCATTATGACGAGCTGAAAATGATGAAGGTCTAATTATTGAAGCAGATTGTAAGTACTATAGTAGAGTGTTTTGTGACATGCAATGATAAGGGAAGTTTTGGAACTAGTACACTCATGAGGCATGTCTATAATATTTGTAAAGAATACCAAAAATCGCTTGCATCTCACTCATCAACCGATAATAATGACTAAAGCGTTGTTGGGTTGAGGTCGACTTTTAATCAAGACTTTTGTCGAAAGGAGGTTGCTTGCATGATAATAATTGATGAATTATCCTTTAGCTTTGTGGAGAAAGGGGGGTTTAAAAGGTTTGTGAAGGCATTGCAACCTGAATTTCAGCGTGTTTCACGGACTACAATCACAAAAGATTGCATATCCATATATATGAGTGATAAAATCGTGCTCAAGAACATTTTTGAAAATTTTGTTTCGTTAGTGTGTCTCACAAGGTGGACTTTTATTCAAACTCTTGGATATATGTGCTTGACAGCACATTATAGCGACAAGAATCGGAGGTTACAAAAAATAATTATCAATTTTTTAAAAAGTATGAGTCGTTATTGGGTGGAGAATGTATGCATGTTAGATGCTTTGCGCATGTTTTGAACTTAATTGTGAGAAAATGGATTGAGGAAGTCAAGGAGTTGGTGTTGTGTGTAAGAGATTATGTGAAATATGTGAGAAGTTCTCCATCTCGATTGCAAGTTTTTAAACAATATGCCGAAGAAGAAATGGTTGTAGCCAAAAGGTCTTTGTGTTTGGATGTTCAAACGCGGTGGAATTCGACTTATCTTATGTTGACCACCACGCTTGAATATCAAAGGGTGTTTGAGAGGTTAGAGGAGAACAATCACAATTTCATAGTTGAGGTAGGTCACATCATTGTGGAAGACGATTGGATGACAGTGAAAAGTCTTACCACTTTCTTGGAGCAATTTCATGTTGCAACCAATCGAGTATCTGGGGCTAAGTATGTGACTTCTAATATTTTTTTCATGAGATGAATAGGATCCAAGGACTTATCTTGAGTTGAGCGGGTACTGAAAATGAATTTTTTAGAAGTATGGCACAGAAAATGAGGAAAAAATTGGACAAATATTGTAGCATTGAAAAAATCAATCCGTTGTTGATCATTGTAGTGACTTTAGATCCTTGTTATAAGCTAAAATATGTGAAGTTTAGTCTCGTGAAGTACTATCCTACTTGTGACCAACAGAAAGTGCTTGATGGCTATAAGTTTCTCATGGATCGACCTTATGGACATTATTCGCATGTAGTTGTGGAAAATAATGTGGACAAGTTTCAAAGTGGAAAGAATGCTCAAATGGAGGAAATATGTTTTGATATGGATGTGGATCAACATACTAGAGAGTGGCAACAATTTTTGAAATTAGAGTAGTGTTTGAATATGAAGTTCGAGTGGGAACGATATTTGGGCAAGGATGTTGAGGCTAGTGCTCCTAACTTCGATATTTTAGCTTGGTGGAAGCTAAAATCTCCCACGTATCCTTGTCTATCACTTATGGCTTGTGATATTTCGGCTATTCCTATATCGACCGTAGCTTCAGAGTCAGCATTCAGTACTGGGGGACTAGTCCTCGATTCATTTCGTAGTTCATTGACTCCACGAGTTGTCGAGTGTTTATTGTGCCCACAAGATTGGTTGACAAGTCCATCGACCCAAATTTGTGTTGAAGAATAGTTGGAAGAACTTGAAAATATGGAGTCTTGTAAGTCAACTACTATATATGTTTGTTTTTTGTAGTTTATTTGTGAACATAAATATTTGTCCCTTTTTTGTGATTTATCATTCCTTTTCTTTTGTAGCACTTACTGAAGCAACTGCAGCACTCGCTCTAACAAATTAGACAAGTAGTGCAAAGAATGTTGATGCTAGTTCAAGAGTGTAAGTCAACGTTATTGGTTAATTAAGTATAGTATTTTAACCAATAAAGAACAAAGAATGATGTTGATTAAGTATTGTTCAAGAATGTTATTGATTGCATTTCCTTGGTCTGTTCAGTCTGATAAGTAAAATCTGCATATTAAGAGTTCTATGCTTCGAGTCAACTCAGAAAGTAGATAGTGGATTTGCAAAACTTTCCATCCAAGGTTTTTCAAAAGGTTTTCTTTCTTATTACTTGTCAAAAGAGATAAGGTCGCGTATCTACACAATATGTCTTGCGGTCTCTCATGGTATGTCTGATCAAATAATTCACTGTTGAGTGAAATTAATAGATGGGTTACCTCCTTTTTTTGTTTCCTTTGTGTATGGTTTTAATGATTCCAGTGAGAGATATGTGCTCTAGCAGGAGCTTGAGTAAAGGTCTCGCATTTTTTGGGAATGATCCTTGGTTGGTTCTTAGCGATTTTAATGCCATCCAGAGTCCGAGTGAGAAATTTTGGGGTAGCAACGGATGGCCTCGCTACTATCAGGAGTTCCATAATTGTTTGATTACTTCGAAACTTTTTGATTTGAAGTATTCTGGTTGTTTTGATACGTGGACTAACTGTCAGGATGATGGTGATACTATTTGTAGGAAGCTTGATTGTGTCCTTGTTAACAATAGTATTGTTTTAAAAAAAAATTTAAAATTTGAAAAAAAAATAATTTTTGTTTGACTTATGGGCTTTTTCCTTATGGCTTCTTCTGATCTTGCTCTGAATGATTCCATTCGTGGCAATGGTCTCTCATTTGTGGCACCCGTCGGTGTTCAGGTATCTGATTTCTTGAAGCTGCAAGTTAAACCTGCTCAGGATGATAGTACTTGTGTTCCTAGTCTAGTGGCTCTCTCAACCCGCGGACCAAGCATTGGGAGGCTACCCCTGGTCTCTCAAGGATGGGATTCGAAACATTTTCTTCTCTCTCAAAGATGGTAAATCCCCTAGTCCTGATGGGTATAACACCCTCTTTTTTAAGAGGGCATGACATATTGTGGGGGAAGAGATTGTGGAAGCGATTTAGGATTTTTTTGGTAATGGTCAGCTTCTGAAAGAAGTTAACCATACTTTTCTTGTCTAATTCCCAAAGTGACTAATCCCTCGAGCTTTAATGATTACAGGCCTATTTCTTGTTGTAACACGATTTATAAGTGCATAGCCAAGATAATTGCTAATCGTGTTAAGGTGGTGCTTGGGGACCTCATTGATCCTTCCCAGACGACCTTTGTTGCCTCTCAAAGTATTGAAGATAAATATCCTCTTCTCACAGGAGCTCATGCAGAACTATCATCGGGAAGACTTCAGGGTACCTAGATATATTATGAAGGTGGATTTGATGAAGGCCTATGATTGTTTGCATTGGGATTTTCTCTTTGATGTGTTGATTTGCCTTAGATTTCCCCCCACAATTATTAGATGGATCAAAGCATGTGTCTCTAACATGAGCTTTTTGATCATCATTAACGAGGAATCTAATGGTTTCTTTCAGGGTAGGCGAGGTATCAGGCAGGGGGATCCGATGTCCCCCTACCTTTTGTTATTTGCATGGATGTTCTTCTAGGGATGTTGCAGAGACTAGTAGTTGGTAGTCAATTTCGTTACCACTAGAGGTGCCAAAAGGATGGTATCTTCCAGCTTGCCTTTGCTGATGATCTCATGTTTTTTGTCGGGGTGACCTTCCTTCGGTTCAGGTCTTGAAACATGGGCTCTCTGTCTTCCAGCAGTTCTCGGGACTTGTCCCCAATCTGAATAAGAGCCATGTTTTTTTCTCTGGTGTTGACCCTTCTACCAAGTCTTTGATCTCTTCTTATCTTGGCTTTCTTGAGGCAAAAGCTCCCTATGCGATATCTGGGAGTCCCTCTGATTTCCACTTGTTTGCGGAAAAAGGACTGTCTGCCTCTTCTGGACCGCATCGTGAAGAAAGTCAAGCATTGGACTTCCAATTACTTATCGTATGCTGGTAGGGTCCAATTGATTCGATCAGTTTTGTTCTCTATCCAAGTGTATTGGGCTTCAGTTTTTATCCTTCCAAAGAAAGTGATTCTAGATATGGAGAGGATTTTTCAAGCTTTCCTTTGGAAGGGTACGAGGCTTTGTACCACGAGAGCCAAAGTGTCTTGGGCTGATGTTTGTTGTCCTGAGGTAGAGGGTGGCTTGGGTATTAAGCAGATTGAGGTGTGGAATTTTGTTGCCATCTCTAGGCACATTTGGTCTATCATATCCTTCAGGTCGGACTCCCTTTGGCCGCGATGGGTCAAGTCCAATATTCTAATAGGTCGAAGTTTTTGGGAAGTCTCTTACCCTAGCGATTGTAGCTGGTCTTGGCGTAAGATTCTCATGGTTATGGATATGATTCGTTCTTTCCCTCGGTATATAGTTGGGGATGGTAGTAAGATCTCTCTGTGGTTTGATTGGTGGCATCCCATAGGCCCTATCATTCTTACCCTTTCTTGTAGGATTATTTATGACTTAGGTCTGGGTAGGCGAGCGAGGGTTTCTACCGTGATCTTTGGCTCATCGTGGTGTTGGCCTGTGTCCAATACCCTTGAGCTCATGGAGTTGCGCGAGAGTACCCCTAGCTCTTTTCGTCCTGCCCCAGATACACTATTTTTAATTGCCCTTTCACGTTCAGATTATGGTCTATTATTCAAAAGAAATGCAATTTTAACTTGCCTATGTTGAGTTGGCAGGGTATGGTTGATAGAGCTTCCTCTGAATGGCAAGGCCCTGGATTCCCGGCATCTGTCTGTCGGATATCGTTTGCGGGGTTTGTGTACTATATCTGGCAAGAGCAGAATTCTCGTTCTTTCCAGATTAAGTATACTGATGTGGTTTCTTGTTCTGCAGGTCTTGTGCAGATCATCCGGTGGAGGTTATTCTCTTGTAGAAAAGTGGCCAATACCCCGACTAACCGATGGTTCCAGGGTGAATGGCAACTCCCCGACTCCATATTCGGCTGATTCCGTCATCTTTTGGGTGATCGGTTTGTGTACAGACAGACCGATGCAGCTTTTAGCATGCTATATCACAGTTTTTGTGTGATGCTCTTTCCACCAGGACTTCTAGATCCCGCATGGCTTCTCGTGTGGTCACTACTGGGTCCTTTGTATTTCTTTTGCTGATCTAGCTTCGTTGTTATGTATTAACTTTTTCTTTTGTGGCCTGTGTGGCATGTTTCTGCCTAGCATAGGTTTTCTGTTCGCTCTTGTTAGCAAGACTCGCGTTTCGTTGTTGTTTTGTTTCATCGGTTGATATATATTTTTATTTATCGAAAAAAAATAAAGACTATGACAAATTGGTCCAAGTATTGCTTGAATACCCGATTCATCAAGTCCATAAATGTTGTACATGCATTTATCAATCCAAAAAGGCATCATTATTAACTCATAGTTTTCATATCTTGTTCGAAAAGTAGTCTTGGGTATATCTTCCCTCCTAACTCTCAATTGGTGGTAACCTGACCTCAGGTCAATTTTGGAGAAATATTCAGCTTCTTGTAGTTGGTCGAACAAGTCATAAATCTGTGGTAAAGGGTACTTATTATGGACTATGACACGATTCAACTCCCTATAAAAAAAAATTTCTGTAAATAAAAATATATATCAACCGATGAAACGAAAAGTACAACATCTGCAAGGGGCATACCCCAGGAAAACAACAACGAAACGCGAGTCTTGCTAGGCACAAACATGCCAGGAAGAAACATGCTAGGCAAGAGCGAACAGAAAACCTATGCTAGGCAGAAACAGGCCACACAGGCCACAAAAGAAAAAAGTTAATACATAACAACGAAGCTAGATCAGCAAAAGAAATACAAAGGACCCAGTATTGACCACACGAGAAGCCACACGGAATCTAGAAGTCCTGGTGGAAAGAGCATCACACAAAAACTGCGATATAGCATGCTAAAAGCTGCATCGGTCTGTCTGTACACAAACCAATCACCAAAAAGTCGATCTGACCAAAAGATGACGGAATCAGCCGAATATGGAGTCGAGGAGCTGCCCTTCACCCTGAAACCATCGGTTAGTCGGGGTATTGACCACTTTTCTACAAGAGAATAACCTCCACCGGATGATCTGCACAAGACCTGCGGAACAAGAAACCACATCAGTATACTTATTTTGGAAAGAACAAGAATTCCGCTCTCGCCAGATATAGTACACCAACGCCGCAAACGCTATCCAACAGACAGATGCCGGGAATCCAGGGCCTTGCTATTCAGAGGAAGCTCTATCAACCATACCCTGCCAACTCAACAAAGACCAGTTAAAATTGCATTTCTTTTGAATAATAGACCATAATCTGAACATGAAAGGGCAATTAAAAAATAGATGATTATGGGACTCAAAAGAATGCGACAGAAAACACAGCTCATGCTAGGAATAACATGAAAAGCAAAAAGCCTATCATGCATACTTAACCTCTCCCTACTGGCCAGCCATAAGATGAAGTTATGACGTGGAACACGCCACTTACACAACAGTAAGCAAGCCCATCTAGCTAACGGCCGCTTTTGACGAAGGGCTTCCCACGTACTCGCAATGGAGAAATCCCCAGAACCACTAACTGTTCAGACGATCCTTTCAGGGGAATCAGGGGCATGACGAAAAGAGCTAGGGGTACTCTCGTGTAACTCCATGAGCTCGAGGGTATTGGACACAGGTCAACACCACGATGAGCCAAAGATCACAGTAGAAACTCTCGCTCACCTACCCAGACCTGAGTTAGAAATAATCCCACCAGAAAAGGTAGGAATGATTGGGCCTATCGGATGCCACTAATCAAACCACAGAGAGATCCTACTACCATCCCCAACTATATACCGAGGGAAAGAACGAATCATATCCCTAACCATGAGAATCTTACGCCAAGACCAGCTACAATCGCTAGGGCAAGAGACTTCCCAAAAACTCCTACCAATCAGAATATTGGACTTGACCCATCTAGGCCAAAGGGAGTCCGACCTGAAGGATATGATCGACCAAATGTGCCTACAGATGGCAGCAAAATTCCACACCTCAATCTGCTTAATACTCAGGCCACCCTCTACCTCAACACAACATACATCAGCCTAAGCCACCTTGGCTCCCGTGGTACAAAGCCCTGTACCCTTCCAAAGGAAAGCTCAAAAAATCCTCTCCATATCTAGAATCACTTTCTTTGGAAGGATAAAAACTGAGGCCCAGTACACTTGGATAAAGAACAAAACTGATCTAATCAATTGGACCCTACCAGCATACGGCAAGTAATTGCAAGTTCAATGCTTGACTTTCTTCAGGTTGCGGTCCAAAAGAGGCTGACAGTCCTCTTTCCGTAAACAAGTAGAAATCAGAGGGACTCCCAGATATCGTATAGGGAGCTTTCCCTCAAGAAGCCAAGACAAGAAGAGATCAAAGCCTTGGTAGAAGGCTAAACACCAGAGAAAAAAGCATGGCTCTTATACGGATTGGGAACAAGTCCTGAGAACTGCTGGAAGACAGAGAGCCCATGTTTGAAGACCTGAACCAAATGAAGGTCACCCCGACAAAAAACATGAGATCATTCGCAAAGGCAAGCTGGAAGATACCATCCTTTTGGTACCTCTAGTGGTAACGAAATTGACTACCAACTTCTAGTCTCTGCAACATCCCTGCAAGAACATCCATGCAAATAACAAAAAGGTAGGGGGACATCGGATCCCCCTGCCTGATACCTCACCTACCCTGAAAGAAACCATTAGATTCCCTGTTAATGATGATCGAAAAGCTCGTTCTAGAGACACAGGCTTTGATCCATCTAATAACTGTGGGGGGGAATCTAAGGCAAATCAACACATCAAAGAGAAAATCCCAATGCAAACAATCATAGGCCATCATCAAATCCACCTTCATAGCACATCTAGGTACCCTGAAGTCCTCTCGATGATAGTTCCGCATGAGCTCCTGAGATAAGAAGATATTATCTGCAATACATCGAGAGGCAACAAAGGCCGTCTAGGAAGGATCAATGAGGTCCCCAAGCACCACCTTAACACGATTAGCAATGATCTTGGCTATGCACTTATAGATCATGTTACAAAAAGAAATAGGCCTGTAATCATTAAGGCTCAAGGGATTAGTCACTTTGGGAATTAAGACAAAAAAAAGTATGGCTAACTTCTTTGAGAAGCTGACCATTACCAAAAAAATCCTGAATCGCTTCCACAATCTCTTCCCCCACAATATGCCATGCCCTATTAAAAAAGAGGGCATTATACCCATTAGGACCAAGGGATTTACCATCCTTGAGAGAGAAGAAAACCTTTCGAATCTCATTCTCAGAAACCTCTCGACCCATCTCATGCTGCTGAGAATCAGAAAGGGATTTCGACATCCAGTTCCTCAGCTCAATCAAACCCGGATAATGACCCCGACCACGAGATCCCAACAAACTCTGAAAATGGTCAACAATCAAAGCCTTAACCTAATCCGAGTCTTCAAGGATAGTCCCGTCAGATCAAAGAATAGAACTGATTTTATTAAAATTCCTCCTCTTATTAACTGACTTAAAGAAAAATTTGTTATTATTATCTCCCACATCAAGCCAGTGAATCCCAGATTTTTGCTTGAGAAAACTCTTATCCTCGGCACTCACTCTAGCAAAAAGTTCAAGTTTCTCCTTTTCAATCCAACGCCACACTGGGTCAAGAGGGTTCAATGATAACATGCTCTGAGCATACTCTAAGGTAACCCTAGCCTCATTAAGTCTACCTGAAATGTTGCTAAAGTGTTCCTTATTGAAGTCCTTAAGCTGTAACTTAAGCAGCTTTAGCTTCCTGACAACCCTAAACATAGCACAACCCGCAAGGGGCGTACCCCAGACTTTAGCAACCAGAGGCAAAAACTTATGGTGATTGGCCCACATATCAAAAAATTTAAACGGCTTGGGCACCTTGTCAACTTTGACAAGAGAGTGGACGAGGATGGGTGAACGATCAGAGATACCTCTAGGACGAAAAGCCGCTTCAGATTTAGGAAAATTAGAGATCCAAGTATCATTAACAAGGACATGGTCAAGCTTCCTACAAATAGTATCACCATCATCCTGACAGTTAGTCCAAGTATAAAAGCAACCAGAATGTCATGGAACTCCTGGTAGTAACGAGGCCATCTATTGCTACCCCCTAACTTCTCACTCGGACTCTGGATAGCATTAAAGTCACCAAGTACCAACCAAGGACTATTCCCAAAAAGGCGAGACCTATACTCAAGCTCCTGCCCGAGCACAGATCTCTCACCAGAATCATTAGAGCCATACTCAAATGAAACAAAAAAATGAGGCAACATATCTATTAATTTCACATGACAGTGAATTATTTGATCTGACATACCAATACAAGTAACACTAGCAACTGTGGGATTTGAAAAAACCCAAATTCTACCATTCACAAAAAATTGGTGGTTATTTATAAAGGACCAACCAGGAAATCTACAGTTATTTATAACTGAGGCATTAGGGGCGGCTATAATCAATGCACAATCTCATTGTTCCATATTTCTTCTTCATAAATAAAACAGGAGCACCCCAAGGAGAGACGCTTGGACGAATTAAGCAGTTCTCAAGCAATTCTTGGAGCTGCACATTAAGCTTTTTGAGCTCGGCGGGAGCCATATGGTAGGGAGCTCGAACCAGTTCTTGGTACAAGATCTATAACAAACTCGATTTCACGGTCTAGAGGAAGACTCAGGAGATCTTCAGGAAACACGTCTGAAAATTCACTAGAATAGGAATATCTGACAAGTTCTGACTAGTTACACAAGTATCCACAATGTGAGCTAAATATCCCTGACACCCCTTCCAAAACAGACATCTAGCCCTCAAGGTAGAAATAAGAAAAGAAGATATAATAATGGAAATAGAACCCTTGAACTTAAAATTAGATTGACTGGGAATTTGGAACTGTACTTACTTAGAATAACAATCCAATGAGGCATGATATGAAGACAACCAGGCCATACAATGTATAACGTCAAAATCCTGAATCTCCATAGCTATAAGGTCGGCAGGTAACTCTCTACCATCAATATGAACGGACAAGACTTGTACACTGTAGATACTAAAATAGATTTCCCTATTGGGGTATCAATCATCAAAACAAATTCTAAGGGTTGTGGTTCTGAATCCAACTTACTCGCAAGAGAAGGAGTTATAAGAGAACATGTGGATCCAGGGTCTAATAATGCATGAAATGAATAAGAACCCATCTGAATTGTACCAGCCACCACGTCATTAGAAGCTGTGGCATCTCTGTGGTAGTCAAGGCATAAGCGCAGCCTTGTACTCTCGGTCTCTGATCCCCCGTAGGTGGCTTGGCTCCACCCTGAACTTGAGTGTTAATAGTCTTCTCCCCCAGTCTCTTTTTCTTCGGATACGGGCACTCCATGGCATAATGCCCCACCTTCCTACAGTTGAAGCAAGAATTTGTCAAACAATAGTTGGGCTTATCCCCATGATCCTTGCTGCATGTAACACAAACCTTTGTCACCCTTCTAGCTGATCGTGTGCCTCCTTGTAAAGTTGATCTCTTCTTATTCTGACCACCAATCTTGTTCTTGTCTGAAGCTACTTAGTATCGAAAATAAGTCTGAAAAATTATCTAAAAATATCAAATTTAGATATTTGTACCCTGTCGAAGTAAGGAACCATGGCATATATGTTTGGAATAGATTCCATTTTGAGAGAGTTGAAAAAGCACTATCTCGTTGAAAGGTTCTATACATCTGCCCTTTCTCAACGCATTTCCTTAGACAAAGACTCCATTTTTTCCTTTATACATCTGCCCTTTCTCTACACGGACTCTCTTATGCCTCTGCTCCTCCTTATCTTTTTAAAACTCCTCGTAGTCTGCCTCTAGAATTTTGGCCTATTCAGCCACCTGAGATACGACGAAAGCCTTAAAGCCAACAATCTATTCTTAATCCCGTGCTTTAATCCTTTCTCAAACCTTCTTGCCTTATGATTCTCAGTGTCAACTAGATGTGGGGCATATCTTGACAATGAGGTGAGCTTCGCCTCATATTGTACCACTGTCATGTCACCCTGTTCTAGCTTCAAGAATTCTTCCTCCTCCTGATCCTTCACGTTCAAAGAAAATACTTTCAAATTGCTCCCATGTCATGGGATATTCAGCGCTGATCTTCTGCGTGCGTTTGACCATTTCCACCCAATGATCAGCTTCGTCTTCTAGCATAAAAATAACATATGCCACCTTTTGCTTGTTGCTACTTTTCCGAAGGTCAAACATCTTCTCATTTTGGTTCACCCACGCTTCAGCTTTCACTGTATCGGGTTCTCCCTCAAAGGCGGGCACTAACTTTTTAAACTTTTCAACATCTATAGTACTAGCGCCATCATCATTTTGTCCATGGTTCTGATTCAGCGGTACCCCGCCACCTCCGGCAATCAGGTTCACCAAAACCATCAGTCGTTAGTGGTTCATGAGGATCGTGGACTTTACGACTAAAGCATCTACGAGGCATAATAATCCTAACACACCAAATGAAACCAATAAGCCTTCAAATATACTATAGATACACGCTAAATAATAGTAATTTTAGTAGCAAAAGAGACCAATCTAGCAGTACATTTAGTTCGTAACGTTTTAAGCTTAGGTTCACACGAGTCTACAGAATAAAAAACCTAAGCTCTGATACCAACCTTGTCACGCCCCCAAAAACAGAAGCCTCGATTGTGATCAAAATTCCTCAATGCCACTATAATTCTGGTGACAATGGTATAAACAAAGCGACTAAGTCCTCTAAAATTAAAATTTCTTCATAAATCAATAATCTAATACAAATCCATTCCACTTAATGATCCATTTCAAAACAGTTCACTAAACACAACAGTAAAAACAAATGGTATCGAATCAAACAAATTACCTATATCTGAGTAAAGTTCTCAAATAAAATTTACAAGGTTTAACAAATCAAAATCAACATCAAAATCTCAAACTCAAACTCAAACTCTTTCGCTATCATAGAATCTTTAATCATCTCCTCCACCTGTGGTAGGGGGCAAGATAGAACATGAAAGGGGTGAGCTCAAATAGCCCAGTAAGGTACCATAACAATAAGTTAACAAGGCAGAAACAAACAAGATCAAATGACAACACTAGATGGAATGAGTAGACCATATCTTACTATCCAATATCAAAGCAATGAAAATTAAGCATTTAACCCAACACATATGTCTAGCATATGTCGGGTACGATACAATCATACGATGACTGTGTTAGTCAAAGACCCAAGCGTCGAACCAAACGTACAAACATCAAACGTGTGCTATCGATAGCGTGCTAGCCTCTATTAATCGCCAGCATAATCAAATGTGTGTCCAAAGGACCCTCTCAAATTGAGAGTTGTTCAAGCATAGTCACTGTCAATTTTAAATTGAAGGCCACAAATGTACAGATGTAAATATGTCCATCAGTTTACATTTGGAGAAGGGTAATCAATGTTCTAGACGAAGGCAAAAAAATTGCAGGATACCAAAGATGAACAAATAAAGATGAATAGGATTGACGAAAACATAAGTATTTAGATTCGAAAATATCCTTGCCACAGCAAAAAGCGATAATATCCCTTACCTAAATCAAACTTTTCAGTAAAGAAAATCTTCAGACACCACCTTAGACCTTAAGAGCTTCCCTCAGCCGTAAAGAAAAAGAACAGAGAATAATAATAGGCTGAAAAGAAATAAAGGGACTATTTAAAGGAATACCCCAACTATATATATATATATATATATATATATATATATATATATATATATATATATAAGGGACTATTTAAAGGAATACCCCAACTTGACACACCAACATACACACATACATTTCCATTCGAAAGAGATTCATTCGACGGAAAACTTTAGTCTTGATCTTTCTCGATTTAAAATACTATTAACAAAATATTTTTCATTCGACTGAAAACTTTTCATTTGAATGAAAACTTTTCGTTCAAATGAAAACTTCAGTAGTTGCATGCCAACTCTGCTTTACCAAATTAATTTGAATGAATCTTGGATTCATTCGACTGAATTCTTCAAAGGTGTTTTCAAGTATATTCTTCTAAGGGTTTTATTCAAATAAATGTTGAGGTACATATAACCACCAACTTATTTGATTAGTTATGTAATTATTGATTATTTTAAAGTAATAGCTTAGCATAAATAAATATTGGGGTATTATAGTTTTTAGGTGATTTTTCACCATGTGCTCGATAACTAGACAAGTAGGTTGGTATTTTTTAACTAGGTGTTCAAAGGCCAAAGCCAACTTGTTTCCCCATCCTCCATCATCTAATCGTAATTGGAAGGATAGATTTTGTTCGTTAAACTTATGAAGTCTTACAGGGGCATTATCAACAGCGTATGGCATCCCGAGTGCGAGCTAGGACTTGTAATATGTTGAAAGAGAATGATTTGAACGAAATGGTCCTTAAGCATATTGAAAGGCTCAAAGGAGCCGAGCCCTTAGAGTCTGAATACCCTTTAAGTATTGCTCAGCTTCACGAGTGCGAAATCATCTTTTCCCTCGAGGAAGACTTGAATGAAAAGGAGGAGGGCGAAAATGATCCTGGTAATTACTTTTGTGAGCGTCTCTATTCATCCTTATTTTGCCATGATCTTACTATGATTTTTGTAGAAATCATATCTTCAAGAGGTACTCGCGGAATTGTTGTGGCAGCCACAGAGATTCCCCCCCCCCTTTTTAATGCCTAAGGGGTTCCGAGAGACGTAATCCCTGACGAGCTAGCATCTATTCATGGCGTAGATGAGGAGATCCAAGACTTGGACTTTGATGCCTTGATATCTGAGCCTCAACCAAAAAATTCGAGGGCCAAAAATTTTGTTCTTGGATCGGGGACCAAGGACAAAGGGAAAGAGGCACCCAAGAAGAAAAAGGTGCCGGCAAGAGATGGTACTTCGTCTTCTGCTCGGTTTGATACTCCTTATCGGCCTGATTGGAACTTATCGATCGAGGAGTCCTCGCACAGCTTGGGAATGGTTGAGTAAGGCGATCATTCCTATGGATCGTGTTACTCTTTCTGCCTATGATATCAGCCACATGGCTAATGGGATGGTTTCATTAACCTCTCATATAAAGTGTATTTAAAGATTTTCAAATTTCACAAATTTTTTCTCAAAGTCTTTTTTCTTTTATAGGCATTGGCCCAAGTGCAAATTGGGGCAGAGAAGTTAATTGCTGCAGAGAAGGTTTTGGACGAGGAGAGAAGTGAGGTGCATATGGAGAACAATTTTTGTAGGGAGATAGAGAATAAGGTTGAGGATTTAACCAAAGCGGTGGGTCAACTAGAGCACTCCAAGGCTAGTTTGGCGGTGCAAATGGAACAACTTGAGGCTGACAAGATGAAAGCTGGAATTTTTGCTATTCAGAGCTTCAAGAAGTCGAAAGCTTACACTGCCAGCCACTTTATGATTCCAAGAGAGATATTATCTTGGGCTATAATGCATGCAAGAAGGATATCATGAAGGACTATTCTGAAATGGACCTCAGCATTTATGAGCATAAGTTTGCTCGTGAGATTGCTTTCGAGGAAGCTAATCGGCAAGAGGAGGCTGAAGCTCGTAGGATGTTTGCCTTGGCTAGATCTCAGGCAATCGTGAGTCTGAGCCCTTCAGCTAGTCAGAGTTTTGGGGCCTCTGTGCTACATCCAGAGTAGCGACGAATCCTCAGCAGTTGGACGAAAGTTGGAGGATCACATTAGAGTGCCGGAAAAGAGGCATCGAGTGAAGTTGCCGAGTAGGACTTACTTTACTTTTTGTAGTCTTAGTCCATAACCTGTGAAGCCCACATGTGTAATCTTTGTAATATCAATAGAATCAAGGCTTTTCTTTTGTCAAGATGAATTTTATTTATGTCAAATGTATTTACAATGCTAGGCCACGTAAGGCTGAAGGAAAATAAGAAAACAATAAAACTAAACCAAGTCTAAAATGAACGCAGCCATGAGCAATATGTTTTGAATAGGAAAGGGATGGCCCCAAACTTTGGCCTTGCTCATGAGTAGTAGCATCTTAGATTGATTGCATTCCATGTTCGGGGAACTGCCTTGCCATCTAATTTTTCCAAGTGGTAGGACCACGGACCTCCCAACTTCATTACCTTATAAGGGCCTTCCCAATTGGGCGATAACTTTCTAATGGCCTCTTGTGGGGCTGAAGCTTTCATTCGTCGAAGAACAAGGTAGCCAACACAAAAAGCACGGGGGCGAATGCGTCAATCATAAAACTTGGCAACTTTGTGCTGGTAGGTGGCGAGACAAATTGCGGCTTGTTCACATTGTTCGTCAAGGATGTCTAAGTTGGCTCAAAGGCTTCATCATTCTTGATTGGGTCGTATGCTATTAGACGAAGGGATGGAAGACCGACTTCAATAGGAATAAGGGCCTCTGTCCCAAATGCCAAGCTAAAGGGAGTTTCGCTCGTGGGGTTCCCCATTGTTGTGTGGTATGCCTAAAGAATCTTGGGTAGTTTGTCCACCCACAGTCCATTCACCCCATCGAGCATTTTCTTGATCTCCTGAAGAAGGGTGCAATAACCTCTGTTTGCCCGTTTGTCAGCAGATGTGCCAATGAGGTGAAGCATTGTTTGATGGACAGGTCGGCACATAATGTGTGAAAGGTGGGATTATCGAATTGCTTCACCTTATCAGTGATGAGCACGCATGGGATGCCAAATCGACAGGTAACAGCACGCTAGAGGAAATCTTCACATTTCTTCTCTGTGATTGTGGCTAAAGCTTCAGCTTCTACCCATTTGGTGAAGTAATCAATTGCCATGATTACGAATTTGCATTGAGCAGAAGCTAGGGCAGAGGCCTAAGATGCCCATTCCCCACATTACGAAGGGTATCCGACTACTTAACAGGGTCAAAGGGCTCGGTGCTTTTTTGGGGATTGATGAGAAGTGTTAACAGGCATTACACTTCTTTATGTATTCCAAAATGTCGCGTTGCATGGTCAGCCAGTAATACCCTTGACGAAGGACCTTGTGGGCTAATGCTCGTCCTCCTAGGTGTTGGCCGCAGATGCCTTCATGGACTTTACAAAGAGCATAATCTGCTTCTGATGGTGTGAGGCACCGAAGGTAAGGGAGAATGAAGAAATGTTTGTAAAGCACATCCTCCACAATGGCATATCGAGCTGAACGGGAGACAATTCTCCTGGCGTGCTTCGGTCTGCAAGCAGGGTGTCGTCCTGAAGGTAGGACTTGATGGGATCAATCCATGATGGCTCATGTGTGATGTGCATATTCACACGCTCAGTGATGATCAACTCGTATAGGAGTTCTAAGTGGACCATGCGGCTAAATCCTAATGGGTCTAGGGCAGCTAGTCGCGAAAAAGCGTTGGCTGAGGCATTATCTTCTCGATTGACTTGTGTGATGTAGAAAAGTGCAAAAGATGTAGCAAGTTCTTTCACCTTACGAAGGTAGTCGGCTATCTTTGGATCTCGTTCCTCATTTCTCCCTACAGTTGTTTTAAAAAAGCTGGGAGTCACTGTATGTATGGAGCGCCTGTGCTAGCATGGATTGGGCTAAGTGCATGCCTGCTATCAGGGCTTCATACTCGACCTCGTTATTGGATGTAGGGAAATTAAAACTGAGGGCGTACTCGATGGCTAGCCCATTCGGGGCTTTGAGGATAAGCCCTACTCCGCTTCCCATGGCGTTTGATGAACCATCTATGTACAGTGTCTAAGAAAAAAGCTCATTTTTTGGATTGGAATAAGAAGCTCATCATCATCAATTGGGAGAGTGCATTCGACAATGAAGTCAGCCAATGCCTAACCCTTAATAGAAGAGCGAGGCTTGTATTGGTTATCGAACTCTCCTAGTTCAACTGACGGCACCAAACGGCCGGATAAATCGAACTTGTGTAATATCCACCTGAGTCGTTTGTCAGTGAGCACCGTTATTGTATGAGACTAGAAATATGGTCAAAGCTTCTGCGCAGCAATCAGAAAAGCGAAAATGAGTTTTATGTGTTCGGATATCGTAGTTCGGCACCTTGAAGAACTTTTCTCACATAGTAGATGGGGACTTGCTTGCCATCTTGCTCTCGAATAAGCATAGAACTGACGGTAAACTCAGCTACCGCTAAGTAAAGAAAGAGTTCTTCTCTCGCGATGGGTTTGGAAATGAATGGAGGGGATGCCAAATAATCTTTCAATGCCTCGAAGGAAGCTTGGCCGTCCACTCAAAAATTTATTATTTTTTAGGGCTTTGAAGAATGGAAGGCACCGCTTAGCCGATTTGGAGAGAAATCAGCTAAGTGCAGCAGCTATAGGCCTGTCAAGACTTGTATCTCCTTCATCCTTCTTGGTGCACTCATATCTTGTATAGCTCTGTTGTTTTCAGGATTGGCTTCGATACCCCTATATGAAACCATGAAAAACAGAAACTTGCCAGAGGATACCCCGAAAGCGCATTTTGTTGGGTTGAGGTGCATACGGTATTTGCGCAAAAGATCAAAACATTCTTCCAAGTCTATATGATCATCTGCGCACAAGCTTTTGATGAGTATGTCATCAATGTAGACTTCTATGTTCTTTCCTACTAAGGGCTTGAAATTTTTTTCGACTATCCTCTGATAGGTGGCTTCAGCATTCAGGCCGAACGACATGACTTTGTAGCAAAAAAAGCCCTGATCTATTATAACGGCCATCGTAGCTACGTTGCTTTCGTGCTTTAGAAATCTGATTGTAGCCAAAGAAGGCATCCATGAAACATAAGAGTTCATGCCCAAATGTTGCATTGATCAAAGTATCAACACGTGGCAGAGGATAGCTATCATTGGGACACGCTCTGTTCAATACATATCTGCCACTTGCCAGTGCCTGGCTTATTTACCATGACTACGTTGGCTACCTACTCTGGGTAGTCAATTTGTTTGATGAAGTCTGCTGTCATGAGCTTGTCCACTTCCTGTTTGATAGCTTGACGCTCAGGAGTGAAAGGATGCTTCTTATGTTTAACCAGCTTATGCCTAGGATCTATTGGCAGATGGTGAGTGATCACATATGGATCTATTCCTGGCATGTCTGCCACGCTCCATGTAAAGACATCTGCATTGGAACGAAGGAAGGAGATCAGCCAGTTGCGAAGGGCTGGCTCTAGAGTGGAGCCGATTTGTAGCTGATGCTCTTTGTCCCTTTCTTCCAACGGTATGGATATAAGCTTTTCCACATGTGCATGATGCTTCTGTAACATCCCAAAATTTTTCAGAATATTAACGCTCAATCAATCAGTGACATTAAGACAATGATAACCTCATAACCAGATGATCAGTCATCATCAGAGCAACTAAACCTTAAATCAAACAATATTCTCCGTGGACTGTCATAATTGATACATCAAATAAGTCTAAAAATTCTTAGATAACAATCACTACCCGCACGGGGGTTCTAACAAATAATACAAAAAATTAAATTCATTTTCTTTCGCTCGCTCTAATCCATGTTCAGGTAACCTACGACTGGTTAACACCTGCGGAAAGGAAATCAAGGAAGAGTGAGCTTTCAAGAGCCCAGTAAGGTCGATCAAAGACTTAAAAATAATAAAAACGATTCGGACAATTTTATTTTTATGCCAAATAAAAACTTTTAAAGTGGGAACAGAACGATTTAAACAATCTTTCTATATACAATCAAATGATAATTTTGAAAGGGTTTTCAAAGAAAACCACAACATTTCAATATAAACAAGACAGGGATGAGTATCAACTCAGTTCCCTTAAATCAATAACCATTTTTAAAACACTTAAAGTGCAATAACATATATAGGAAACATTGAACATGAGCATTACAGAAGCAAAGCCACCCCAGCAGTGCTCGATACGCTTTACATATACATATGTACATTGACTAGTCCATCTAGGTACTAGTTAAACCCATCCAACAGACCATCCTTATAACGCCAACAATACATACCATCCTTAAGGCTCCCAAGTTACTAACTCATGTCAACATTGAGAAGTAATAAATAGAATTCAAAAATACTTTACGATGAGCAATCAATAAACATATCAAATGAACAATGAATTCCAAGATGAGATGAAACAGAATTCCAAATGATCGATAGAAGGCTCAATTTGGGGTTTCATGGGCAATTTAAAAACATTTTTATATCAATCAATAAAAATCAACATTCGATCTAGTTTGTAAAACTGTTATTATAAGCATTTGAAATCAGAATAATGAAATAGGGTTCGGATAGAATTCCTTACATTTTAATGACAATCATAAAATCAGAGTTCAATGGAATTCATGAAGCAATTAAGATAAAAACATTTGAATTCAAAATGATGAGTCGGGTTCGGACAGAAATTCCTTACCTCGGTCCAAGCTAAGCAATGCTACCAATCCTCGATCAATATTTTCTGAATAAACCTAGATTGACAATCCATTTGTTAGAACATAATCTATGCTACAATACTATAAACCTAATATCATATACCCCCACGTGCTCACTTCTAACATCAAAATCGATCAACTCAAAACGCATCTCGCACGCGGCCTACCTAACTGAGAACCCTGTACGATACTTAACACGTGTTGATATTCCAAAATTCAAAATAAATTAAAATAAAACACTTTTATTGCTTAAAATATTATAAAAAGTCAAAATATAAATTTTCTGAATTTTTGAATATTTTTTAATTAAAATAATTTCCTTAAATGCAATAAAAACTCATAAATTGTCAAAATTACTTCCAGCTGGGAAATAAGTCCCATAATTTTTGTAACAACGTTAAAAAATGTCTAAAAATTATAGAAATTAAAATCAAAATTTAAAAGACATAAAAACGAGTTTTAGATTTTTCGTTTTGCTAAAATCAATGCAATATGGTAATCATGGCAAAACAACTCCAAAAATCATCAAATTCAAACTGAGTCTTATTTATACCATAAAGAGATTACTGTAATTTTTCCCATAGCATTTTCTAGGTTTAAAGGCTCCAAAATAATTTTCTGAATCTGAAATTACAAAAAATACTAAAAATTCATACAATCTCAGAAAATTATAAAACTTATCATTAGCACTTGAATGTATTATACTGTAAATTTTCAAGTGCTAACGCTGCACGTGCGAAACTTAACGCAAACTCAAATATCCGCTCCGTTCTCTTTTTCTTCCTTTCTCTCCACCAGAGCTTATGGTTACTGTTCACGCAGCTTCCCTTGCTCTCCATTTTCATCTCATTCTCCTTCCTCTGTAACACCACTTCATGGATATATATTACACACACACACACAGCGGTTCACACACATCACCACACACAGCACTCACATACACACATTACACTACACTCATGCACTCATGGTTACACTCAAAACCTCACACTCAAAATGGGTTTACACAGGCACACCACTCTCCCTAAACAATCTACACAAAGAAATGGACACAACTACTGCCTTCCTCTTTATTTTTATTCTACACACAATGCACATACACAGCTCGCTTCACTTTGGTCCCTCATACACAGCTAGACCCGAATCCAATACACATTCTACACCCATTAACTCACCACTTCACATAAACCCAAATTATTCATGTAATACCCACTTTGGACAGCCACAACCTCACACTTATACACACACAATACGCACACGAGCACACAGTTCACATGCACAAGCCCAAAACAATTCTACACCCCCCCCCCCCACACACACACATATAATACACATCACAGCTTACAGCACTCACAACCAAAACCTACGGCTACACCTTCATCTTCTCCCTCCTTCGTTCACACATCCATGAGCCTACACTATCATACACTCAAGCATACACTTCCCACTACCTCACGGCTCCCCCTTCCCTTACACTTCATCACACAGTCACTCCAAACTTCTCCCCCTCTCATGGCAGTCTTTATAGTTGCCTCTTCCCAGCCGCTCTCACGAAGTGTACACACACAAACACTCACTCTCATACACTACAATTTACCCCTCACGAAGCCCTTCATTCTAACCCACAAACACGTAAATCTTATGCAAATTCCAACCCTCGGCAGCCCGTTATCCCCTTCACAACATTATCCCATTATGTACACACACACACACACACACACACACACACATATATATATATATATATATATATAGAGAGAGAGAGAGGCTAAAACAACTTACCGAAGAAATTGATTTGATCGCTAGAGATTTCTTCTTCAAATCCCCCATTTTCCTCTCTATCTCTCTCTCTCAATCGATATCTCCTTGTCTCCCACTCAGAATGGCTCTGGCGGCTAGAAGGGGAGCCTTGGACGGCTACCCCAGCCACAGCATATGCAAGTTTAAATATAAACCCTAAATGCAAAATCACAAAAGAACCCCCTTACGCTTTTATTAATCGCTAAAAATTTACCCCAACCTTATATTATTGCAAAATTTTCCGAAATAATTATTTATGATAGTTTAACGTACTTCAAGAAAAATATAAAAGCTATGACATAATTCCGCTATGCTAGTTGTCACTAAAAGTTACAACACTAACTGAAAGAAAATCCGTAGCTAAAGTTCCAATATATATATATATATATAGGGAGCTGATCCGTTGATAGTCCTAGCAAAATAGGAGAATTTGCTAGCGTGATCTGGCCATCCACGGGCGATTTGTGGACGGTCCAGATCTTTTTTTTTTGCGTTTTTTAAGTCCATCCGCTACATTATGTAGCGGACCATTTTTTGACAAAAATACCCTTCAATCCCCAATTATAAATGTCCGCTACATAATGTAGCGGATGAGAAAAAGAGACAACTCCTTTTATTCTCTGGAAAAGAGACAACCCATATGTCAGACCTGAAAAAAGATAGAGAACTTTTCTTTTCTCTCTCTTCCTCATCTCTCATCCTCTCATCTTCTCCCTTTCCCTTGTACCCATTCTTTATGATCTATTATGAAGATGCAGATCTGGAAAGGAGGCCGTCACAAGCCCGAAACCGCCAGAGCTGCTATCCACTCTTAGAGGCACTGCCTTCATCGCACTGCCGTTGGTTCTCGATGGCGGAGGGAGGTAGGATGTGGTACGACGGCAATCCTGGTGCCAAAAATTGCAGAGACCGACATTTTCGTAGCAAGATTTGCAGAATTAGTGAGTGAAATCAGAGGATAGATGGTTGATGGAGACACCGATTGAAGGCGACGACAGTGGTTGTTGCAGTGGTGGGTATCTATTTGTCTATGTGCAGAATCAGATCTTATCTTGGTCAATTTAATGGTGGTTGAACAGTGTTGGTGGATCGATGATGGGTAAGACGGTGAAGGTGGTCGATGGTGGTGGCTTTCACAAAAATGGTGGAAAGGTTATGGTCGTGTCTCATTTGTTTATGTCTCTGACCATGTTCTCTTTTTTTTCTCTTTGGTGGAGACTACATTTGTGAATGTGTTGTGGCTCTAGTTTTCTTCTTCTTCATGGTGGAGCCGCAACGGAGAAAAGAAGGGTCGAATATGCGGTGGGTAGTGCATTAGTTGGAGAGAGCTTAATGGTGAGGGCCATGTCGTCTAATCTGGTGAATTCAAGATTAACCTAATGGATATAAGAGTTGACAGATTGCTGAGTCCAAGGGAAGAAGAACCACTTTCTATGGTCTTTCTTCATGTTGAACTTCTTGGCATATTTGAACAAGAATGTGAAAATGATGATGAACACAGTTTGTTCAAAGTAAAACATCATAAAAATTTAAGAGAAAAAGAGCAAGAAGAACATAGTTTGTTCAAAGGAAGAACATAATTGCCATCCGTTATATTATGAAGCGGACAAGTTGTTAATGACAGAAAGAGAAAAAAAGGTCTGAAAACTTTTCCGCTACATAATGTAGCGGACGTAACGGACTCTGTCATTTCTGTCAGAACATTAATGACAGGATGAGAAAAAAAGTGTGAAAACTTGTCTGCTACATAATGTAGTGGATGGACTCTTTTTAAGTTGAAGGGTATTTTTGTCAAAAAATGGTCCGCTGCATAATGTAGCGGACGGACTTAAAAAATGCAAAAAAGATCTGGACCGTCCACAGATCTCCCGTGGACGGCCAGATTGCGCTAGCAAAATAGCCCATTTTGCTAGCGCTCTCAACGAATCAGCTCCCACATATATATGGGAGCTGATCTGTTGATGGCGCTAGCAAAATAGGAGAATTTGCTAGCGCGTCCTGAAAAGATGGATGGCCCAGATCGCATCTTTTTTGAAAACTCTCAATAGTCCGCGACGTAATGTCGCGGACGACATTTTTTTACCTTTTTGTCCCTCCTCCCCCGTCCGCTAGACTGTATCGCGGATGACATTCAGGTCCTGACACATGTCAGGAAAAAGTCATCCGCCACACAGTGTAGCGGACGACCTCTAGGCTGACACATGTCAGGAGGATCTGTCCCGTCCCAGCCAAGAAAGTCTCCCGTCAGAGCCCCACGACTGTTCCCCTCGGTAGGTGTCACGTCAACAGTGTCCGCGACATTATGGGAGCTGGACTTCTAAATGCAAAATTATATTTATGGACCTTTATTTCTGCACGTGTCAGAGTTGTCGGCAGTTCTGTCCGCGACATTATTTCCCTTATACCCAAAAGTTCCCTAATTCTCAATTCTTTCAGCAAAATTTTCTTCTCCTTCAGATTCACTTGCTTCCATTTTCAGCTCCCCTCAAGCTTCGAGTAACACTTGCTTCAAGCTTCACTCAAGCAAGGTAAGTTTGTGATCTCAAAAGTTTTCTGGGTGGATTGACTGATAAAGTATAATTTGTTTTTTGGACAAAAAAGTATAGATCTTTGGTGATGTTCTAGAAATTTGTCACTCTATTCATCAACTTGTGATGTTCTAGAAATTAATTTGTTAACTTTAAACTAATTCATTGTAATTAATTTCGATTTTTTTTAGGTTCGCTAACTTCGACACATGTATCCTATTTAAATTTCTAATTTTTTGAGATATGTTTGTTGTATTTTGGCATGATGAATTTGTCTGTTTATCTTAGTAATTTTAATTTGTTATGTTCAATAAATTATAATTAGCAAAATGGGAGACACTTTTGAGATTATGTATATGGTATATTTGTCATCCTAAATCGGTCTATTCGCCAAGATAATTTTGAGATAATATTTTCAGTTGAAAATGTCATTTGATTGTTAAGCGTAGTCTATTTCTACATAGGTCTTGTTTCACAATGTCTGATTTCGTGTCGAGCTCCAACACCCCTGTAGATGCTAGTGATCCGTATCTAGGACGAACCTTTCAAACATTGGAAGAAGCTGAAGAATGTTTTCGAGCGTATTCATTGAGGGTTGGTTTTGGCATTAGAATAAAGACTACAAGAACAAGCAACGTAACGAAAAAGATATGCTCTCGCTTATACGAGTGTCATAGGGGCAGAAACCCAGTGCAAAATGAGACACGCGTAGGCAACGATGACAGTGATGACGAAATAGGGTATGCGCGGAGAAGACGGGACTGCTTTGAGCGCACGAATTGCCAGGTCAAGATGTTCGTAAGCTATAAAGCCAAGCAAGATCATTGGCTTATTACCAGCCTGGAACTGGCACACAATCACCCGTTAGTAACCCCTTCTAAGGTGAGTCAGATGCATCAACACAAGAAGATGGGTAAGGTCGCGAGGAGCCTAATTCACACAATGAGCAATGCGCGGCAAGGACCTACCGACATGATTAATGTTCTTGCTGAACAGGCTGGGGGAATTCAAAATTTAAACTTTAACACGACAGACGTTCGTAACGCGGTCCGAACCCATAGACGAGCCGCGTATGACCTCAATGATGCTCAATCCACAATGAGCCTATTGAAACGGATGCAGATGGAGGACCCGCAGTTTACCTTCGATTATAAACTTGACGACGAGCATCGAGTTAGCACAATTTTTTGGGTCGACGGTCGTTCGAGGCTAGCTTATAAGCATTTTGGGGATGTCGTGACTTTCGACACCACATACCGTACCAACAAGTACTCGATGCCGTTCGCTCCTTTCACGGGCGTCAATCATCATTATCACTCCATCCTGTTCGGGTTCGCCTTGTTAAGGGACGAGAGCGAGAGTTCTTTTGAATGGTTGTTTAGGGTGTGGCTGGAAGCAATGAACTTCAAAGCACACAACGTTATCATCACCGATCAAGATTTGGCAATGAAGAAGGCTATTGCTACCGTCTTCCCAGATACTCGACACAACTTGTGCACTTGGCACATAAGCAACAAATACCCTTGTTCATACCCTATTCTGGTCGCACCCCAGGACCCGCTAAAGGACCCACTTTGCGCGACACATCACCCAGTCAGCGGTCAACTTTTCAACGCTCGAGAGCCGGTCAAAGCAATGCATGCTCAAGTCACGTGAACCGCTCGTGAAGCGACCTCGGCGTGCCTTCCACCTTGGGGGTCGGCCACCTCAAGGGGTCGGCCTCCCTTGGGGGTCGGCCACCCTTGGGGGGTCGGCCACCCCAAGGGGTCGGCCACCTTGAGGGGCTCGGCCACCCTTGGGGGTCGGCCACCTGCCTTGACGACCGACACCCATCACCTTTAACCGTGCTCCGTTGTCACGACGACCGTCGCTCTCAGTCGTGCTCCTTCGTCGCGATGACCGTCGCTCGTAGTCTCGACGACCGTCACTTGTGGCCGCTCTATCGCCATGACAACCGTCGCTCACGGTCGCGCGCCATCCACGCAACGACCCTTGTTGCTCGGACGTCACTCTACGACCCTCGTCGCCCGCACTCCACCGCGCCCATGCGCCACAATCATGTTATATGCTTACGGGATGGGCTCACAACCTCAAAGCCATCGCCGTCTTCATTCCAGGGGGACTTCGCTCTGTGCTCCGGCACGAGGACCCTTTGGAGCGGGATAGGCGACTCCTCCGGAACACTATCTCCGCCAGGGTGCCTGCGTGACTAGCCTACGTGCTCTGGCACTGGGGGCTCGCATCGGCACCCCTAAGGACTATGACCCCCGGGTCACTTCGAGATGGGAGCAGGTCTCCGGAAGGGCATCTTGCCTAGTCCACCTGGCAGCTGGGCGTCGGGTCTTCCCCACCGCTGCCAGGCCTGTGGGATTCAGTAAGGGCTTGGATCGGTGGCTGGGGCAACGGGCTACTCTGACCGTGTTACCGCGACGTGATCAGTCTCCTCAGACAGGCAGAGAGATGTTGCAAGGGCAGGGCAGCACAAACTTAGGGACCGGCAGTACCAACGGAGAATCAGTGCTTTGGCCCCCCCTGGCGACGTGTCGTTCCCAGGGGGTGACACATGTCAACTTATGACACATGCACATTTTTGCCTATAAATAGTGGACTTTGGAGCCTTTTCAAGGATCTTTCTCTCATTTGAGGTTTTCACTTTCTCTCTCTAAAAAGACATTCTCTCTGAAATTCTAGTGAGAGAAACACACTTGGGCTCACGTCCACGAACCCTCGACGTTGCGCCCTTGTCACGGACCGTCGACTGTCGCCCCTGTTCGTCGTTCCCCTGCCTGCGCGGCGCTGCCAGCCCTCGCGACCTGTCTGGGGAGCCTTGCCCTCGGCCCTTACGCCGTCCTTGCTGTCTCCCGCGTTGCCCTTACGCGACACATCACCCAGTCAGCGGTCAACTTTTCAACGCTCGAGAGCCGGTCAAAGCAACGCATGCTCAAGTCACGTGAACCGCTCGTGAAGTGACCTCGGCGTGCCTTCGACCTTGGGGGTTGGCCACCTCAAAGGGTCGGCCACCCCAAGGGGTCGACCTCCCTTGGGGAGTCGGCCACCCCAAGGGGTCAGCCACCCTTGGGGGTCGGCCACCCCAAAGGGTCGGCCACCTTAAGGGGCTCGGCCACCCTTGGGGGTCGGCCACCTGCCTTGACGACCGACGCCCGTCACCTTTGACCATGCTCCGTTGTCACGACGTCCGTCGCTCGCGGCCGCGCTCCGCCATAGTCGCGATGACCGTCGCTCTCGGCCGTGCTCCTTCGTTGCGATGACCGTCGCTCGTAGTCTCGACGACCGTCACTTGTGGCCTCTGTCGCCATGACAACCGTCGCTCACGGTCGTGCGCCATCCACGCAACGACCCTTGTTGCTCGGACGTCACTCTGTGACCCTCGTCACCCGCACTCCACCGCGCCCATGCGCCACAATCATGTTATATGCTTACGGGATGGGCTCACAACCTCAAAGCCATCGCCGTCTTCATTCCAGGCTGACTTCGCTCTGTGCTCCGGCACGAGGACCCTTCGCAGCGGGATAGGCGACTCCTCCGGAACACTATCTCCGCCAGGGTGCCTGCGTGACTGGCCTACGTGCTCTGGCACTGGGGGCTCGCGTCGGCACCCCTAAGGACTATGACCCCCGGGTCACTCCGAGATGGGAGCAGGTCTCCGGAAGGGCATCTTGCCTAGTCCACCTGGCAGCTGGGCGTCGGGTCTTCCCCACCGCTGCCAGGCCTGTGGGATTCAGTAAGGGCTTGGATCGGTGGCTGGGGCAACGGGCTACTCTGACCGTGTTACCGCGACGTGATCAGTCTCCTCAGACAGGCAGAGAGATGTTGTAAGGGCAGGGCAGCACAAACTTAGGGACCGGCAGTACCAACGGAGAATCAGTGCTTTGGCCCCCCTGGCGACGTGTCGTTCCCAGGGGGTGACACATGTCAACTTATGACACATGCACATTTTTGCCTATAAATAGTGGACTTTGGAGCCTTTTCAAGGATCTTTCTCTCATTTGAGCTTTTCACTTTCTCTCTCTAAAAAGACATTCTCTCTAAAATTCTAGTGAGAGAAACACACTTGGGCTCACGTCCATGAACCCTCGACGATGCGCCCTTGTCACAGACCGTCGACTGTCGCCCCTGTTCGTCTTCCCCCTGCCTGCGCGGCGCTGCCAGCCCTCGCGACCTGTCTGGGGAGCCTTGCCCTCGGCCCTTACGCCGTCCTTGCTGTCTCCCGCGTTGCCTACCTGGAAGCTGACTCAGACTGCATCCTTTGTGGCACCTCCACGTAGCATCGAACCATTTTCAGCATCATCATGTTGGCGACTCTGCTGGGGAGGTGAGCATCGTGTTGCCATCTGCATATCTTCCAGACTCAGGCACCATGCATGTGCAGTGGAGGGCTACGAGGACTACCAACAGTGCAGTTCATTCCTTGCCTGACACACTCACGCAACCATGCCTCAGCAACGTATGGCTACCAGAACTACCGGTCACATCCTCTACCCAGCCATCCAAGAGGCCGTCATTTCCAGACTTGGAGAATATTCAAGCTAACATTGTTCTACTGGCACCACCCTTGGTGCTATGTCTCACTTCATTGAGGGCTACTCCCCTTGCCTACCCCAAGCAAGCTGAGCTCCCTACCCCTTCTGCATGCCTCTCATTGTAGCGACTTGATATGTGGTGCATGGGATGGCTCGAGCCACGCTAATAAGTCTCAACTCCGTCAGCCGACATCCCCCTCTGGCCGTGCGACCTCGCGGGCATGCACGCAACACGTCTTGCCAACCCTCCCGTGCCTCGGTCACTCAGTCTGTCGTCGATGGCGACCCACCGCCGAACTCCACACTCCGTCTTCAACACTTAGAAAAATTTCTTCATTTTTCGTGGTCGGGTCATCACCCCCACGACTTCACTCGGCGCCCTCCCCTCTCTTCGACACTTAGAAAAATATCTTCATTTTTCGCGGTCGGGTCATCACCCCCGCGACTTCGCTCGGCACCCTCCCCTCTCTTCGACACTTAGAAAAATTTCTCATTTTTCGTGGTCGGGTCGTCACCCCCACGACTTCACTCGGCACCCTCCCCTCTCTTCAACACTTGGGAAAATTTCTTCATTTTTCGTGGTCGGGTCGTCACCCCCACGACTTCACTCGGCACCCTCCCCTCTCTTCAACACTTCGAAAAATTTCTTCATTTTTCGCGGTCGGGTCATCACCCTCGCGACTTCACTCGGCGCCCTCCCTCTCTTCGACACTTAGAAAAATTTCTTCATTTTTCGCGGTCGGGTCATCACCCCCGCGACTTCACTCGTCGCCCTTGTCACTCTTCAACAGTTAGAAACATTTCTTCATTTTTCGAGGTCGGGTCATCACCCTCATTCTACACTTAGAAAAATTTTCACAAAAATTTTTCACCCTCCGGTGCTCTCTCCAACACTTAGAAAATTTTCCACGAAAATTTTCATCAATCCCCAACCTCCCTCTTTCTCTCCCTTTCACCTCAAAATTATTTCTTCCTCCAAATTTTACATCCCCTCTCATGCTCCTTTTATAGGCTCCACAAAAAAAAATCGCATTGCATTTTTTTATTTCCAAAGTCAAAATCAAAAAGCAGCCCAGATAGGCAGAACCCGACCGCGAGGGCCCCGACCCGCGCCTGTCCCGCCCCGTTTCCCCTTTTTTCACTCAGTTCCAAATGGTCAACCCGCCCACCCGAACCGACCCATACCCGACCCAGATGCCAAAACCCTAATCTCTTCTCCATCTTCCTCTATGCGCCGCACCTGCTTCGTGCCGCCGCTGACCCTTCGGCCTCCCCATCTTGGCCTTCGCCTTCCTGCGGCAGACCCTTCCCGGCGTCGCCACTACTCTCGCCCACCACCTCTCCCCTTCGGCTCTCTCCCTCAGCTCTCCCCCCGACCCCTCGTGCCCCACGGCGCCATGGCCGCCGCCGACCCCTCTTTCCCTTCTCTGCTTCGGCCCTTCTCCCCGCAACCCACCTGGCCGACCCCACTACTCCCCCGACCCCCCACCCCGCCAACCCCCCTCTCGGCCCCTCATCTCTCTTCCTCTCCCCTGATCCCGTTAGCCAGTCGACGGTACGGCAGTCCCGCTCCTTCGCCCTTTTCTCTCCAACTTCGGCCACTCATCACCACATTGTTCATGCGTGCGACGCCCGCTCAGGTTGCCCCTCCGCGTACACCGCACGCAGGGGGCTATGTTCCCAACCTATTCTGGTTGCACTCAAGGGCCCCCTAGGGGACCCACTTTGCGCGACCCCCCTCCCCTTTTTTTGTTTTAGTTTCACTGCTTTTTTTGGTTTGAAAAATACATTTTCACCATTTTCACAACGCTAACAAAAGCACCCACCATTTTCACAAGGCAACACCGCATTCAGCCTCCACAGCCACAACGCCACACCTTCGGCCCGCTGCCCATTGTCCGGGCGCTGTCTTCGCAACACTCGTTGCCCATCGCCCAGCTGCCGACTTCGTGACCCCCAGTTGCACGTCGCTCGGGCGCCGTCTTCACAACACTCGTCGCTCGTCGCCCGGGCGCCGTCTCCTCGACGCCCGTCGCCCGGGGGCCGCCTCCCGCAACCCTCGTTGCCCGTCACCCGGGGGCTGTCTCCGTGACCCTCGTCGCTCGTAGCCTGGGTGCCGTCTCTACGACCCTCGTCGCCAACGCCGTCCGCACCTCCTGCAACCCTAGTTGCCAGTCGCCCGGGGGCTGTCTCCGCGATCCCAGTTGCCCGTCGCCCGGGTGCCATCTCTGCGACCCTCATCACTCGTCACCCGGGCGCCCTTCGCGGCCCACGTCGCCAGCGCCGTGCATACCTTCCGTGCGGACCCCCGCCGCCAACACCGTGCGCACCTTCCGCGACCCCCGTCGCCAGTACCATGCCCACCTTCCGCAACACTCGTTGCCCATCGCCTGGGGGCTATCTCCGCGACCCTCATCGCTAGTCACCTGGGCGCCGTCTCTGCGACCCACGTTGCCAGCGCCGTGCATACCTTCCGTGCGGACCCCCGCCGCCAGCGCCGTTCGCACCTTACGCAACTCTCGTCGCCCGCGTCACTTGCGTCCGCGCACCGGCTCTACAACTCTCATCGCCCTCACACATTTGTTGCTCGCATCTGTGCTACAGCTCCGTGCTCCCGTCACCAGCACTCCTTCGCCCCTCTCATCGCCCGCGTGCCATCTCCACGACCTTTGTCGCCCGCATCCGCGAGACAGCTTTGCGACTCTCGTCGCAGGGCTCTAACTCCGCGACTCTCGTCGCCCGCGCGCCACCTCTACGACCTTGTCGCACGCATTCACATGACACCTCTGCGACAGGCCCCGTCGCCCGCGTGCCGTCTCCTCGATCCACGTCGCCCGTGCCAACTCATCGTGCTCTCTACAACGCGCGCTCAATGCCAATGGTCACTTGATACTCATCACCGTGCACAATTGCCACGACGACATCACTAAATATTGCTATGTGACAGTCGTCGCCGTGCTCGTGCGCCATTCTCATCATGCGTGCCCCCGGCACCAACTTTAGCTCCGCGACGTTCGTCGCCGCGCCCGTGCGCCATCTTCATGATACGTGCCCCCGACACCAAGTATAGCTTCACGATGTTCATCGTCGTGCCCGTGCGCCATTCTCATCATGCGTGCCCCCGGCACCAAGTATATGCTCCGCGACCTTCGTCGCCGCACCCATGTGCCATTCTTATCACATGTGCCCCGGCACCAAGTATATGCTCCGCGACCTTCGTCGCCGCACCCATGTGCCATTCTTATCACATGTGCCCAGCACCAAGTATATGCTCCGCAACCTTCGTCGCCGCACCCATGCGCCATTCTTATCACATGTGCCCCGGCACCAAGTAATGTTTCGCGACGTTCATCGCCGTACCACTTTCATGACATGTGCTCCGGCACCAAGTATTGTCCCCACGACGCTCGTCACCGCACCCATGCACAACGACCATGTTACAAGCCTCCGGGCATAACACCCGTTCACCACACCATGCGCCCCCGCCATGGGCGTGGAAGATCTGCGACCCACTCTCCAGAGTGTGCGGCATTCGGGGGGCTCCGCTCGTAGTGCTCCGGCACGAGGACCCCTCCCTGCGGGACGGGCTGTATGCCGTCGCCGGCTCAATCAAACTGCGGCATGGGCTGAGCGCCATCACGGGCTAGCGCCATCGCCGGCTCAATCAAACTGCGGCATGGGCTGAGCGCAATCACGGGCTAGCGCCATTGCCGGCTCAATCAAACTGCGGGACGGGCTGTATGCCGTCCCTGGCTCAATCAAACTGTGGCATGGGCTGAGCGCCATCATGGGCTAGCGCCATCGCCGGCTCAATCAAACTGCGGCATGGGCTGAGCGCCATCACGGGCTAGCGCAATCGCTGGCTCAATCAAACTGCGGGATGGGCTGTATGCTGTCGCCGGCTCAATCAAACTGCGGCATGGGCTGAGCGCCATCACGGGCTAGCGCCATTGCCGGCTCAATCAAATAGCGGGACGGGCTGTATGCCGTCGCCGGCTCAATCAAACTGCGGCATGGGCTGAGCGCCATCACTGGCTAGCGCCATCGCCGACTCAATCAAACTGCGGGACGGGCTGTAGGCCATCGCGGGCTCAATCAAACTGCGGCATGGGCTGAGCGCCATCACGGGCTAGCGCCATCGCCGGCTCAATCAAACTGCGGGACGGGCTGTAGGCCGTCGCCGGCTCAATCAAACTGCGGCATGAGTTGAGCGCCATCACGGGCTAGCGCCACTGCCGGCTCAATCAAACTGCTACACGGGCTTAGCGTCATCACCAGCTCCATCACCAAGGACCATGGCCCCCGCAGCAGGATGGGCTGTAACCACATCATTCATGCGTGCGACGCCCGCTCGGGTTGCCCCTCCGCGCGCGCCACACGCGGGGGGCTTATGTTCATAACCTATTCTGGTCGCACCCCAGGACCCACTTTACGCGACACATCACCCAGTCAGCGGTCAACTTTTCAACGCTCAAGAGCCGGTCAAAGCAACGCATGCTCAAGTCACGTGAACCGCTCGTGAAGTGACCTCGGCGTGCCTTCGACCTTGGGGGTTGGCCACCTCAAAGGGTCAGCCACCCCAAGGGGTCGACCTCCCTTGGGGAGTCGGCCACCCCAAGGGGTCAGCCACCCTTGGGGGGTCGGCCACCCCAAAGGGTCGGCCACCTTAAGGGGCTCGGCCACCCTTGGGGGTCGGCCACCTGCCTTGACGACCGACGCCCGTCACCTTTGACCATGCTCCGTTGTCACGACGTCGGTCGCTCGCGGCCGCGCTCCGCCATAGTCGCGATGACCGTCGCTCTCGGCCGTGCTCCCTCGTTGCGATGACCGTCGCTCGTAGTCTCGACGACCGTCACTTGTGGCCTCTGTCGCCATGACAACCGTCGCTCACGGTCGTGCGCCATCCACGCAACGACCCTTGTTGCTCGAACGTCACTCTGTGACCCTCGTCACCCGCACTCCACCGCGCCCATGCGCCACAATCATGTTATATGCTTACGGGATGGGCTCACAACCTCAAAGCCATCGCCGTCTTCATTCCAGGCCGACTTCGCTCTGTGCTCCGGCACGAGGACCCTTCGCAGCGGGATAGGCGACTCCTCCGGAACACTATCTCCGCCAGGGTGCCTGCGTGACTGGCCTACGTGCTCTGGCACTGGGGGCTCGCGTCGGCACCCCTAAGGACTATGACCCCCGGGTCACTCCGAGATGGGAGCAGGTCTCCGGAAGGGCATCTTGCCTAGTCCACCTGGCAGCTGGGCGTCGGGTCTTCCCCACCGCTGCCAGGCCTGTGGGATTTAGTAAGGGCTTGGATCGGTGGCTGGGGCAACGGGCTACTCTGACCGTGTTACCGCGACGTGATCAGTCTCCTCAGACAGGCAGAGAGATGTTGTAAGGGCAGGGCAGCACAAACTTAGGGACCGGCAGTACCAATGGAGAATCAGTGCTTTGGCCCCCCTGGCGACGTGTCGTTCCCAGGGGTGACACATGTCAACTTATGACACATGCACATTTTTGCCTATAAATAGTGGACTTTGGAGCCTTTTCAAGGATCTTTCTCTCATTTGAGCTTTTCACTTTCTCTCTCTAAAAAGACATTCTCTCTAAAATTCTAGTGAGAGAAACACACTTGGGCTCACGTCCATGAACCCTCGACGATGCGCCCTTGTCACAGACCGTCGACTGTCGCCCCTGTTCGTCTTCCCCCTGCCTGCGCGGCGCTGCCAGCCCTCGCGACCTGTCTGGGGAGCCTTGCCCTCGGCCCTTACGCCGTCCTTGCTGTCTCCCGCGTTGCCTACCTGGAAGCTGACTCAGACTGCATCCTTTGTGGCACCTCCACGTAGCATCGAACCATTTTCAGCATCATCAACCCTGAACGTTTCCATCATGTGTATGCAAACTATCTAGACTTTAAACAGGACTTTGAAAGTGTGTTAATAAGTCGTTAACGATTGAGGAATTTGAGGAGAGGTGGGAAAAGTTCGATAGTTATGTGAGTATAGCTACCAGTTTTAAGAAGTAACATCACGCTCAAGCCTATAGGATCATCACTTGTGCTCTAATGGTTTTAGAACCTCACAAACTTGATGACCTTGATGTTTAGTAACTTATTTCTTATTCCAAATACACTTAAATTCAAAACCTATGTCCAGAAGTTTTTTTTTTTTAGCGAACATTCTCAAAATTCACAACCTCGTATAACCAATTCCGTAAGAGACCATCCCTTCAAATTTGTCATGTCTCAGACCTCAAGAGCTAATATTACTTTCAAAGTCCCAAGCTCTCTAACCTCAAGATCGAGACAACATTCGCAATCGTCAACGAATGCACATATAACCTCAAAAATACGAATCAAGAAAGCAACTTCAGTAAAATTCATAGCAGCTTCAAGCATGTCTCCGTATTATAAGATTTCAGATTCTAAACTCAAAATAATTAGCCAATTCCTATAAGTACTCACACATCAATGCCTCAAATCAAACGGTGTAACCACTATGCTTTCACTGCGTACTCTGATATCTAGTCGTTACGAAGGTTCAACTAAGTCACTAAAGTTTTTCCTTAACTCTCTTGTCGAAACCTAGGCTTTCTCTCACTCACTTCTAAAGTCTACAGAATCATATAACCTAAGCTTTGATACCAACTGTAACGACCCGATCCACAGCTCCACCACTGGGCAATGCCTCCCTCAAAAGGGCTAGCCAAAAAGGTACTTATGAGTTCCTTGGCAAGGTCTTATAAGGGTCATCTCATACTATTCCACATCCGATGTGGGATATTACAGCTTCATTGTTTGCTTGTCTCAATGATCGTTGATGGTGAGCATTTCCTCGGCTCTACAAGACGCTATGTAGAATTTTGCGAGCTAGCATCTTGTCTCTCCTTACTACGTTAACTCTATTCGGCATGGGGAATTTCATGATGAGGTGATAACTTGAAGCGACAGCCTTCAACTTATTGAGACCTATTCGTCCCAATATTCCATTGTATGATGATTTAACTTTGACTATGAGAAATTCAATGGTCTGAGTGGCTTGAAGGGGTGCGGTTCCGGTAATGACCGTAATGGGGATGATACCTTCCACTGGTGCAGATGCTCCTGTAAAGCCATATAAGGGTAAGGAGATGGGTTTTATCCAGTCTCCCGAAATTCCCATCTGTGAGAATGCCTCTTCAAAGATAATGTCGGCCGAGCTACCCGTGTCGACTAAGATACGTTTGACATTATACGCATCTATTTGCAGGATGATGACAAGAGCGTCATCATGAGGCAAAATTATCCCTTTAAAATCAGAATCGTCAAATATGAATGACGTTGATGCTTTGCTCGCTTGGCCAGACCCTGAGTTAGGTTGACATACTGAGCGTAGGCTTTGCAAGAAGAGGTGGATAATCCTCACGCGCTTGGTCCTCCGGAGATGGTGTTAATCACTGGTGGGTCTCTTAGAGGCACCTCATCAGTCTTCTCTAATTTCCTCTACTTCCTCCTTGTTGCCGATTGTTCATTTTAATGAACTGCTTGAGATGTCCTTTAGCAATGAGATTCTCACGTTGTAGTACCTTGCACTCTTCGGTAGTGTGACCATGATCTTTATGAAAGTGGCAATATAACTGGGCATCCCTCTTCTAGGCTATCATTGTCATAGGTTTGGACCACTTGAGGATGTCCTGGCCCTTAATTTGATAAAGGATGTGCTATCGGGAGGTGTCGAGAGGATTAAATGGTTTAGAAAGTGGTGGCTGCGAGCGCTTCAGCTTATTGTCTGGGGCTCGGCTATGAGGGCAGTCTCACCTCTTCTGACTTGTGTGTGTGTGTGTGTGTATTCTTGGAGAAGCATGGAGTCTTCTTCGGTTCAAAGGTATTTGTTAGCCTTAAAATTGGTCAGCATCTTCCTTAGGATTCGATGGGATTAACATCCCTGCCCATGGCACCTATTATGGGATGGGTGCAGCCCCTTATGCTAGATGCCATTCTGAAAAACTTTAAGGAAATAAAGTTGCACCCTTGCTAACAGCTATAGCTTTTGGCCGAGTGGTAAGCGCTTGATCCAACAAGTGGTATCAGAGCAAGGTCATGGGTTCGAATCCCCCAGCTGACACTAGGGGGGAGATTGTTTGCCTTAAAATTGGTCAGCGTCTTCCTTAGGATTCGATGGGCTTAACATCCCTGCCCATGGCACCTATTATGGGATTTATGCAGCCCCTTATGCTAGATGCAGTTCTGAGAAACTTTAAGGAAATAAAGTTGCATCCTTGCTAACAGCTATAGCTTTTGGCCGAGTCGTAAGCACTTGATCCAACAATATTTATCTACTATATCTAAGATATCGGTCATGTTCTCTGGGGGGGTGCTTTTTCAGTCAGAAACGTAATGGCCTCCCCAGCCTTACACCCCTTGCCATGGCTACAAAAGTTAGTCCTAGATTAATATGATCGATAAGTAGTTTCTCTGCATCGAAGAAAGTAAGGCTTCAAGGGATCCTTAGATCCTTGTACTATGCAAAAAAGGGCCGAGGAGTTCTTCCTTTGCACGCGGCTTGTCCAGAAATTGCCGCGGAAGGACTCAGCTAGTTGTGCCCAGCAGGAATTAGAACGAGGTGTAAGGTGTTGGAACCACACATGCGCTGCTCCTTTCAAGGTTACTGGAAATGCTCGGCACATAATTTGATTTGGGACAAGGTGTAGATTCATGCCCTAGGTGAAGCGGGCCAGATGTTCCATTGGATCTCCCATGCCATCATATGACTCGCATGGAGGCATCTTGAAGTTAGGAGGGGTAGGGAAGAAATCTATGTCCTCGGTGAAGGGCCACCCGACGATAACCGGCGCATTGGTATATCGCTCGTATCGGGGGTTGCGACGCTTGTCATCGGAGTGATCTGCTTGGTTGGTCATGCTGATTTGGCGCTGTAGAGCCTTCGTGTCCTACAAGGAAGGTAAGACGCTGAAGGACCAATTGCCTCTGTGTTTTAGTGATATGCTTTGTTTTGGGAGGCCTCGGAGTTCAGCAGGTGCAGAAGGCTGCTCGGACTGTTGTTCGATGGTGGCCTACAACCTTTCGATAGATTTTTGCATTGTCTGAATAATGGCCAGCAGATCAGCCTAACTGTTCATGGGGATCGACGTTGTAATAGTGGCGGCAGCAGTAGTCACCCCAGTAGTGGGAGGCTCGGATGGACCAGTAAGCTGGAGTGGAGTTGGAGAAACAAGGTTCACGGGAGGCAATGGTGGCGTTGTTGTGACTATCGGGGTGTCGGCAACTCTTTTGCCACCATTAGGAGGTGGTTGGGAGGCGGCGCCTCCACGAGCTAGGTTGCAGATTAACGTTGAGGATGAGCTCGAGGCAAATTTGTCGTCTTGGTTTCCTGGATAGGGATTGGGATTCTTGGCCATGGTCTTATTCACGAGATCGGTCCCACGGATAGCGCAAAAATGTTGTAGATGAAATCCGAGACAATCCTCGATTGGCTCTACACAATACAATCAACACTAGTGACTCGCCGAAAGTGTTTCCGAAGAAGAAACTCCGATGCTAAAGTCAGAAAGTGTTTTAAAGAGAATCTGAAAGTAATTTTTTAATTGTCCAACTTATCTCTTTTCACTCCTACACTTTCTTTATACAGGGCTCCCATTAATGAATTAGTTACCTCCCCTTAGTGAGTGGGTTACTCAGATTAGTGGGAAGTTACTACCATGTAGTGGGTAGTTAATACTTCCTCCGTTCCTAAAAAACTGATCATATTTCATTTTTGGGCCGTCCCACAAAAATTGATCACTTCCAAATTAGGAAAGATTTTGTAAGTATTTTTACATTTTTATCCTTTTTATACTTTTTTATTCTATTTCTCTCACCACATTTAATTCTCTACCAACTCATTTTCTCTCTCATGGCCCACCACTTTACATTTTTTTATTCTATTTCTCTCTCCACATTTAATACTGTACCAATTAATTTTCTCTCTCATGGCCCACTCTCTTTCCCCCTATCTCTAAGGGGTGAAATGAAAAAGACACAATATATAACATAAATCCTTAATATACGTGCAAACTCAAATGAATCACTTTTTAAGGGACGAAGGGAGTATCATTTAGTGGGAAAGTTACTAGTCATAATAGAGAAGTGAGATAATGGGAATGTGGATAATGTTATTCCGACTTCTTCATGATTTTGGAGAGCAATTTGGATGCTCCCTAACGGTGACACGCGTCACAATCTCATGAGTGGTATTTTTATCCATATCAATAATTAAGCCAAACTTCTAGCGTATTCCAGTAAGATGTGGAATTTATATCCAAAAAAAAGTGTGCTTCTTTGGTCGGTCGACTAAAAGACAACACGCTCTCACTTATTGGTGGGGGTATTATTATCCCTATCATTATCGAACTTGGGGTTTGATTTGTCTAAATTTTAGGGCCTCACACAGCCCGATACTCCCAATTGTCTACTGTCAATACGCCGCAATCTTTTCCTTTTCTGCGAATAGGACCTGAACTCCATCACGGCACAACAGAGCGCAGAACAAAACCAACTTGGTAAACCACCAGAGATGGGATGAGATTCAGGCAAACCATCAATGTACCGATTAGCTGAACTGTTAGGCCACCATTTAGATGCTGCTTAAGATTGTCGGTCAATCATCTGTACACATTATCCCAACAGTAATAGTACATCAACTTATGCTCGTCAATCAAAGCAAAAAAGAAATAAGGAGCAAAAAGAGTAACTTCTGTACTACAAGCCCCTTGTGTTCAAGTAAAACAGTCTACAACAGAGACCTGAGAATACGAAACCTTTAGTCGATCAAACCGGGATCTTCGATACTTGTGACCACAGGTACATACAATGGGATCTGCCATAAGGGTAAACTGGAGCCACTAGCTTGATTCGTTGGCAGCTGTTTTCAACGTGGTTTCAGCTCGAGTTGAAGCTGAGGCTTCTGCAGATGTATCTAAAATGATGGGTTTCTTGAACTGCACGATGATCATGGTCATGTTGTCACATCCCTCGCCTCCAGCTGTTGACGGTGCTAAACACCGATCAAGCACTCTTTCACATATCACAGAAAGCTTGCTTTCCTGCACAGTTGGAGAATGATGTCAAGCAGGATGTCTCATATATGCCACTTGTTATTGCAACATTTGGAACATACGCTCTTTGTTATATGATATGCATCTATGTCATGTATTAAATACACGTCTAGCCATGTCAGAAACTCAGGCACCTTCGTAACGCCTAGGTTACGTATTTGACACTTCTCATCCAGTACATGCCACTAAAAAATGTAAGTAACCCACAAACTTATGTAAAAGAATGCGATTTTATATGTGCCTTTGGTGCAATACTCTTTAGAATAAGTCAATTGTACTCGAAAAATTTTGCAGATTAGTTGGACCAGGATCTTAGCCACATAGCAGCACTAGACACTTGAACAGAGATGCATAACACAATTAGAAACTTCCTTAACCTTGACCATAAGGTGATTATTCTCAATTAAGAAGCCGGACGGAGAATTTCTTGCGGTAGCATCTGGATATATATCTTTGGGCAGACAAAAGACGAGTATCTTTACTATTGAACCCTAAGGCATTTAGGTTCTTTGCAGCAATTTGGCAGGGAAAATAAAAAAAAAAAACCGAAGTGCCTTGGTTAATAATAAAACCTTCCGGGCTTCGTAATGTATCACCAATACAAACAAACAAGACGCATCACCCATGGTATTTTATTACACAAAAGACACGCCACTGACATCCTCCTTCCCAATGCATGCTTTCTTATTTGTGCTCAAAAGGATTGTTGTTTTTTCCAATTCAATGCTGGCAATTACACAAGTTATAAAGATCATAGCAATTGATACAGTGGACAGCCTTTCATAAAGACAAATTTGAACTTCTTTATTGGACCACCTTGAGAACAGCCAGCCCAAGTGAAGTTTACAATTGAACCCCAACAAATGCACTAAAACAATATCTCAGACTTACAGAGCTTAACTGCTCTTGAATAAAATCTACTAGTAGCTGGCTCGACATGCAATCCCTGAAAAGTATTCACAAAACAGCAGTCATTCCAGTATCACTCAACATCCACAATTTCACTGTCGTAATAATTAACAAAGGAAAAAAGAGAGATATATTAACACTAGTGTATCAAAGTCGCAAAATCAAAATGCACGTAGGTCAGGAAACCACTTAAATATTCAAACAGTTTCACTGTCAAACAGTGACCATGTAACGTCAATTATAATTCAGGAAAAATCTCAGAACGTAGGAGCCAATTCATGCGTAACTAGATTTATAAAAATACTGGTCTTCTATCCAGGAGCCAATCAGTATGTGCTAGAGTTAATCATGCTCTAATTTTCTATTAGAAAAATGGTGGCTAACTAGAACGTGATCATAGTTTAATGTAATGGAAAGGCTGCCTAGAACTAACAGTAACTAAACCTATAGCTGTATAAATTCTATGTTGTTGCTAAAACATGTCACTTTTATCCTCAAGTAAAAAAAGGATAACGGCATGCATAGGTCTGCCATGAAGCAGGAAAGTCTACAGGCTAAACTAAGTTCCTATTACTGAGATGCTCCGGCCAACCGCAATCACTTTGAAGAACGTAAGTGGCTGCCTTTCTAGTTACAGTTTGAAGTAGGAAATTTTTACCAGCAAAAATCTCTTCAGGCAAGCACGAGAAACATATAAAAAGGAGTCATGCCCCTCCAAATCAGAAGAATTACTTCTGCTGACTGACAAAGGTCCAAGTGCTCATCATCTCTAGGTTTCAGGCACTTGCATCGAAAGCACTGATGTTTGATCAATTACAATTATCCCGAAAGATCTCTCTGGTGTTTGCTTAAAACATCTAATACTCACCAAGTACACAAGGAACTCTGCAGCTAGAAAAAGTAAACTTGGTGCCCTGTGAAAGTTTGTGCAGGGCTAATCTTGGAAGCTAAAAACTTGGACTATCATGTAATTTTACAATATTCATCAAATATGGCAGAAGGAACTAGCTAGGTATATAATGAATATAGTAGACTATCAGAGCCAGACCTAAAAGCTGAAGCCCATACATAAACTCGTAACTGATCCTAATAAAGGAAGTACATCTCAGTAAGAATGTTCAGTTCAAGAAGATGGGATTTAAGACTCCAGAATGTTATTTTCACAGTAAGGATTAGTTTGTAGAGCCTACGATGTCATAACTGAAGCTATGCAGCAATCAAGTGTCCTTGTTGCGCTCCTATGAAACTGAACCACATTTCAAGTTGTCCATTAATTTTAACATCAACAAGCTTCAACTCAATAAATAACAAGCTAGCGAAATTAAACCAAACAGGGGAAGCATAAGCTGCTTACCAGATACCATCACATGCCAGCACGACAAAATCATCATCACCACAAAGCTCAACCTAATAAAAAGTAACTGAATTTCAAAGTTGCTTGCAAACGAAAAAAAGTGACTTACACAGAATGGGGTAAGTGGGGCATGCCATTCGAACTTGATTAAGATCAATTAGGACTAAGGAAAAAAACACTTAATAACCAGCACTCTAAAACAGAAAGTGTGAACAGAGAGAAGGGAGGGGAATATGTTTTTTCAATGATTTTAAAATATTTCCTCTCAAATTTCTTGGTTTAAGAACCAGATAAAGCACAAAAGGTCAAATGAAAGTTAACCCCTCTGGTGTTAACTAAAAAACTGAGTAATGGTATAAATTATCTTTTAAATAATGATAAAATGTGCAGAAAATCATATTATCTAATAGTTGAGGATGCAGTTTAGACAAATCTATTTCGAGCCTTAGCTTCCAGTCAATATCCAAACAAGGATCCGAAGCTGTTTTACGATCGACCGTAATGTTCTTGGACTTGAGCAAGATAAGAGAACTAAAATTTTCCCTCCCAAAAACACAAAAATAGAACTAAGATAACTTTATAGCATTCTAACATGGCGGTTTTGAAACTCTGCTGGCAAAAGTATTTTGAGTCATTTTGTTAAACTCTTGAGTTCCCAATTGGCTTTATTAAAGTCCCTAGTATATAAATCCTCTATACTCACATAACCACGAGCAAAAACACATGGCACTCTCCATCCAGAGAACAATTAGTAGGTAAAATTTGGAGGACCAAGAACATGGATAGGCCAACGGACAGAGTTTTACAACCAAGATAAAAACAAAGAAAATCTCCAACGCAAGCTTTTATAGCTGTTACCCCCAAGAAGAGCAGGAATGACAAATTGGATTCATGTAGCAAACCCAGATTTTTGGCAAAGCCTCATTAAGTTGTGTAATCAATAACTGAAATTGGACTTGCGAAGAAGACACGTACAGTATTTATATCTGGATTGGAAGTTACAATTTGCTTTTCAGCAGGCAAAAACTTATTCTGCTTGAATTCCATGTCACCTGCAGCCAAAAGCGAACTGCACGTCAATAAAGAAAATACAGATGCTGGTCTCTTTCAAGCGCCCGCACATCTATGTATGTCTGAGATGTGTATAGAAAATATCACTTGGACTTGAAGTGAATCAAGCACCAGTAGCATTTGTGCCCTATCATTCCGTCTCTGTTGCATTAATTGAAAATTAACTCGTACTTGCTGCTTACGGTGTGAAGCCGGAGTCAACATATCGACTAAGTTTCAGTCATTCAGAATAAAGCTAATAATGCAAAGAGAACTGACGACAAATCAAAAGATATCACACCAAGCAGGTATAGCACCTATAGCCCTCGCAAGATTCAAACTGCCATTGACCCGTCCTGCATGGATAAAACCACCCGCTTTTAAAATCCTCTCTCTCTCAAGCTCAAGATCAGGTTTGTGGTCTCGGGAAAGATTGTATGCCTGCATAAAAATAGCCATAGAAAGAAAGTAATGTTTCATCTTGTGCTGTAATAAGATATGTTCTGCACAAAAAGGACATTTCTACGATAAGTATATCATAGTAATTTGAAGTACCATAGGCATCTAAGTTATCCCTAGCGCTCGATCACTAATGCTGTATGGATCATACGTAGCATCAATGTAGGAACGCGTATGCATCCCATTAACCATCCACATAGAGTTCTTTTAAAGTTTTACTTACCTGACCCTTCCTAGATATTACACAACGAGAATCACCAGCATTTGCAACAACAAGTTGGTTGTTTCTAATAATTGCAACACAAGCTGTGCTCCCTGAAGTTGGTCCAGAAAAATCAGAGTGAGGTCCCTGATTAAGTTTAGAGAGTAACGGGTCACAAAACCGACCAAAATTAATAAATAACCTAGTACGAAAGTAATCACATGTATAAAACACCGCTGAAAACATTGAGAAGGAGCACACAAAAACTCATCAAACAAAACAATGAAGTAGACATGTTTATACTGCACTCAAAGGAAGCTGAAGTTAAAGGACAATTGCAAGCTACTACAATACAAGAGACATGGTTCAGGTACAGATTATCTAATTCCATCCAATATAGTGGCTTACTTTCCAATATCTCAATCCATTAAAAAAATCACTGATTAAAGCACATTATAATTCCAGTGGGTAATTATACGTGTTGCATTGTCTAATGTGAAACACATAGAAAGAAGTGTCATCAACAACTTGGCTGTCCAAGCATGCTGCTTTGACTGTGGTTGTCCAAGCATGCTATTTTGACTGCAGAGAGTCCCTCACTTCACTATACATGGTATAGGAGCAGGCTATATAGAACGAACTCTCGTAAAGAAGCACACATGGGTATAGATCAAATTTTATTATTAAGCAAAAATTCTCGAGTATATTCATTCGCACAAGTACCTCCTCAAAAGCCCAATCATCAACCTGGTGATTGCCCTCGCCACTTCTTGGAGACCATATCAAACCTTCAATCATACCAGTAAACTTGTTTATTTTATCACCCAAAACAGCTAACTCCCTCCACCCTCTTTGTCCACGCATCATATCATCCATTCTGCATTGACAAAGTAAAAATAGTTGCAACGATATTATATAGGATATAGGACAAGAGAGAACACTTAGGGGCTGTTTTATAAAACTGCAATTTAAGTGCTGAAAAAGTTATGCATTGAATTCATAAACTGAAAACTTTAAGCGACTGAATTTTTACTGAAAAATAAGTTAACCTGTTTGGTAAACCAAAAGCAGATGTCTAATTGTTTATTTACAAATTCATCCATTTTACAAAAAATTATGCATTTGTTTATGTACTTTATAATTTTTATTTTTTTTTTGGGGGGCGGGGGGGAGTGAGAATGGGTTACAGCCAAAGATTAAGATTGAATTCTGTGGCATTAGGCATTGACTAACTTCTTCCTCCGTTACATTGAAACAGTAAGCAGCAGTACTCCAGCCAAAATCGTATGAAAATGCATGCCAATTCGGAGAGACATGTAGTTGGAGTTGTACATATAAAACTTTGAGCCTGATCTACTACATAAAGAGCAAAATAATCCTATACTACTTGAATATGTTATCACTTACGGTCTTGACAATTAAAAAAAGACAACCCCTGTATTCAGTTTTGGACCAGCTTGCTGCACCGTAAAATAACACAAACAGTAATATTCTGGCCACTAGTCCATCGATCATCTCAAAGGCTTATAAGTGTGTAGAACTTACCCAAACACATGGATAACCACTAATTCATTTGCAGAAGAAGATTATGCATATATTGAGCCACATGCAGTGATGTAATCTATTTCAAGCAAATAACCTGAAAAATGCTTTCTGAACTGAGGTACCGATATCCCCTGCAGAGTAGGCTTCATGCTTCAGCACTTGTTGATGAAGATACTTGGCACAGAACTTAGCAACAACTTTACCTGCAGTTTAACAGAATTGTGAGAGGATAAGATCCCTAAATGTGGCCTATTATCATGCATAGGTAAGTTTTGAACTAGCCACTGCTGTTGTAACAACCTGAGTTGTTAGAGGTAAATAATAATTTTTTGGCTATATTTCTAAGAGAAAGGATGATGGACTTTTAGTGACATTTGCGACTAGTAATAGTTGCTTAAAGGAGTACTAGAGCTAGAATTAACGGTGTGCATTTTGGTGACTTGTCTTTGAGACATGTATTTCAGTTTAATCATTATGCGAAAAGGATGCAATTCCCACATGGAGCATCTAGTTGCTAGGTAGGTTGACACGACTCCAGTGCCAGGTATTGTTTAAAGTAAAACTAATGTGTCAGATAACAAAGAAAAGCAAATGGTAAGAATGTGTCTTTGTGAAGACCGTCCACTTCTACTCAACATGGATTAGTTAGAAGAACATGAACGAGATTGATCCGTGAGTGAGTTACGACATAAAGAAGTGAGGAAGATGAAATTTAGAGAAGAGGTAGATGAAAGAGAAGAAAGGTTGAAAAAGCAGAAGAGAAAACTGTGATGTAGAGAAGAGAAGAAATAAAAGGAAGAAAGTCAACCTGTGAGCAAGACATCGACAGATAGGATATAATTTTGGAGAGTTTGCTGAAGTAGAATGGTGTAGAAAGGGGAATTTCATAGCACTAGATCTTTTATACCATGTGATACAGTCATAATGACGTTCTGCCCGCACCCACATTTAAGCTCCTGAAATTTCAGTTGAAATGCTTGTTTTAAAGCGTGATAATTACCATGTGACCGAAATACGGTATCTGATTGTGTGATGAGGCTTAAGTGCCTTTGACTAATGACAGTGTTTACTACTTGCATAATACTAGTTGGAGTGATGGTGATTTGCAAGATTGATAGAACTTTGGTTTTACTAACAGTTGATGGCACCGAGATATGATTCCAGTAATTCATCGACTAGCAACGAAAATCTTATCCCAAAAATGTTATTGTGATTTTTTCTTACTCTATTGAGCTGTGATTTTTAAACTTACAGAGCTTCCCGGCTCACCCCCGACTATTTACCATTTCAGTGCAGATAGCAAGATATTACAACTAGCGGGATTAAAGCTAGACTCATTTGAGTATCTCTAACTACTTTGCAGATTATTGTGTTAAGTTATCCACGACAAGAGTTGGGCCTTTACAGCTGGTATAAGAGCAACAGCTAGGCTTAAATCGCGTAGTTTAGCGTAAGCCAATCTTCCACCTGTAGAATGTTGTATAAACCGGATCGATACTGACCTAAAAGGTGATCTTTTTTGCACGATGGATCGGAAAATGTCACGACCCGAGTTTTTGGGCCAAATATTTATCGGCTATGTTTTTTAGAGAATGATGATAGACATTTAGCAAAATTTGAGACTAGTATTTGTTACTTAAACACCTACGAGATTTACAATTAATCGTGGCCTCCTTGTAATGACTTGTCATTCAGATATTAGTTTCAGTATAGTCAGATGCTAAAAGGATACAAGACCCGAGTGGAGCGTTCAAGTTGCTAGGTGGGGTGATTCAAGACTGCAACTTGTTAGAATAAAAGGAAAAAGAATGGAAGTCCATGAAATATCCACAATAAAAAATGGAAGTCACCGAGATTGTGAACACCAGCCCACTTCCCCTCCATTTAGGTTCTATCGACAGAGAGCCGTGAGCTAAGAGAACAAGAAAGACAATGATCCATGATTGAGTTAGGAAATAAAGAAGCGAGGAAAATAGAATTTAAAAGCAGGTAGATGACAGAATGCTGGTTGACAAAGGAGAAGCAAATTACAGAGAAAATTAAAGGCCGTGATGTAGAGAAGAGAAGAAAAAAAGGGAAGAAATCAAGTGGTAAGCAAGAGATGGATACAAAGGAAATAATTTTGCAGAGTTAATTTAAGTGATTTGGTGAATAAAAGTAAGGAGTATTTTCAAAGTACTGCATCATTTAGAACACAGTACTTCCTAACAACGTTGCACTCTTATACACAATTGAAATGCTTGTTGTAAAGTGAGATATATTACGTGATTAAAATATGTCGCTTAAGTGCTTTTAACCAATTTGTTCCACTGGTTCGTCTACATGCATAATATTGTTAACATCAGCTGAGCTTATCACATCCCAACGAGGATATCAAAAGCAAGGAACTGAAGCAATAGCAAATGGCTAGATTATAGACATTGGTTTACTAGTTGGTGCGGGTACTGAGCAATGAACATAGAAGTTTATTGACGAGCAAATATTGTACACCAAATTTCTTAGCGTGAATTATTCTACTATATGGAGCAATGATCAGCCCCAATTACTCTGGTGCAGATAGCAAGATTTTGCAACGAGCAGGATTAGAGCTGGATTGTTGAGATGATTTGCCTTATTTGTTATTAATTATTATAATACTTGGAGCAACAGTAATTGCATTCAACACTACTGGATAATATATTAGAGTTGGATTGTTGAGATGATTAGCCTTATTTGTTATTAATTGTTATAATACTTGGAGCAACAGTAATTGCTTTTGAGACTAATGGATAATATTAATAGCAACAAATATTTGGTTTTGACAGAAGTACTTAATATGGCCCTCGAAAGGAGGGTGTAGAAGGTTAAATTTTAAGCCAATCCTACATTGACACGTGTTGCTTATTCGTCATTAAAATAAATATATAGTGACGAATAGAAAGCTGACACGTGTTCTTTAAAAGTATTGTCACGTGTGATCGTGTTAGAGTTTGCCAAGTGTCGTGTGACTAAAATATAACTGACGTTAAATAGATTGTCATACTTACCTTTTAGTTTGTCACAATGATGTGGCTAAGCCAATTAAATTGCGCCACTTACTGTGATGAGGTGACCTAGCCACTCAGAAGGCACCACGGATCACCTTGTAGTTTTTAGCCAAAAAGATTCTACCATAAACATCATATTTATCTCTTCATTAAATTAAGAGTTAATTATCAAAGAGATGCAGTACATATCAACACACCCATCTACTACTATACCATGATATGACCCCAAAGGGTGGAGATAAGTTTATTCTCTCAAGCCAGAGCTCTACTAAATTGAAGACACGTTCATCAAGTCGGATAATACATCATTCAAGTTCAGACTTTCAAATTTGTTCACCGTGGTATTTCATCAAGTGTTCATGACAAACTTAGTCAAATTTGCCGTTTGATCCGGAAACAAGTTAGAAAGTCTTTGATCAAGCATTAATCAAGAGAGAGAAACATCAGAGGACCTTTTCTGTGTGTAATGAGTTATTCAGAGGATTGTACTCGCAATTCAAATCAATACAATTTAATTTGTTGCTACTTTTCCCCCTTCTTCTTAGACTCGAAATTTGTGTGGATGGAGGCAACTTGTAAAGGCCAAATTAATTTTTCAAATAGGATCCCTTTTGTACTTCCAGAAAAAGAGACAAGGAATCTAAGAATGACAGAAAGTAATGAATCTGCTGGAGTTAGGCAACCCAAACGGGAGAGACATAGCAAAAGAACTGCAGAGCTGAAAGTAAACAATCTGCAGAACTACAACTCAAGGGGATTGGGAAGTACAATTAAAGAACAAAACAAACAGGAAAGAACACAAAGGAGACAGGCCAGCCAGTTGCAAGAATGAAAGCACACAATCTGACCAGAAGCTATACTTGGAGAATTCCATGACATGGGTAAGATCCCCCCCCCCCCCCACCAATGCATGATATATACATCCATGTACATCTGTATGTAACTGTATGCATACACAGGTTTTGAGTCCCATCATCCAGAAATGATAACACAACTTTCAACCGGAGAACAAATGCAAAATAGAATTTTCAATGCTCACCAGCAACTTTTAATGCACATTTACAAGCCAAACGACGATGATAACACAATACACGCACATAGACATGCACAATTAGAGGAAGACTCTCATAAATGATTTGACACGAGCAATATATGATAGGCATGCATGGTAGAATGTCACACTAAATAAAATACAGGTATAAAGCCATTTAAATAGGAACCATCACGCTTAATAAAATCCAGGCATAAAGCAATTTGAATAGGAACTAGGACCTTTCTGAGACTGTCCAAGTAATTATACTTATACCTACTATCCCAACTCTTGATAAGTAATTTACAAATGCTAGGATTCGGGAATTCACAAGCAAGTTACTGGCTCATCTTCAACCACTTAACTTTGAAACTTCTTTAGATTAGGCAAAGCTGGGAAGACAATGACAGGTGACGCAGAGGCACCTCAGCAGCAATGGGACAACGAGAAGACCTGTGTAGGCAGCATTTGTCGCTGGAATAATGGTAAGGAATGTACTTAAACGATGAAGATCACTACTAATGGATTACGATGCATATAATCTTCTTCGTTGGAACAAAAAGGTTTCTGCAATGGTTAATCCAAGTAATGATAAGTAGAAAACAAGGCACAACTCTGATGTGCAAAGAGGTTGCTTGGCCAGGATTGGAATATGAAGCACGGGTGCGCCAACCAGAGTGAAGCACTGGCATCGGGTGCGCGTCGGGTGCGAGTGAGCATCGGGTGCAGCGTGGGTGCGTGTCGGGTGTGTATCTATTATTATTCATTTATTTTCCTAAATAACGGGTGCGGATCCGGTGCATGTGGGATCTGAGATCACAGATCTGAGAGGGGAGTGAAAGAGAGAGAGAGAGCAGCGGCGCGAAGTAGCCACTAGCGTGACCACCCCGGCCACCACCAGAGACTGACAACGACCAATGACGACCGTGACGACTCACAACTGTGGCAACGACCCAAGAGTGATCGTGTAATAGGAATACGGGTCTTTCGACAGAGAAGGGACCGGTGAGAAAGAGAGGAGAAGAAGAAGAATAAGAAGGGGGAAGAAGAAGAAGTCACCGCGACCTTACCTGGGCTGTGATTCCGGCAGCAAGAACCTAAGAAATGATGTTATTGATCCTTTTGACAGCTGGACTAATTGCTGTATTGCTGTATAGTTTAAATAACCACTTATTAACTGATTATTAAATTTAGCCCAAGTACTTTAAAAAAAATACACTAATACACATACACACTTTATTGTATTCAGCTATTCAATTTGAAAATTTATGAAAGAGCCCATTAAACTTTAAGTTACCAAACAAACTTGGTAAAAATATTTCTTTTACACGCACACACATGTGTGTGTATATATATATTATAATATCTGCCGTAATCCCGCCGCACCCGTATCCTATTATTTTTAAAATTGATGCATACGCGTATCCGCACCCTCGTATCCGCACCCGCATCATATCCGCACCCGCACCCATATCCGTGCTTCCTAGTGGAATAGTTATACCAAGGGTGTCTTCATGGAAGCTTCAGCAGAATTTAATTCATGATGACGACTGTAAAGGAAGTCCATGACAACAGTAGGGCCAATTATTTCTAAAGTTGAGACACGAGATACTCGAGCAAACCAGGCTTCAACATTATAAATTAAGCAGTGGAAAGAAAGGGCAGGTAGAAAGCAGACAGAGAGAATTATTGACTTTTGCCTCCCTCACTAGAGATCCATTACCCCACAAGCCAAGAACGTTACTGCTTGGTAATCATTTTGGCAATGCCATTCAACAACTAACAGACTCACAATGTAGCTCCCTAACCAGAGCATTGTGCTTAGGCTTTGTACCATTGGCATGAGGGCACTACATACACATTGCAAGGGTGAAGCAATCTCATTTTCTATCCCCTTCTTTTGTTCATTATGAGCCTTGGTGGACCTCTTTTGTTCCCCATCTGCTACTGCTTCAATTTCGTATCAGAGCTAAAGCCTGACTTGAATTTGTTTGTGCAACAGAACCCATCGCCCACCAAACACACACCCCTCCGAACCTGCCCCCATCTTCATCATGAATCCACACCACCATAATGGCAGTGGACTCCAATTATTCATAATCGTGAAGATGAAGTATTACACATGTAAAGATGCAATTATTGCATATACATGAAGTTGGACAAATTCTTCGTGAATTGGTCTACTCATCTAGACTAATACATTCATTTAGGGTAGGCAATTATGGGATTATAATCGTATATCCTTGCTTACTTATGGCCCTGTTTATAGCCTTACTTATGGCCATGTTTATAGCTACTTAGCACCAACTTATAACATATAACATGTGATTTACTCCTTCCGTCCCAATTTCATTGCTCCATTTTAACTTTGCATGCAATAATAAGGAATGCGGTCTTATTTTTTATGTTTCCCGTATTTACCCTTAGATGACATTTTCTTCCAACCATTTTTTGTTTGGTTAAATCTTTTCCAGACTGTGGGACCCAAGCCCTTTTCTCTCTCTTTATCGTTTGCACACCCCTTCCTCCGGCATTCTTCGCACCTCTCCTGTAAGTCAAGTGCAATCTTATCTCCCCTACCATTAATGCTAAGAAAAGAGTTGTTTTGTTAGCTTTTATCAACACCCACTCCCACTTCATATTCGTTCAACATATCATCAAATGGGCTTTTTGGTTTTTCTTTTGTATCTCCATCAGAACATCATTGTTTCACCCATCTATGGAGGTTTCGGAAATCCATCTTTAATCATCTCCTCTTTACGTCTCTAAACCCCCCCCCCCCCCCCCTCTTTCCCCATTTTAGCTTCCCCACATGACCAAACCACCAATTCCATTGATAATCATTCTGAAACACACCAAGATAATTCTGAAAAGTCAAACTCTATATCTCTTGCTCCAAAATAAGTCAGAAATGAAGGAAAAGCGATCATGATTTTTCACGAATTACACTTGGTACATTGCTACAGCTAGTCGAACAACCAGTTCGCATATTGCTTGGCTAGTCTAGTTGAACACCGTACTCACCTCAACGCGTAGTCACTCGCCTAGCTCACCTCGTCAAACGCCTAGCGGTCACGTAGTTAGGCCTCCTCAAATGACTCATCAATCGCTAGTTATTGGCTCAAGAGACCTTTTGTCATGTCTACTGACTTTTCAGAGGTGGTGGTTGCTGAGGAGGGCACATCCGGCCAAGGGAGGTGCATGGTTGTCGACGAAAATTGTAGCCGATTGGTATTGAAGGTGGTGGCAATCAAAGAAGGAGGCGATTGGAGGAGGAGGTGGGGGCGGCGGCAGTGTAAATGATTCTTGACAGAGACTAAAGAGAGACCAGGAGATGTCATTATCTTCCCTGATTAGACATATAACATAGGAAAAAATATCACAACTACATGGCCTGTTGCAGCGGCAATCTTCTGTGGTTTTTGGAGTGATATGTATACACTGAAGAGTTAGGGAGATGAAAGCAGTATATATACAAGCTAGCTAATTAAGGGTGGGTCAAAAAATGACCCATTAACTTTCCTATGACTTAGTAGTAAGGGTAGCTATGGTATAGTGTGTAAGATTTGTACACAGAAATAGGGAAGTGAGCAATAATTTTGGGACATCCCAAACGGGAAAGTTGAGCAATAATGTAAAGGCGGAGGAAGTATTTATATTCATAAGCAATTACAAAGAGCCGAAACATATCCCCAAGAAGAAAACATCTAGCTAGTTCCTTTTCGACTCATCGTCTTCAAAGTTCCAAATACCCTGGAACCAATGCACCTTGTTGGACATCGCAGTACTTCACGTTTCTCATTCATTTCTTCTTTCAGTTTAAGAAGATTGAATTTGTGTTAAATTTGAAGCGTAAATCTCTTAGATTCTAAGGTCTACTTTAATTACTTCTAGGTGCCATTTGGATCATGAAATTCGAAAAGCCATGGTTACATAACAAGCCACCGTGACCGTGTACCTTCCAGCGTTTATTTTGGTTAGGATAGCCTTTAAGTACTTCAATGTTACTGCTCAGCACCAAGTTCATCGACCATCTGCATGATCTTACCTTCAATATCAGCATTCATTGGCAGACTTGCACGGCTTATAATTGGTCTTAAATGATCAACCAATTCGTGTTGTGAGGAAACAGACTTCCTATAGAAGTTGCAGCTTTGCAGACTTTATGTCCATCTTCAATTTTAGATAAATTTGACATGAAAGTCTACGAATTAGACGCAAGATTTATTGCTATCTAGCTACAAAAAACACGATAGGAGAAGCTAAGCCTCAATCCAACCCAAGAAACACAAACAGAGCCTAATTCATTTAGTCTCATTGAAAGCACAGACTCCTCTCATGGGTCAAGGTACCATGTCTACCACCCTGACACCTCACCGACATCTCCAGACACGTGTCAGACACCTCTTTTATTATGTTTTTAATTATCTGACACCATGTCGGACACATCTTGAAGGAGTTTCGGACGCTTCATGAAGAAGCTCAAGCACTTATAGGGATGAAATGAATAATTGAAGACCCAAGTAAACCTTTGTGAAGACTTGTAACAAAGTGTAGCAACGCCACACAAGGTGGAGGAAAGTTGAGTTGGTAGTGCAATTTTAGAGGTGAAATGTGCTTGTAGTATATGCATATATAACAAATATATTAATAAAATTCAACGGTACCGCGTGGTGTCCAAAATTTAGTTTTTGGGAGATCGCAGTGTCCAATGTCCAGGTTGATGTCGGCGTCAGAGGCGGTGTGTGTGCTCGTGCTACCTAGAACCTACACTTGAAGATGCAAGCGGCTCGGCCCAAACCAACCCCTGTTCATACATATAGTCTAAGAATTTTTTTGTAGGCTTGGCACAATTCATTATTTGTTATTTCTGAAAAGAACCGGATTGATAAAATGCTTAATGAGAGTATACTAGTAGCTCTATTCTAATGGTTGTCATCAGTTTTGACCATTGAGCTAGGTGCACCTTTTTCGTGTGATCTCACCCAACATTGTATGGGCTTTGTTACACGTGTGAGCCTAAATTAGTGGAACCCTTTTTAGGGTTAGGGTTTGCCATCTAAAACTATAAACATAGAGTTGGTCATTACTCTCCCTTAATGAATTGCAATTTTCGTATCAAACTTAACAATATATCTTGTCGAGGAGCGAGTAGAAGACTTTTCCTAATATTGCGATTCTATTTGCGTGGTTACATATGTTTTTGCCCCTGTTTTAATAGCTGCATGCTTAGGATATAGACCTTAGTAGCAGAAAGCTCCTCATATGGTGATGCCTCTCTCTCTCAAAAATTTGCTTTTGCGATCCCAAGTTAGGAGCTCCATGGGATCCCATCAGAGGCTTACATGGAACTCAATCCCATCAGCCGGACGAAGATGCATGGAACACGTGAGGTACTTGAAAATCAAGCCCTTTTCAACTCAATTCCTTGTTTCTCTCTTCTTTCAAGTCCTTAAAACCTCCTTATCCGCTTCCGACTACCCTAATCGAGAGAATAGAGCTTTTCAATTAATACTCTCTCCAATTTATTTTTTTAACCCTATATCTAACCATATTAGATAGGAGATGTGCCGCCTAGAAATGTCTCAGGAAGTGAACAACAGCAACAAAAATACTTTTACTTTGTTACTTTCAATGGCGAGGAGCTGGTAACCACTTTGATGTGACGAGTACAAAGTAACAATTCACTGTCGCTTATGATTTTTCAAGGAAAAAATTGTGTACACTAAGTGCAAGATATATTACACAAATGGTAATTATCTTTGAGCGTTTGACTATTCAAGCCTCTCTCAACCTTAGATTCTTCCACGTGCTTACGCTTCCCCATCCCCGTTCCCACTCCGGCTCCCGCCCCCGCTTCATGCAAACAAGATTTAGACAAGTTAGATATGATATTTCAAACTTATTTCGGAGGCTAGTGTGTAATATGTGGAAAACCAAGGACTTTTTAGTAATTAACTTTAAGCCAAAACCTGAAGTTAGATCACAAACGTTTCTGTTTTTCTATGCGGTGGGTGTGCCTAACCAAGAGATGAAAAAAACGAACGATACTGAGGACTAAGCATCTCGCTTGAGGATAAATTGATGTAGAAAGCCCTGATCAAAAAGTAAAACTAACATTTATTTATCTTATTTCCCTTTATATGTTTTCACTTTTAAATATCACTTTGTAAGACTGAAGTAATTTGTCCTATACTACGTGTTTAGAATGTTGGGTTTAAGTATGGCTTTTATCTGAGTAACTTGTTTTGGGTTACTAATTTAGTGTTTACTATTTTGAATGTGTATATACATATACATATACATATATATATATATGTGTGTGTGTGTGTGTAAATGTATTACATATATCTTTATCATAATAAAGCATATTAAAAATTCAGCAGTATCCTACAATGTCCAAAATTTGGTTTTTTAGAAATTGCGGTATCCGGTGTCCCTGTCCAGAATTTGGTTTTTTAGAAATTGTGGTATCCGGTGTCCCGGTCGGTGTAGGTGTCGGACATGGAGCCCGTGTCCGTGCTACCTAGGTTTTGGCAAAGGTGATAGATGTTTTAATGGCTCTATTTTTCTTCAAACGTACACGTATGTCCCTTATGATATAGCACTTGCCCAAGTTGTTGTATTTTACTGCTTTTATTTTACATGGTAATTATTCTAAGAGCATTAACTATGAACAGTTCTAAGTCTTCTAAGAGCATGCCCTATGAACAGTTAAATGTCTTCTCTAAATGTTCTGCTTAGATCATTTTACAGTTGATCCATCATGTAAGTACGGAACTGTCCAGCAATAAACAAGGATTTAGGCCAAGGTCTGGGCGGATAATGATGATATAAAGGTGCACTTTTTAGGCACTAAGTACTTCTGATTGTTACCAGTGAGTCTATGATTATCAGCTTTTGGGTGTTCTCCAAATTGTTACGCATTATGTTTGTTATTTAGATCTATTAAACAACTAGCTCATAAAGGACTATAAAGTTGCAAATGAGAAGGTTAAAAAATCTATTGATTTACAGGAAGCTTGTGTTGATTAGACTCCGTATTTATGTTTAACCCACTCTCATTCATACGGCTATCATTGTACTGATATTCTGCACTTGTATGCTTGATCAGTGGGAGCCGACTATGCTTTCTCTTGTGGAAAATAGTGTTAGCCTCCAAAGGTTTTTAAGGCACACATGTTTGTTTGTTCTTTCTCAGAAAAGAGTGCTATCGCTTATCTTGTGCACATTATACTGTTAACAGGTTTGCATACATGCTTGCGCTTGGTGCGTAATATAATACTGCCATACTGCTAACCCTCGAACAGATGTTTCTCATATGGCAGGTTCAAGTAGAGGGATGATAAAGATTTAAGCTCTTATGCCTTAAGTAAGGCAGTTCTCACTAATAGAGGTTTGTTCATTGATCGGACAAAGAGGACCAATATGGAGATAATGCACAAATGATCACGGTTGGCGTATAATTTTCATATCCACACATCCATACAATTTATCCTTGGTCATTACTATTGTAGGTACAATGATCATGTATTGTCCTGTGTAGATTTAAGATGTAACGACTTACATGGTTGGCGCTTATGGTTTATCGGACTAAAGGAATTGGTTTAAAGTGTTGCTCTTCTTCACTCTTGTTGCATTCTTGCATGGCCACGCGTTTCAATCCGGAAAGTCGTTTCGTGTTTAAACCAAATAATGACTTTTTGCAGCCCAAGTGGGATAATATAAGAATTTTGCTGTAGGCTAGCACAATTCGCTATTTGTTATTTGTGAGAGTATACCGGTAGCTCCATTTAGTGGTTGTGATTGGTTGGCCATTAAGCTATTATACATGTGATTGTTATGTCTGTGGGCCAATCTAGTGGAATCCTTTACGGGTTAAGGTTTGCCATCTAAAACTATAAATGTATAAGGGTTGGTCCTTCTCTTCCTTATTGACTTGCAGTCTAGCCAAAAGACTTGGCAAGATATATTGTAGAGGAGAGAGTAGAAGAGTTTTCCAAGTATATCGATTCATTACTTCGATTCTCTTCTTGTGGTTACAGGTACGTCTTTAACCAGTAAAACGACTGAATGCTTATGATTTAGACAAGTAAGATCTCCATAATTTTTTAGGGACAACTACCAAAAAGGTCCCTAAACTATAAGAGTTTTGCCAACATCATCCCTAAAATATTATTTTAGCCAAATTCATCCCTAAATTATCATAAGTGCGTCCACAGGTACTTCCGTCAACATGGGATAAAAATAAGGCCGTTAAATCCCCCAAAACGAGGTGCAAAAACCAGAAAATCACTGTTCATGATAGTTTAGGGACGCTCACTGGCAAACTGTATACAGTTTAGGGATTTTTTTGTGATTTGCTCTTTTATTTATTCCTCTCTTTCGTCTTCTTTTTCCCTTCTTCTTCCTTTCAACAATTCCACCCTCCACCACCAGTTACGCCATAATTCATAACACCATTACCCACCTCGATGTGGGTTTAAGACTCCATGACAGCAACCATCCCATCAAATCCACAACCACAGTTCCCCAACACCACAGCTAGCCCACTGCCCACCCACCCATTGGCCATTTACAACATCACCACCAAACCATTGAACCACCGCCACGGCAACCACCCCATCAAACCCACAACCACTGCTCCCCACCGCCAAAACCAGCCCATTGACCACCCATCCACCACTCATTATCAACAACAACACCACACCATTAAGCCATGCCTTGGCAACCACCTAATCAAATCCACCACCACAGTTACCCACCACCCCAGCCAGCCCCACCCATCAACCCACCACCCATAATAACACTACCACCACGACCACTACCCCATCAAACCCACAACCACCATTCCCACCACTAGAGCCAACCTGCCGCCCACACACCCACCACCCATTAACAACAAAACCACCACCATGGCAACCACCCCATCAAACCTACACTATTTCCCACCACCAGAGCTAGCCCACCACCCACCCACCAATATCAACAACACCACCACACAATTAAACCTCCACAACAGCAACCACCATTATACACTCACAAACACCGCATCGAACTTTCCACCACCACCCCGATAACCCGCCGTTGTAGTCACCCCAACATCAAACATCGTGCCATTACCACAGCCCATCAAACCCACCACCAACATTCCCCACCACCGCAGCTATCAGCCTCACCCAACTCTAGAACCACCCACCTCCATCATCAAATTGCCGCACCTTACCACCATTATCAAATGCCATTGTTGTAGAAAGCAAGGCCCACATTTGATTTACCCGTAACGATGGGCCAACTAAATGCGGTGGTGGGCGTCATAGTAGATGCGATCCACTATGGTAGGCTTGATGGTGGTGGTGGTGACGATGATAGGGTGATGTAAAGTGGTATCGAAGGTGGTACCGGTGGTAGGAAATATGTCATAACTAGTGGTGGGGTGGAATTGTTAAAGGGAAAAAGTAGGGAAAAGAAGACAGAGAAGAAGAAAAAATAACGACTACCAAACACGTCCCTCAACTATATGCATTATGCCAGGTTCGTCCATAAACTATCATACTAAACAGTGCGGTTTTGTCCATCGTATGGCCCCGACTGACAGAAGGACCTGGTGAATGCACTTATAATACTTTTAAGGACGAATTTGGCTAAAAGGATAGTTTAGGGACGATGTTGGCGAAACACTTACAGTTTAGGGTTGTTTTTGGTGGTCGTCCCTTTATTTTAGATTAGATGTGGTTCATCACTTGAATCAAAAAGGGGTTAATTAATTCCATCTTTTTCTCCATTAGGAGAATTGATTAGGTTTCTACAAAAGTAAAACATGAAGCTTGCCACTCAGCCTATTCCACAGCAGATTGAAGTACCATGATTTTATTCTTCACAATCTCAGATTGGTCTTATGTTTCCATTCAATAGATTCATGCTCAGACAGAATTTAATCTACCTACTAATGTAATCCATATCCTTCATGGTCAACCTCAGGTGAAAAGGCAAATGAGACCATTCGACTAATTGCTTTACGTAGATGCTTAAGAAGCACGGACACGGTGTCGGACACGGACCCCGACGGGGACACCAGACACTGCAATTTCAAAAAAATCGGATTTTGGACACCGTAGGACACCGCTATTTTTTTAATATTTTTATTATTATATAATAAGTATCAAATACATTCCATAATCTAAAATAACAAATAATAATGAAAAACTACCCAAACAAGGAATTCAAATACAAGTCATACTTAAACGTTAAATCCAACATAGTGCATGGTACATAACATAAAGAAATTAAGTCTTACAAAGTCATACGAGTGGACATAACAAAAAAAATAGAGAGGTTCCTTTTCAGACTCTTGAGGAGGGAGAGAAAAAAAAGGATTGAGAACGAGTGGACCGTGGACGACTCTTGACTTTGAGTCTTGAGTCTGGACAGATTAGGGCACAAAAAAGGAGAGACTGAGAGAGAACAAAACTTCGAATAGAAAGAAAGGAAGGGACTGACCTGTGTCAGCGACGGCTGCGAGGGCCTCCAGCGACGGTGAAGTGAGGTCCGGCGATGGCTATGGTCATGGCGTGTCGCAGCTACTTCGGTCTTCGCGACGGCGACTGGATAGTCTTGGATCTATCGGCGACGGCGTCGGAATGTTTGGCGACCAGCACCGACAGCTACGAGTCTGTAATGCTCCGAAGGCTTCCATAACGTGAGTGTTCCCTTCTCAGATAGGCGACGGCCGTAAGGTGAGTGAAGATCAGATTAGGGCACAATTTCTTCACCCCCGAAATTAGTTCAAAAAATTGCAAAGTAGCCCCAAACAGTCCGACACTGCAGATTGCCGTGTCCGACACTCCTCAACGAAGTGTCCGACACGGTGTCGGAAAATTAAAAAAAAAATCCGACACCGATTGGCGGTGTCCGACACGTGTCGGGCTGTGTCCAGAGGGTGTCGGGGTGTCCGTCCGTTTAGGACACCAAACCTCCACCTAGGAGAGGTGTGTCCGTGCTTCCTAGGTAGATGCATATGTAGCAACATAATCCTACCACGTAAGTTCAAGACAAAACTAAAGTAGGTGAGATAAAGGACAATCCTCAGCATCCCAAGACAACCGAACCAATGGAAGTGTTTAGAAATTGGTTGAACTTGTACTAAAAGTCTTCTCATGTCCTTGAAACTAAAACTGTTGGATTTGGAGCAAGTTCCGAGACTTGCTAAGGTACTGCAAAAGACATATCCCATAGGAAAGAACACCATAGGAAAAGAATACCATCAAGAGTAATGTTCTAATGTTTTTTGGTGACGTATAAATGTAATCTTTTATTACTTTTATTAAGAAGATATCCAGGAAAAAGTAAAAAACATAATAAATCTGAATTAAACAAAGGGAACTGCAGATAATTAGAGTATGAAAATTAACAAATATAAGCTGTAGGGGAGACATATTGTTTTCGCTTTCTAAATGACAATTTACCAACCATGAATTCCTTTAATCTCATCTGTAGAAATAAGTTCGCCCTCATATAGCAAAAGTAATACCAGCTACAGTCAAATGAGAATCTTAGGTACTCACCTCCATGGCCATCATAAACACCAAAGAAGGAAGTTGAGGAATCCAAATCAGTAAGTGCTGCATGCTGAAAACAACATATATACACACACGTATACATAGTCGGACCTACTGCTCTTTATACAAGACTTGTAAACAATCAAACATCGAAATGTGAAATATCATGCTTTGCAAAAGGATTGATCACTAGCAAATCTGTATGAACAAAGGATGAGCATCCAACAAAGAGTTAAGCTAATAGTTTGATACGATCATTGTTAAGCTTGATGTGCTTCCTTGACAAGCATTTGGACCAACATAATTTGAAGAAACAGAATCACAAATTGGCTGGACAGTAGTAATATCGTCAAAAGGCCTATCTAGTTCCTCGGAAGATGTGAAGCAATCTTTTTTGAGTTGTTAATGCTTTTGGTATACTGTCTCAGATCAGTCTATTCATTTTTTGTTGAATATTGTTAATGGTGAATTCAATCAGAGCAAAGGTCATAATTGAGAGATAAGATTACTGGTAGAAAGATGAAACCGAGTTTACCAGGCAATTACGTCCTGGCCTGGGCTTCGAAGAGCATTTTAAAGCCCCCTCTCATACGGGATATGGAGAGGAGTGTGTACGGCTATTCGGACCTTTGGGATTATAAAATTTCCCGATTCGAGGGGAAAAAAAGAGAAGAAAAAGTAAGGAAATCACTTGCTTTCCTGGGATCTCTCCTTGCCAGTTCTGTATCAAAAAGGAAACCAATTGTTGGCAAGAGTCACAAATATTAAAAAGTAACTGCTTGGGAAAGGCCAGACTCTGTTAAGAATACTCTCCGATATTGCCTTTGTAAACTACTGGCAAAGTAAATTGTTAAAAAACTTAAGGAAAATCAGTAGAGTGGGATTTCTTAAAGAGAGGAATGAAAACTGGGTTCCCCCCTTTGTTTGCTGTGGGTCGCGCCTCACCTAGGCCCGGTATGACATGATAGGTTATGGGCGGACATGTTCTCAGGTGATACAAGTGCCAGTGGGAAAAGGGTTAGGCTGGCCCGATCGGCGAGCCCTTTCTCCTGATGCATGAGACAAGGCCGGGGATGCATGAGACAAGGCCGGGGACCATTTGCTATCTACTTTACTGGCCTGGTCCTTCCCCAAAATGACTCTAATTTCTCCCATATGGAGCCCTCTTGATTGACTTCCTATTCTTATTATGCTTTCTTTTATGGTTTGGTCCATTTCTCCCAACGGTAGGTCTTTCCCAGACTGTTTGCACCTATTTCCTATCTACATTGGTTCGTTTCGTAAAATACAGTTAAAATAAGCAAATAACAAAATGTGACCTGCCCAAATTTTACTTGGCAGTACAGATACCATAACAAATGCACTATGCAAGGTGCGGGCATACACACCAAGTACACACCTCCCTCCCTCCCTCCCTCTCTCTCTTTCTCTCTCTCACTCACTTCACAGCATACGCACCAAATATGCACCTCACAACGTATGCTTAATTTTGTGAAAAACTTCTAGTACATATTATTGGTTTTTGAAAACAACGACTTCCATAATTCCTAGATCTTCTATAGCAACGATAATTGCATTTTAAATACAATGACTTCCATAACTCTAATCTTGTACTCATGTTTTGTAATTAATTATTGCATGTACTACATAAACGGGTTGTTAGCTTTCCCATCCTCACCTTATCAGTGTCCTAAACATAATTTGGCGTTGGTTTATATTTCTGTATGCATATCGCGCCATACGACTCAATTTATCCACAATATCCAAATTTACCAGCCAAAAAATCATACAGGCAAGATGGTAAGCTTAGAGTCGATCATCACTTGTATAGAACATATGCATTCTAACCAATTCAGATTCAGATATGAGATTCACTGACAACTTACAGCATCTTCCATTGTGGCCCGCCACCCTTGCATGGACGATAAACCATATCTTAGTCTACTATTCTCACCATCTTCAGAAAACTTTTCAGTTTTGGGAGTACTGAGGTATATACCCATCTCTAGCTGTTATGAAGAGAGCACCAATCAAAATCCTTGACACCATAACTTCAGCCAGAAAAGGTAAAAAAAAAATGTAAAATCGCGAAAGCTTGCTATCATTCTACCTGAGTTCTAACACCGTGCCTCATGAACCGATATAAAAGAAACAATGACATAAAACTACACATTTACTCTCAAGCATTTGTTAGTCACATCAAGCAAATTGCCAAGTAGAAGTCGGCTTGAAATCAGCTCAGATCAGGCTTATATTAATCCTTATTACTTAATTTCACCTTGACTTTTTTAGCACCCATTTTTGTTACTTGATTTCAATTTTACTGTATTACAACCCATTTTTCAAGCAATCATACAAAGAGCTGATCATCTTTTGCTCAGATCAAATTAAACACTTATAAACCCTAGGTTTGAGATAAAAACCCACATCAAGAAAGACAATTTAGAGTAATTCAAGCCAAAAACATTCATTTCAATCCCAAGCCGGTACATAAAATAATGTCAAACATTCAAAGGTTAGCTAGTAAAGATTAATTAGAAAGGAAAGCCAGCTGATAATTATCATATTACAAAAGGAATAACAAAATTCAAAGTCTGATGACAAAAAGATTTGTGTAACTGGTTGTGCACTTACATGCCTAGTGGAGCGTCTATAGAATATACTGAATCAGCACCAAATGAGAAAAAGTGCCGAGTACGTTCGAGACTTGTAAGGATTTAAAAAAACCCAGAAGAGTATTGAAGCTGTGTAAGGGAAACACTGGAGAGAGATTAGAAGAACGGGATGAGAGAAGCAACTACACAAGTGAGAGAAGAACAGGGAAAGGAATAGAAAGTGAGGAAGGGGGTTGGGGTTGTAATACTTTTCGAACAGAGTGAAATTTTGGGGAATGGTCTTCTGGACTTGCTCTCTCAGAACGTGATGACTTGATTTGGACGATTTATTTTGGGCAAATTACACTTATATCCCTGAGGTAAGGTATAATTACAGTCAAGAATATTAAGTTTTAAAATGTTACATATCGTGATCAAACACTTTTAAAATGTATCAGCCGTGTCCATCCGTCAAGGTTCCGTCCAAAAATTGTATTTTTTGTGTTATGTCATCAATATGTATTTTTAAAATGATGATACTACCTATTGTATTGTATATACTGAATATTTTTAAAAACATTTAAATTAAGATTTCAAGCCTTAATATAAAGTCACAATTAGGATTTTGTTAAAACCCTAATTTGCAAATTAGGGTTTTCTTGAAACCCTAATTTGCAAATTAGGCTTTTCTTGAAAACCTAATTTGCAAATTTTTATTTGTTCTCTCTCCCATTGACGACGACCAATCTCCTGTAGGAGTCGCCTCCATCGTTGGCGACGTCGCCCTTCCCCTTCCATCTATTCTCTCTCCCCGCACCTCACCCTCCCCGCGGCAACCCCTTCCCTCGGCCCACACCGGCAGCGCCTTCCCTCGGCCACGATGCCAGCCCCTTTCGTCGCCCCACGACGGCAGCACCTTCCCTCGCCTCACGACGGCAGCACCTTCCCTTGCCCCACGACGACATCCCCTTCCTTCCGCCGACCTAGATCTAAAATAAAGAGACGACCTTAATCTGGACATGGACATGGTCGCCGCCATGGTCGGTCACCAAGCACCCCTGCCATGATCAGATCAAGAACATGAACATGGACATGGTCGCCGTCACCGAGCACCTCTGCCTCTGCTGCACCATCTTCGACGCCCATCGTGAAATGAAGAGACGGGAGATGGAGAAAGAGAGGAAAAAGAAAAAAAAAGATGAAGAAAATGGAATTTTATTTTATTTAGGGGCAATTTAGTCTTTCGTCAAAACCGTTACGTATTTCTGTATTCCGTTTGGTTAACGGACATAAGTATAATTTGTCCAAACTATTGTCCTTACCTGTAATTATACACTAACCTCAGGGACATAGGTGTAATTTGCCCATTTATTTTTGCTTACAAAACTAGTTAGAGACTTCCACGCACGTGGCTATCTTCCCACGTAGTTTGTTGGAATGGAAGACTTTAGCATTTAAGTTTTATATATTTGTATATGGGGAAGGATTTCACTCGATCCCTCCGATCAAATAATAAGATATTCATTTGAACATTATTTTCAAACAATCATCGTAAGATACAATATAAATAAATTTAAATATATTGATCCTAAATAATTCGATAATTATTTTTAATTGATACCCTAATTTAGCGTCATTTAAGGACACCGCAAATTCCAAAAGAATTCTAAAGCGTACTGTCATTAATACAGAGGGGTTACTATTTTACACTTTGTCAGAGATTTTGATCCTAATTATTTATAAAAATTTGTACAAAAACAATCTAAATAATTTTCTATATTTAACGACAATTACACTTACTATTCAAATTAAAACATCAACTATTTCACCTAAACTACACTCACTCATCCTCTACCTTCTTCTTTGCCAAGACCATTTGCACGCACTTTGATTTAACTTCACGCAAACACTTTGATTTACAACCAAACGCAACCCAAAACACTAAAACACATTATGATATCTAAAACACACACACTAACCCACAATTATTCACAAATCGCACACACATACACACACCTGAAACACACACACTTCACATGAAACATACACACACTGCACAGTCACACAAACACACGATTCACACTGAAAACACTCACTAGCCCTCCCCAGTTTCACATACACACACACACTTCTACACATTATATCCAAGTTTACACATAAAATCACACACATACTCACATATACACATGGCAAGCATGAACACACGCTGCACTCCATGCAACATAGCAGTAGAGCTGCTACTGTTTTCCCCTTCACCCTTTGTGCACACACAAAATTTCTCACACATTCACGACACACAATCCTTGATTCTCCCATACCCAAACGCGCACATATATATATACACAGTCACGCAAGGAAACACACAGTCACGCACCCACCATTAAACACACTCAAATTCACATTGAAACTGAGAGAGAGGAGATCACCTTGAAAATTGTTTCCAAGTCTCTCTCTCTTCCCTTTGATTTTTGTCCGAATTGTCTTTTTTCTCCTTCCTCTGTTTTTTTTTCCTCTTATATATTTGCTCTTTCTTTTCCTTTTCCCAAATTTGTTTTCTTTCTTTTGTTTTATTTCCTTTTTAAACTTATCCTTTAGTTTAATAATTAAATTAGGTTAGTCAACATAAAGACCAAGTAGGTGGTGGCGTCTCCTTGAGACCAATATCTCCAAAATTTTACACATAATGCCTAACTTTCAAAATTTATAACTTAGCCTCCAAAGTTTTTTAAAACTATAAAATGACTCCAAAAGTTTTCAAATTTACATTTTAAACCCAAAATTATTATAAGGTTCCATGCTTTACTGATACTGAGCATTAAATTATCCCTGTTTATATTTTGGGTCACAAATAGTATTTTAAACAACTCAGAATAGTACCGGATAACACATTCTCCCCGACTTATAAAATTTTCGTAAATTTGATATCGGAATTCTTATTACTTAGGTAGCATTTGAAAATACTTCCAATTTTGTTTTTTTAGAAACCAATTTTAATTTTTTGTTTCCAAAAAAATAAAAACCCGTTTAGTTTTTCTTTAACAAAAATAAATGGGTGTTTGATTACCCAGTTTTTATTTTGATTTTTTTGTGGTGGTTTGCGGTGGCGGTGGTGGGGTGTGGCAGTGGCCGATAGGGTGGCTGCCATCGCCGGCAGGTGGTCGGCTGTGGCGACCAGCATGGGCTGTGGCGATCGGCATGGGCGGTGGCTATGGTGGTGGTGGTTTCAAAATAGAAACCAAAACTGAAAACCCAAAACTTCAAATGAGAGTTTTCAAAAACTGCCCTATTTTAAAAACTAGTTTTCAAAATTGAAGAAAAAAAATGAAAACTGTGTGCCAAACGCGTTTATTTTCTCCACCTGGAGAAAAAACTAAAAAAAAAAGAGAGAGAGATTCAAACAGAGCCTTAGATCATCTAGGCAATACGTTTTCGCTGCGTCACTCTAATAACTATCATATAGTAGTTAAGCTACATTTAACCGTCGCACCCAAATTCATTCCCACGGATACCCGAACTTAACGATTATATTTTAAATCGTAATACTAAATTGAAACCCTGTCAGGCAATCACTTCGCTCTAACTGTTCCAGAACTTCACGAACAATGACTTAGCTATTACGAAACTCACTAAACTAACCTTACACCACCCCAAATTCAATGCAAATTGAGTAAATTAAATCGAGTTCTAACCCGTCATGTTTCCACTGCATTATACTAACAATATCAAAGACTATGTTATCTACATCATCCACTTACTATTAACGATGCTCAAGCCGCGCTAAAATATTAGGTAATGGTCATTGTGACTTGCTTTCCACAAAAGCTATTGTGAATAACCAATTCCTATCAGCATTTACATATTCCAAAAGACATCAAACTGTAGCCACTAGGCTTCCGCTGTGCACTCTAATATATCAAAATAAGGAGTCCAAACTATTACCGAATTTGTCACCGAGAGATGTGTTATCTTAACATAGCGCAAAATATAGTTCTGCATATGCATGTATTGCACTTTCGCTAGAGTTTAAAGCTCTAAGTTATCACATAACTTTCGATTCACAATCACATTATTTACCAAAAACTTTAGTCTCATCCTTTGATCATCTATTTCAGTTAAACGTTTGGAATCTTTCAGTTCATAAAGAAATAACATGCGGCCTACCATCGCGTGTTCAACCAAAATCTCAATCTTATATCGAATCATCAAATAAATTGGCAAAATCTAATCTATGTGCATCCCTTAGCTACTAGCCTAGTGAAGTTTTAGCTTCCTTTTAAACACCTTTTTGCAACCTATGGTTTTACTTCCAGGAGGTAGATCAGATAACACCCACGTATTATTTTGAATAATTGACTGATACTCATCATTGATTGCTTCTTTCAAAAATGGCGAATCCATGGATAACATAGCTTCTTGATAAGTCTTGGGTTCTCCCTCAACTAAATAGGTGAAAAATCCTTCTCCAAAGTCTTTCTCTCCCAGCTCTTTTACTCATCCTAGGTTCAATAAGAGACTCGAGATCAACTTCTACGATTCTGCTACTAGGAGGTGCCTTATCACTTACTTTGATTATAGAGCTAAAAGGTTGATTAGATAGCATAGTCTTAAGTGGAATTATATCTTTAAAATATATAGCATCTTTAGCTTCTATGATAGTGTTATTTGAGATTTCACTAATTTCAAAATAAATAACCAAATATCTATTTTCGCTACTATTTTGAGCATATCCAATAAGTATGGCATCTATTGTTTCGGGCCCGATTTTCTTTCTCTTAGCTTCAAGCATGGATACCTTAGCTAAACACCCCCATACTCTTAAGTATCTAGCCTTGGAGATCTTTTTTTCCAAAGCTCATATGGAGTCTTCTTATGATCCTTAATGATCACTTATTTGGTATAAAAGAAGATGACAAGACGACTTCCCCCCACAAGTTCTCGGGTGCACCATTTAACAATTGTGCATTAACCATGTCTAACAACATTCAGTTTTTCTTCTCGGCTACACCATTTGATTGGGTTGAATAAAGGGGTGTTAATTCATGTATTATCCCACTATCTTCACAGAAGTTCTTAATTTCATTGCACGTTACTCCCTACCTCTATCAGACCTAGTGATTAGATAAATGTAACAGTATTTTGAAAAATCATCTATAAAGGTCACAAAATATTTATTACCTGCTCTAGTTGAAGTTCGGTTTAAGTCACAGACATCACTATGTATAAGTCTTAAAGGCTTTGTATTTCTATGGACTGGTTTGTGAGGTTTCTTAGGTTACTTTGCTTCTACACAAATTTTATATTTACAATTACATTTAGTATCTACATTTACTTTTGGAATCAAGCTCAAATCCATCAACCTTTTGATCTTTCCATAGTTTATATGTCCTAATCTTTCGTGCCATTTCTCACTAGATTTGGCATTTGAAACTAAAGGAGAACTTTCATTTGAATTAATCAAGATGCTTAGTTTAAACAATCCATCACAAACAAAACATTTTCCAACAAGTACATTATTCCTAGTTATTACAACCTTATTAGTCTCCGTTATAACTTTGCATCCTCGTTGGACTAAGGATGATCCACAAATCAAATTTCTTCTAACTTCTAGAACATGCAGCACATTGTTAAGAGTTAGCATCTTCCTCGATATCATCTTTAATTCAACTTCCCCGATATCATCTTTAAATCAATTCTTCCAATTTTTATCACTTGTGTGGCTGTATCCTTTCCTAGTGTCACGCTTCCTCCACTTGAATTCTGAAAAGTTTTAAATAGTCAACGATCAAAGCAAACATGTACATTAGCACCTGAATCTAACTACCAATCATTACTTTGATAACTATAATTCATTAAACAAAGATTAGGATCAAACATGATAGAAGGTTCATCATCTAGCAACAAGTTGACTTGATTTCCTGGGTTTATACCATTTCGCTTGTACTCCTCAACCATTTTGTAAAAGCAATCTCGAGCTATATGACTGGTCCTTGCGCACACGTAACTTGGTCTCTTCTTTTTTTTTTTTGCCCTTAGCATCCTTTGCATTTTTGTGATCTGGAAGGTTTGTGGGTTAGTTATTGTTATTTTGAGGAAAACGATTAGCTCGGATGTTGTTGTGGCAGGAGTTTCTTTGATAGAAATTATTGTTGCCTTGGGTGTTCCGCGTATTATTGTTTCTATAGTTATTCCCCCTAGGCCAAAGGTGGTGTGGTGTGTTTGGAGTTATATTATTTTTCACCAAATTAGCTTGGTTTGACGTTACTTCCTTATGTTTGATACTTTCCCTATGCTTTTTTCTATTCTTAACAATTGAAGGCATGTGTCAAAGTCAAAGTTCCCTGTTTATGTCTAGGACCAAGAGGGAGGAAGTTTATTTATAAGGCAAGACACTTCATAATCCTCGGTAAACTTAGAGCCATTCTCCTCAACGGCCCTTAAATGGTCTTGAAACTCATTAATTTGATTGCAAATTTCTTTTCCCTCGACCATAACAAACTTGTTAAACGTAGATGTGTTAAAAAGTTTTGTACCGGCATTATCAATGTCATATTCACCTTGTAAGAGATTTCAAAATTCTTTAGTATTTTTTGTAGCATGATAGACATCATAAAGACGATCGGAAAAGGACACTTAGGATTCTATTATGATAATGAAACTCAATTTGCTCAGGAGTATACAAAAAACTTGACTCGTGTGGTTGACTTGTTTTCCTCTATTGCCGAGATGAAGCCTAAAACGGTAAGCCAATATTTTATTTGTTTTTGCCATATTTTAAAATTTTGTCCATTGAATTTTTTGGGTTTAAGGATGATGGTTTCATCATAAGATGCCATAGGAATAGCTCAAACAAAGAAAACTAATTGTGAGAACAAAAAAGTTAAGTCTCAATATATTATCTAAATAATTGATTAAAATATAAGTAGTAAAAAGGAGCTCATAAAATTGACTAAATTGTGTATTGAAAAGTCAAAACATTTTTTTTGGAATGTGAACAGTAACGCGAACAGTATTTGTGAACATTAATCTTCAAGAATATGAATAGTACATTAACATGAATACAATGGTTAGAACGCATGAACAGTACGTGCACAATAATTTAAAAAATACAAACAGTAACACTTAGTTAATAAATCTTAGTCCAAAATTGCAAATGTTCACTTCTAAACACAACCAACTTAAACAATAAAAACTATAAACTCAATTTATCAAACACATACAAATCAAAGTTATAATAATGACTTTAGAATATTGAAAAAATAGCTTCGATTTGCTACGTTAATTTCAGATAACATTTAATCATAAGATTTTGACTAAAGCATGTAATTGCTTAACCATGGAAGTTATCAAAACGTATGGCTAAATAAATAATTAGACATGCAAAATAAGCATATTATAAGAATACAAGTACATATAACAAACTCTTAAGTATTTTAACTAGCATGCAATTTCAAGATATAGAAAAACTTCAAGATATAGAGATAAATATAAATTCACATTGGCCTGTGAGAGTCGCGACAAAATCGCTGTTCTAAACGCTTTATCATCTCCCTACGTGCGGTTTCCAGCGAACGATAAACCCTTAAAAATAAAACTCAAGGCTTGCAGTGTCGCCTTTTCTACGTCTGTGTCCACAGGAAGACTATTTAACTAGCCCGATCAAGTTGTATAAAAACTAAAAATATAGAGAATGTAAAGAGCATATAAAATATCAAGCATATATCTTGATGTGTGTGTTCTTCATGGTATGAATGGTCACTTCTTATATAAGAAGAAGACTAGGGGTTACACACAAAATAAATAATATATGTGTTTGTGTGTGTGTAGATTCTAACAGCCAGCAACTTCAAAAAACCACATCCAAACTCTGTGTTATAGAGTTAACGATCGTCCAATCTTCCGTCCAACAATATTCTCTATGCCTCTTTCTCTCTCCAGAACCCCCCTCCTTTAAGAATTTACATATGAAATCAGCTCCTCTCTACAAACCGATCTACCTTGTTCGTTCCTGTGGGTGCTCGTAACATCGGTAGATGGGTGAACGGCGAGGGTGGGTGGTGTTCGGTGCTTGTAATTGGAGTGAGGAAGGTGTAATGGTGGTTAGATCGCAGCTGGTCATTGTTTTAGATTGATGGCTGCCTGGCTGGTCGTTGTTATAGATCAACTTATGGCGAGTAGATCAGCGGCTATGGATATGGGCAAACCACAATGGGATCGTGTAGTTATGTGATCATGGTCGTGTGTAAATTGGTGGTTGTCATAATGGAAGTTGGAGATATCGCCAGATTTGGAAATCTAGCTTCTTTGGAATGTTGCCAGATCTGGTTAACGGAACGATGTCGTCCATGAAGCCTCCAAACGACACAATTTCTCCCCTTTGTGCTGGTTTCATGACATGGCAAAGTATGGTGTGTTGAATTTGATGTGATGGCTGTAACTAGAGTTACAGCATGTCTGCTGTAACCCTAGTTACTGTAGATGATCTAAATCCGCTAAAACAAAGTTGCAGCTCAACTAAGTGATATCAAGACGTGTGGAAGACGAACTGGAGCTAGTAGTAATGACATTGACACCTGCAACAACATTTGGAGGGGAATTCAGTTATGGCTTCCTACAATGCACTAGGCTCAAATTTCCAAGAAGATGTGTCCGAATAAATTGCCATTAGTAGTTGTAATTAGCTTAATGTGTCGGAATATACGTCTGAGACAGTTAAGATTAGTTAGCAATTTATCTTTAATTTTTAGCTTATTGTATTCTCTAAAATGCTGGTAAAATTGGGTAGTAAGTCGGTAGTAATAAGGTCTAAAAACGGTTTTTTGACTCTCTTTCGACGGAGTTTAGGTGTGCTACTCTAACTTTTCTATATAGGAGAAGTAATTCAAAAATAAAGGTGTAAATGATTTTGGCTAAAGTTTCTTGTTCCCTCTATCTTCTCTTCTAAGTCTCTTCTCTCTCTATTTTCTCAACTCCATTCTAAATTCTATGAAAAATCTCTGGAAAATCAGTTTGTGGTTAACAATTGGTATTAAGAGCTGTTGCATTCCATCAAACACCATACCTCAATTTCCGCTATATTTCATAGCAATCGCAAATTATGGGGTGAAACACTAGACAAAGACAAAAGACACCAGCTAGACAAGCATGTCAACCTCATGGACGCCCAATTCGATGATCACTTTGGTCTGTTGATGCTCAGCTGCTTGGTTTGAAAGAAACTGTCTCAAAATTACCTGAACTAAAGCTAGCAGTAGACCAGCTTAAAGAAGAATTACGTGAGACTCACTGAACTACATCAGACGCTACACCTGCTGGTTAATATAAAAGAGGGGGAAGGATCTAAGACCCGGCAGGCTTGACAGAACAAAGGGCATAAGTCATCATCACGCAGAGAGTATTTCCAGACAAGACAATGGCCTCTTCTCGAAAATTCCTAAGTTAGAATTTCGTAAGTTCATGGGTGATGACTCCTACTGGTGGGTCAGGAAAGATAAAAAGTATTTTGAATTTAATCATCTTGATGAAAACCATAAGGCCATTTTTGCATCTATACATTTCGAATGTCATAAAGCCAGAATCTAAATAGATACACCTAATACTAAATAGTATAGATCCAAATGCATTTCTAGTTTCAGGGAAGGGAAACCAAAACCATCACACAAGATTTGTAGCTGGGACATTGTGTTGTAAAGGGAACTATTTAAGTTTTTTTAATTTGTTTAGAAAAAAAATAATAAGCATGAAACTTTACATTGAATGGTCTTCATTATATTCCCTCCGTCCCTAAAAATTTGATCATATTTCCTTTTTGGGCCGTTCTAAAAAAATTGATCACTTTCACATTAAGAAAGATTTTGTAAGTATTTTTACATACTTTTTTTTATTCTATTTCTCTCTTTTCATTAAACTATCTATCAACTCATTTTCTCTTTCTTGGCCCATCACTTTGTACTTTTTTATTCTATTTCTCTCTCCACATTTAACACTTTACCAACCAATTTTTTCTCTCTTGGCACACTCTCTTCCCCCTCTCCCTAAAAGGTTAGATAGAAAAAACACACAATATATAACCTAAACCATTCATATGCGTGAAAAGTCAAACTGATCGAATATTAAGGGACAGAGGGAGTAATAACTTGGCAATGATGTCAGACTATGTGGGATTTTTAAAAGGGAGGGGTGGGCGAGAGTTAGTTTGGTCAAAGATAACAAAATTTTACGGGCAGCATCAGGGGATCGAATTAACATCATTGAAGGGCGTCAAGTGTTTTGCACTGGGAGCAGATCCACCTAGAGGTAAAAATTTTCTACCAAAAAAGGATGTAATTTGTGCATCATGCATGTACTCACCCCACTTGATTGGCCAAATGGGAGTGGGTGGGGGAGAAATGGCGAAGTTCCTCTATCCAGTTGAGGATGAGAGGAAAAATCACAATAACTCTTTATCCAGGTGACATTGGAATTGCCGATAACAAAGCTACAGATTGAGGGGCTTAAATCTTAAGGTTATCATTACCATACATACATGATCCTTTCGAATTAAATTGAAAGGCGATTGGAAGAACAAGAATTGTAGATACGAAGAGGTTATAGATATGGTTTAGATTATTCCTGTCAGAGTGGTTCTTATTGATTTCTTCATGTTGCTAAAACAACTGGGTTTTAATGTTTGGCTTTCGTCTCTAACATCAGTGCATAATTTGGTGTTCCCTTTAGTGCCTTATTTTCATCAGTTTATTTCAATAAATCATTTATGAAAACACCTTCTACTACTCCTCACTCTGGATCTCCCTTATTCAATGTCAGCTAGTAGGCAGTGAACACACAATCGTATCAGCCACAAGAATGTTTACATATTATATTTACTAATCGAGTACAAATATTATATGCATAGAGATCTCAACATACTGACCTAATTCGTATCGGTAGTCGAAGAATCAGATGAAATTTCACGGTACAAGCCCAAATCTCAGCAAAACGACATTAAAATGATAACAAATGACTAGTACATAATCTCTTGTAACAAGGCTTGAATATATTAGACTTACAAATGCTCCTTGAATGGCTTTGGCTGTCGCAATATATCAGGAAAAAAGGGGCTATAGGGGAGGAATTGAAGATGGAAATATCAAAAAGGGAGGAACCAAGGTAATATTGGCAGGGTGTCTTCAAGGGCAATCAAGGAAATTTTATTCCAGATAACTTCTGATAAGCAAATCCCACCAAATCTCACCTTTTTTGGTGGGATTTCAGCACATTAAACCAAATCTAATGAAATCCGATTGAATTTAATTCCTAACCCACTTTTAAAGGTTCCAAACAAATGAATTTTAACTTTAAATTCCATTAAATTCATGCTTCTGAACAGACTATAAGGTTACAAAATTGTTCCAACAGGAACCAATGTCTACAGTCATGCCTCCCATGTTAGGTTTTGGCAGGGTAAATTTGGAATAACAAAAAATACAATATTTTGACTACAAGAATTTAGGTTTTAATATCTTTTGTTTTTAGTCTTCTTTTTCTTCTTTTTGAGGTTCATCTTGAATTTTCAGTCGCTCAATCTCCTAAAAACCACGACCACCACCCTATCAATCTCCTACAGACATAACACACACACACACACACACACACTTACAAAACATAAGTGAAAGCCTTAAAATTAATCTTGATTACCTTAAAAATATGCACCAATTTAAAGCTACTGGTCATCGGCAAGGATGTTGCCTTGATCATCATTGAGTTGTTCACTCACTGCATCAATAGTTTAGAGACCGTCGAAGACTCCACCATTGGATATTTTGCGGGTGGTATGAAAAGTTGCTTTTTGATGGGTTATGGGGGAGAGGAGAAATAGGTGGTTATTTTCTGCATGGGGTAGCATTTTAATTATAAGATAGGGTGTTTGTTGATGCTGTTGATGTTCTCGGCAGGGGTTTAGACCTTGCTCTCATGGACCTAATCGAACCTTGTACTTACTAGATATTGGATCAGATGGAGATGGGTGGGTTGTAGATGTGGTGGTTAGGTGGTCAGATAAGAAATGTTGTAAAGGCCGCTACAGTGAGTTTAAGGTTCTTTGGTAGTGAAATTAAGTGGCTAGAGGGCTAGTGGCAGTGGCAAAAGAAAGAAAAAGAAAAAGAATAGAAAAGCTAAAAAAAAATACAATAAGCAACCTTTTAAAAGATACGATACCGATTTACAGTAAGTGCCTATAGCCACACTACTAAAAACAAAAACCATCCACTTTTTACATATAGTGATTTTAAGTTTGTAACTCATGACCATTTAAGTTCTATTAAAATAGAGGTTACAAAAAGGTCATTAAAATCAATTAAAAGTCATTAAAGTTTATTGAAATGATACTTAAAAAGGTTAATGAGGTGTTATAGTCCATTGTAAATAGTATAATGCAGCATTTCAACCACAATTATGCACTAGAAAAAAAGATGGTGTAAAACAATAATGTGATAGACACAATTAAATTTTCTTTTTTGTAAGGGCCTATTTTTGGAGGAAACAAAACTAAACTATAACTTCAAAAGAAGCACTACTATCTTTATTAAAATACTAATAATAATGGTGGTGGTGATGGAGAGGATGGGTGTTGGCAATGAAGTGAAAGAAGAAAAGGACGAGGATATAAAGGGGGTCGGACCAGAAATGGCCTTGCCTCTCCCATTTTGTTTGGTTATAGGGGTTACGTTGTTTTGAAAGATGATAGTGAATGCGTCTTCAATTTTATCTTAACCTTCTAGGAGAGTAAAATCTGTGCTTTCGTTCAAAAGGGATCAAAGAGCCAAAGAGGTACTTGAAATTGAAAAAGGCCATTGAGTGCAAAATTAGAGGGGCAGTTAGAAAATTATTTAACCGTTCTGATACTTTGGTGCAGACCTACCTATCCCCGGACCCCGACCAACACCATCCATCCTATATTACAATTTACAAGATCATTCAAGCCCAATTTTGGGCTGAGGACCCTCAAAACTGACGCGATAGTGCCTTGGGCCCTAGACCAACAAATGGTAGATATAGTTGAACCCAGAATAGCCCAATCCATTTTCCATTTCCAGCCCAACTGTTCAATTGAGGGGACTTGGCTCGCCATGCTTGGTTTGTACTATTTTGTAACAAAAAAAAAAATCAAAATCTCACTGCTCCGAAATTCAATGTATGTCGTGGGAAGGCAACACTCCGAAATACCATGTTTGTTATTTAGGCAGCCGTATAAGTTAAAACTTAGTCCACCGGCATGCCACTTGACTTCACACACCAAAAAAAAAAAATCATTCATTGCGGACGGACGGACTAGATTTAACCTTTTTTTAATGACTAGCGGACTGGAATTTTGACCAAAATGCGTTGAAGGGAAGCATAGGCAAATAAGGAGTGTAATGTGGTAAGGAGATGGTGAAGTTGTCATCAACTTGATAGTGAACCCTTTCTTAAGCCCAAGCTGGTTCATGAGATCTTCCATTGCTGAAGCCAGAAAACAAATCAACAAATTCTTATGTTGGGATACTTCTTATATTCCTAGAGCTATGAATAGGGTTGTCCATAATCTTGCAGCCCGGGCTGCCTTTTGTAACCATTTTGCTTTTGTTCCATCCTCATCCAGTCTTTTGTCTAATCTGGAAGAAGATAGGAACAATGAGTGTTAAACTTCTTTGTTTGAATAATATTAGTTTCATCCTCTTACCAAAAAAAAAAAAAAGGGAGTGTAGTGTGGTAAAGTTCACTGTTCGGGACATTATGTAGCCGATAATGAAAGTTGGCTAAAAATAATTATTATTATATATATATATATATATATATATATAGAGAGAGAGAGAGAGAGAGAGAGAAAGAGAGAGAGTATTAATTCAAGCTTTTGAACTCTTTTTTTGATGCACTCACTTTATATACATGATTCATGCTGAAATTGGATCCACTCTTTTTGCCAATCAACACACTTAATGCTGGAACATTTGTTACTAATTTTATCTTTGGTGATGCTTGGGGTTTTGTTTGTGATATAGCTAAAAATATCCCTCCATTCTACAGGTGACACGTGGTTCATGACTGATATGGCACTTACCATGTCAATCTCCGAGCAGAATCCTAAAGAAGCTCTGACTCTATCAGCTAAGATTGATATAAGATCCTCTAGGATCTTAATTAGATTCTGATTGGAGTTGGTCAAAGCCCAGTCCTACTAGGATTCTTCCTTCTACCACTATATAAAGGGGTCTAGCCCCCTCAGGTAAGGAGGATTACACACACAATTGCATATTGTGTCTTACTGCTTCTTCAGAGTTCTATATTTACTAGCCATCTCTGACTTAAGCATCGGAGCGTTCCCCGCCGGAACCCCACCCGACGGTCACTTCGTGTTCTCTTTTGCAGGCTTATCTCTGGTGTGGTTCCCGATCCAGTTTTCAGCTGCAACAGATTAGCGCCATTCATGGGACCACTACAGGGAACATGGCCAATCACTCTTCTTCCAATGACTCTTCACACGGTCATTCCAAGAACCGTCACGCACGAACTAGCTACTCTCATCGACTTGGTCATTCTCATGACCAACACTCGACCCCTTCACGCCGACGTCGCAACAGTTCTTCTGAAGATTTATACGTTAATGTAACATCTGCTACTCCCGAATCAGAGACTAGACCTCGGAGAAACCAATCTCCAACGTCTACTCTGAAAAACGGTGATCTCCGTCAACGCCTAAACCGTCAGCTATTCAAAACACCCCATGCCGAACTTACAAAAGAGATCCACGAACTGAAAAATGTCGTGAACACTTTTCAACAAAAGCTCGACATGGCAGTGGCTCCGCCGTCCACTCACCATTCTCATCTTGACCCCAGTGACCTTCGTCTTCGTCTCACCTCCAGATCAAGTTACGGCTACAAATAACGATCAATGGCCGATCCGACTTATAATCCCAAAGAGAAGAGCGGAGACCACACAACCAGGAATGGATCATGTTATCGACGTGATCCATCAGTCGAAGATAGTACCAACACCACTCCCAAACAGGTCACCAGAGCTGAGACCCCTCGAAGATCTATCCATAGGAAGAGGGCGCCTGAGTCTCATTCCTGAGAACGGGACTCCTGGAAGGTGGTCTCTAGATATCATTCTCTAGAATGATCTCCCCCAAGGGATGAATCTGGATATCCGTTATCAGAAGCCATCGAGAAAGCAAAATTGCCTCCTAATTTTCAGATGCCTCAATGTGATCTCTACGACGGAACCGGAGATCCAGGAGAACATGTTTACCAGTTTGAAACAAACATGCTCCTCCTTCAGGTCTCAGACGATGTCATGTGCCGAGCCTTCCCTACCACTCTGAGGACGTCTGCACATGCTTGGCTCAAATCTCTACAACCAAGATCCATCTACTCCTTTGGCCAATTATCGGATCTCTTTCAAAAGCACTTTGTAAGCAGTCGCTCCCGAAGGAAGAACTCGGCGAGTCTGCTGAACATTGTGCAAGAGAAAAACGAATCTTTGGCATGCTTTCTCGGACTATTCAACACAGCCACTTTGGAAATCGATGACTTGGACGAGTCCGTGAAGTATACTGCATTCCTCCACGGCCTTCAATCCACATCCAAATTCGCATTCTCTGTGAACAAAAGTCCTCCAGGTAATATGAAAGCCCTTCTCGAGAAGGCTAACGAATACCTTCAAGCAGAAGAATATCTGGAGACACACAGAGGATGGCAGGAAGAAGGGAAGGAAGAACAGAAGAAACGGTCTCAAGAATTAACTCCCCGGGGAGAAAAGCCGTCGAAACGTTCCAAACGTGACGAACGACGTCCCAAAGACCCATTTGCATTCAAAAATCTTACACCCCTCAATGCCAAACCATCACAGATACTCCACGAGATCAAAGACAATAAGGCTCTCTGATGGCCAGACAAGATGTGATTTAGGCCAAATAAGCGAAACAAGGACTTATGGTGCCACTATCATAACGATCATGGCCACACAACTGACAATTGTGGGTCACTTACGCGAGCAATCGAAGCTCTTATCAAACGAGGCCAATTGAGAAAATTCATAGCGCACAAAGACAAACGGCAAAAGTCACCCCCGGAGGTGGAAGAATGAGAAGATCAAGAGGAGCATGCAGGAACAATCAATACCATATCTGGAGGATTAGCCGCAGGAGGATCGTCGGGAAAGTCTCGAAAAGCATACGCCAAAGAAGTGTGCATAACGAGCCAAAATCCGAGCAAGAAACAGAAGACTGCGCATGTACCTATGATCACTTTTTCCGATGAAGATTTAAAAGATGTGAAGATGCCTCATGATGACCTGTTAGTCATCACAATCAAGGCCAGGAACTTTGAGGTGAAAAGAGTGTTGGTCGATAACGGAAGTTCTGCAGAAATTTTGTTTTATGACGCATTCAGAAAAATGAACATTCCAACGGACCGTCTTTGAAAGATGGATTCGCCATTGTATGGATTTTCCAACCATTCAGTTGCTGCGAAGGAATTATTGCACTCCTGGTCGCAATTGGGACACCTCGAACACAAGCCAACCTCATGCTTGATTTTGTGGTGGTAAAAGTCCCCTCTGCATACAACGCCATATTGGGACAACCGACACTTAACCACTTGCAGGCTGTGGTGTCAACTTACCACCTCAAGATGAAATTCCCTACGGAAAACGGGATCGGAGAGGTGAAAGGAGACCAGACTACAACCCGTCAGTGCTATGTGACTTCATGCCGATCGAAGAACAAGGAAGCACTCATTATCGAAGATCTCCGAGAAGATACAAAGATGCAAAGGGGAGAACTGGTTGAAAATCTTGTCAGCATTGAGGTGTATCCCGGAGACAAAGACAAGACAGTTCGGATAGGTTTGAATCTCAAAGAAGACACCAAGCTCGAGCTGGTGAACCTATTGAGAACCTATGAGGATGTCTTTGTATGGACAACAGCAGACATGCCTGGGATTGATCGCGAAGTTATTACCCACAAGCTAAATGTTGATCCCTCCAAAAAACTTGTCAAGCAAAAGAAAAGGACTTTTGAGCCAGAAAGACAGGAGAAGATTAAAGAAGAAGTAGATAAACTCATAAGTGCCAACTTTATTGAAGAAATCTACTACCCAGATTAGATCGCCAATGTCATCATGGTTCCCAAATTGGGTGACAGATGGTGAATTTGTATCGATTATACAAATCTTAACAAAGCATGCCCGAAGGATAGTTACCCACTTCCAAGGATCAACCTCCTGATCGATGCCACTTCGGGTCACAAACTGCTCAGTTTTATGGATGCATGTTTTGGTTATAACCAGATCATGATGCATGAAGATGACGTCTCCAAGACTTCATTCATCACGGAGAGAGGGTTATACTGTTATAAAGTAATGCCCTTCGGACTCAAGAACGCCGGAGCGACTTACCAATGCCTGATGAACATGATCTTTCGGGACTTAATCAACAAGAATATGGAAGTTTATGTTGATGATATGCTCGTCAAGAGTATAAAGTCCGACTCCCATGTCGAAGACCTGAAAGAAACTTTTGACATTCTTTGAAAGTACAAAATGAAGCTCAACCCGCTGAAATGCGCTTTCGGAGTTGCATCAGGGAAGTTTTTGGGGTTTATTGTTTCTCAACGTGGAATTGAGGCAAATTCGGAAAAGATCAAAGCCATCCAGACCATGACATCCCCAAAAACCGTCAAGCAAGTGCAAGAGTTAACAGGAAGGGTTACAGCCATGGGAAGGTTCATGGCTCGATCAGCTGAACGATGCTTGCCCTTCTTCAAGGCGATCAGAAAAGCGAAAAACTTTGCTTGGACGGATGAGTGTCAAACCTCGTTCAAAGAACTCAAAACCTACTTGACCTCTTCGCCCCTGCTTTCGAAGCCATTCCCTGGAGAGGACTTGTTTCTGTACCTCTCGGTCACCGAAGTCGCAGTCAGTGCTGTTCTAGTCAGAGAGGGGGATGGAGTACAGAAACCCATCTATTAAGTGAGCAAGGTCTTACAAGATGTAGAGACAAGATACCCGAAGATCGACATGATTGCGCTAGCCCTCATCACTTCAGCTAGGCGCCTTCGACCATATTTCCAGTCTCATTCAATTATCGTTCTAACGGACCAACCGCTGAGAAGGGTTTTACTGAGCCCCGAGGCATCAGGAAGGTTGGTAAACTGGTCCGTTGAGTTGGGGGAATTTGATATACAATATAAACCTCGCACTGCACAATCCACAATCCAACGGTCAGACTGAGAACATGAACTGAAGTATTTTACAAGGATTAAAGAAGAAGTTGGATGAAGCTAAAGGCGCATGGGTTGATGAACTCCCCAAGGTGTTGTGGGCATACCGAACTACTCCACACTCAGTCACAGGAGAAACGCCTTTCTTTCTATGTTATGGAACAGAAGCACTGTTGCCGATTGAGATCGGAGTTCCAACAATTCGGGCCTTACACTTCAACGAAGTTAACAATAAAGATGGACTCCAGGCTAATCTTGATTTGGTCGAGGAGGCTCGAACTCAAGCCCATGAACGATCTGTTGTTATAAAACAACGAGTCGCACGTTATTATAATCAGAGAGTTTGGTCCAAGCAGTTTCAAGAAGGAGATTTGGTCCTGCGAAAGTTAAAAGTCTCTGATCCAAACGCAGCAACGGGAAAGTTATCTCCAAACTGGGAAGGACCCTATCGTGTTATAAAGGTGCTCAAACCGGACGCCTATACACTAGGAACGCTTTCTGGATAACCAATCCCTCACACTTGGAATGCTGAGAATCTGCGAAAATATTACCAGTAGCATCTTGCCTCGAGGCAAGACACTTCTTTTTCAGGGGGATAGGGACCCAGACCTTATCAAAACCCCCAGTCTTTTAGAAGTTGTCTTTAGAAAGATGATTTTAAATAAATGGGTTGTTAAGCAATCCAATGTAAACTTTATCTTTTGCTCGAGCAAGAAAGTTATCTCTTTCAAACATTGTTATTGTGTGTTAAACATTCAGCAAAATATTCTGCTCGAGCAGATTGCCAAACTGACAACATTTTGTCTGAACAGAATGACGGCCAAACATTCTGCCTGAGCAGAGTGTCACATTCTTGGTGTTTCTACAAATATGCAAGAATAGGCCAAACGGGTCTAAGTCCATGAAGAAACAAAAGTTAATGGAGGCGTAGTTACTCCATCACATCTTTTACTTCTTCAAACAAAGGCCGGGCGAGCATGCTCAACTTCTTTGCTGACTCTTTAATTAAACAAAGAGTTTGAGTCAGAGTAAATATAAATAATACTGTGTGAATGGTAAAGCATAAACCATGACAAACACATAGTAAAACAAAATTTGCTTCAAAGTGAAAAGAGATTGTTTATACAAAGCCCACAAAAGGGGGTCTCAAAGTAACTCAAGACTAAAAGCAATGTAGCCCATATACAATGCCTATATATCTAGTGCTCGGGGGCATCGCCAGAAGGACCTTCCCCTGGAGGATGAGAAGCTGCAGCATCGCCTGCCTCTGATGGCAGAACAGTGTCTCCAGACGGAGATATCACAGCAGGCAGAAAGAAGCCATCCAAGGAGATATCAAGAAAGTGCTCGACGAACATCTCCTTAGCCTTCGCGAAGCCAAGCTCGTAAATCTCAAGGCCGTCATCCGCACGCTTCTTGAGCCATTTATCCCCAGCATTCCCATCAAGGAAGTCGCAGATGCCTTGATCACGAGCCTTCTTCACCTATTCTGCCACTCTCATCTTTGCCTGTTCCAGCCTCATCTCCAAAGTCTCGATCTGTGCAAGGTAGTCAGTCTCTTGCTTACTAAGCTCTTCAGCACGACGGGTGGCTTCCTCTGCCTCCTTGACGGCCTCCCTTTTCTACTGAGCCTCCTCAGTTGCCACTTGCCTCGCCATCTCAAAACGAGACAACATTTCAGACCCGCTCGTATACATCTGGAATGAAGATTGGAACAATCAGTAAAACAGAGTCCGAAAGTAAATACAAAAGGAAGACTAAAAGAAAGAAACTCACTGTGTACACAACCTGAGCAAAGGAACAGGCAAAGGTCTCGTGAGTTTGGTTCTGGAAGATTTCCTTGTCCCGAGGAAGAACTCCGCGAACAAGGTGTTGCTCTGAAATCTGACTATCAGGCATCCCAACATCATCAGAATGAAGAGTCCATCTGGGATGAAAGATAGGATCCTCTTCGATGGACACCTTCTCTACAATCTGCAGAGAGTGGTCAGGAGGAATAACCCTTGTCTTCTTGGGAGCAGGGGCAACTCTGCACTTGGTTGCTTTTCTTTCCTTTTTCCCTTGGCTTTCTGCAAAACACCAAGAAAGCCTCCCGCGCTACTTTTCTACTCCCGCTAGCCATTTCTGCAAAGGAGTTAGGAATCGATACAAGAGTATACATTGAAACAAAGAGCGAAACAAAAGCCTATTTAAAGCACACCTAGTGACGCGCTCTCAACAGGAAATGTGCTAGAGATGGTAGGTGCAGAAGGAGGAGTTACAGCTCCAGCTGGAACATGCATGCGAGGAATGATCCTTGCCCATTCTAGTTGCTGCTCTGATAAGGGTTCATCAATGGAAAGCCCACCCCGAAGTTTGATGTGGCTAAGAATGTGTTTGGTAAGGTTGTTGGGAGCAGGCTTGCCATGGTTTTCAAAATCCTTACAGTAAGGATTCCATTCTCTGTCAAACGGAAGCTTCCCTTTATCAAAATGGCTAATGAAAAAGTATATGGAGTGCCAACCTTTATTTAACTTCGGCCCCCCTTTCAGAAGTCATTGCCTACTATGAATGTAGTACCATCCTGGACAGTTGCCGACTCTCTTGACGAAATAGATTTCAAAGAATACTCTCATAAAATCTGTTGCATTTGGTTTGTATCTTGAAGTCTGAACCAGATAAATGAGCCCAACAAGCTGACCTGGGGCCATGTGGTAATGCTCGAAGAAACGAAGAGCAAAAGGGTGAAGAGGAAGCCTGTTTCCAGATTTCACTTGTTCTTGGAAGTTATGGATTTGAAGTCCCAACTTCACTACTTGAAGTTGAAACTCGATCTGATCTCGAGGATGAATCACTGCTAATGACTACATTCTTTTCAGGAGAAGAAACAGACACTGAAGACTCGGACATGTTTTCTAAACAAAGGAAACTACGAAAACTTGAAGTGCTGAACAGAAAGAGGAGAGGAAGAGAGACTTACTTGAAGAGAAGGATGCTTCCAAATCTGGAGGATTAGCCGCAGGAGGATCGTCGGGAAAGTCTCGAAAAGCATACGCCAGAGAAGTGTGCACAACTAGCTTCCTCCAGCCATTAGGAACAAGCTGACCTGGGGCCATGTGGTAATGCTCGAAGAAACGAAGAACAAAAGGGTGAAGAGGAAGCCTGTATCCAGATTTCACTTGCTCTTCGTAAATTCCAGTTTCATACTTCGTTCCACATGGCAATAAATGGGGTGAATGACCCTACCTTGTGTTATTTTTCATGTACACAATTATTATGCCTGATTATATTTTATCTAAGCAGAATTTTCACAATCCAAGATTGTGCCCTGTACATTTTGTCATCCATTTGCCTTATTTGTACTAATTTTCCCCTCAAATTTCAAATTATTGTGGTTGCAAGACATGTATAAGAGTAGCTTAGAAAGGGTATCAAAATAGTCGTAGCCTTAATGCACTAATTTTCTCTTCTTCTTTTAGTCTTTCTTGGGTCTGCACAGGAAAGTCCATTTTCTTTTCACCCTTTTTGACCTGCTTATAACTGATCTTATGCGCAATTGTTGTCGTAGTCCAAATATTATCTTTTAAATTTTTCTGGCACAAAACTAACTTTATTCTCCCCGGCAATACCATTAGATTCTTTCATTTTTCCGATGAAGAACATAAAACAAAGTTCTGTCTAAGATATATTAGGTTGGGAATGGTCACCTTTTCTTCTAATGAAATCATTATAATTTACCCAATTATGCTGGCAGAGAGATGGAAGAAGCAGCTGAAGACATGGAACTTGATAACAGGGCAGATTCAGAGACTCTACGCTGGTTCTATTCAAACAAAGAGAAGGAAGCTGAACAAAGACAAGGATGACCGGAAATTGGGTCCAAAAAAGTTCAAATCAGTTCAAGATATGTTGAATTACTTCATTAGGTTTTTAAATTACTAGAGCTTAGAACTAAAGGTTAACGAGGTACGACTTTAGGAATTCCTTTATTTATCAAATCCTTAATACAAATTTGCTATTTTTGTACTCTTTTTGGATTCGTCTGTATGGCTGTATAGGTTCGCAGGCATATTTTGTCCCGTATATGTAGAGTTGCTATTTTGAAAGGGAAGATATCATATCCTTGTCCTTGTTATCTTTTGCGTGTTTGACAGTATGAGCATATGATGCTGATGGACTTGCTTAGAAAGAGTCTCAAGGATTCAGCGGTTGTCTGTGATGGTATTCATTCGCTTAAAATCCGTCTACATCCAGATTTTCACAGCCTCTACTTTATATGGTGATGAAGAATAATGCTATTAGAGAATTCAACTTCAGAGAGTGTTTAGATTGCATAATGACCATGCCAGAGAGTCTGCAGGCACGTTTTGATTCTGGGAGGTATCGTGGCTCAAATATTGGTGCATGTCATGTCTTATTTCGTATTTTTGATTCGAAATTTTTGATTATTTTAGTAGTATATATTCCACTCTTACCTTTATATTAGTGGGTGCACCATGTCTATTAAAGCTGCATTGCACTCAATCAAAAATTGAGCCATCAATACTTCTGGTAAGAGTTGGAACCAAGGCAGAAGCCTTTTCTTTAGAATTGACTACAAAGTTTTTGCATCTAAGTACATGTAATATTATCGTCATGTTATACTGTTTACATAACTTGTCTTCATTGGATTTTGTAAATTGATTCGTTGTTCTTAATATTTTCCCACGGGTCGTACAGGTCATCTTGGGCGTAACAAAGGCCGAATAGTCAAGCCAACTAAATTTGTAGACCCCACCGATGTTTATGTTAACCTTGCAGCCACGGGTACTAAATTCACAAACCCAGAAGATGTAATTCAGGATTCTGGTGGAAGATTGATTGCTACTTCACCATTGGGATATGATGAAGGTTTTCAAGCCATTGAATCTTACTTTTCTCAGCAAGCCGAGGTAAGAACTGCTCCTGTATTTTCTTATCATGGAGTGATGGAACGACTGATCGGTTGATATTGATTGGCTGCTGAATATGTAGAGGCCTTAACACAATGGGTCAAATTGAATCACAAATTGGCCATCAACAAAGTTGTTTCTCTTTTTATCATTCCATTTTGCAGTAAGTCAAAGCTGAAAGCAAATGAGTAACACATTAACGGCAACAGCCACAATATTAAATTTAAACCGAATACAATACTACTTCCAACTTTTAAACCCTCAACGACCAATTTCTTTATACACCCAACTTTTGCAACCCCTACCCACACAACCACCCCTAGAAAATTATAAACGACTACTCTTAATGAAAATATTAGAAAAGACAATCATGCCGTTTGAATTCCTCAAATTTTGACCTGTAGTGAACAGGCTTATAAGGATCCTTAACTGGTAAACTAATGTAGCCAGCCTGGTCCTTGCTAATTTTGGTGATGCTAGATATAAGCTTTCATATTCCCACTTTTCCTTCGATTCTACAGCTCAAGCAATCACTTGGCTACTGAAAGAGCACTACATCATGAAGCTAGGGTTGCCGGTGGCACAACCCAGCGATGCCCGACTTTGTGCCTGGTAAAAACCACCTGTCTCTTCTCTCCGCGGAATGTCTGAAGACCATGCATCTCGCTTTCATTGTCAAAGTGACTGATTCAGTTGTGTTGTTTTCTATCTTCCTCATGTGTTCAACAGTACAACCGTGAAACTGCTCAGAACGAAATTGATGAAAACGATGAAAAGTGGAAAGATAAAAGGAATGGGACCTAGATTGATAAGCAATGGGTCCTAGAACATGGAAACTTAACTCACAAAGTGGTTAAAATGGAAGGCATTATTCTAGAGTAGATACTCTTAACGCTAAGCTGACTCAACAAAGTAAAAGAGGAGATATGTTATCTAACGATTGTTTCTATCAACTGCTATAATGAACTACATTAATGAAGACCAAGCATATACTTAAAGTTCATGGACTAAATGACAATTCAAGCCAACACGAAAAATATATGTAAACAGAGTTCCTCATAACTCAATTGTTTCAGATCTAGTTGTAACTAATAATTTAATGACATTCACTACAACAGAGGTCATGAAAGTATATAAAATCAGCAATAACAACATATCCATACTTTAAAAATCAGATCAAACTATTGTAAGGCCAATTTTTTAAAAATAGTTATTCACATCTTTAAGTAAACAAACTTTTGCAATCAATCGAAGCGTTGACAATAACAGTGTCAGGTCTTGGTTAAAACTTAAACACAGCGAAACAAGTAGTTTTAAATTGAAATTTGAACATACTTGTTCTTTCTTCTTTGCTAAGTGGAAAGATATACATGATATTATCTGTTCTACTGAAAGATAAACAAACGTGGAGGTGAGTATTGAAATTGTGTTGGCTGAGCCACATATGGCAACCTGGAAAGGATTCTATTATGTGTTTTTCAGATGATCCTTATTCCGTTGATGGTGCTTGTACCAGAGCTTGAATTCCACAGATGCATCTCAATATCTTGTTGAGAGTTGATACAGAAACAAAAGCGAGAAAGAGATGTGAAATGTTGAAAAATAAATGGCAGTGCGGAGAATAATTGAGTGAAATATGCCTGAGTCGAATGCGTTGCACTCTTTCCTTAAGACAGTATTTGCTCCCTTATAATCTGCGTAGGGTAGCAGCAAATCTGCCTCCCAAGATAAAACAGGCGAAACTCTGTTGATCACAGCAGATTGCAATCAACAGACAGAAATTTGAGAGATAGAGCAAGAGAGAATTCGGAGTAAACAAATGATCTGACCATCAGCCCTATTTATAGACACCAAAGGGTGCCTAGAACAGGTGCAAACAGTTGTGACAGTTAAGTGATTCTGCAGATGTCACTTAACAGTCACAATCCGTAGACACACTGAACAGCTGCAATATTTGAACTAAAAGGCACCTTAGACAGGTGTCATTTCAAATTTAAACAGATCTAAAATCTGTTTAATTTCATGAACAGTTACACTGTTTCAGTCCAAATTACAACTCACAGGCTGAATTTGTCGCAAAAAGTTAAGCTGGGTTCGGGGCGAGGGCTCCTAGCGACGATGCGCACGTGCGAAGTGCGCCTAAAAGCGCCAATAGCGCCTTTACGTCGCCGCCGGCGCGCGCGCGTGCGCGGTGCACCGCACATGTGCGAGTGCATGGCCATGCATGCCATGTGTTTCTAGAACAATATGATATGTCACATAGCCATTTAAATACCCTTAACTTTTTCATTTTCCAAGCCATGTGGGAACCCACTTCAGGATTAGTTTCAACCTTATTAAATGCCAATGTTTGAGAGTTAATATCTCTCAAACCAATCAATCAATTTGATTGATTCTTTTTGCAACTTATTCCTTGTAGTACAAACATTAATAAGGTAAGAATCAATAATGAAAAATTCCCAACATGAAAGTGTTGTTTACTTCTCGCATTGGCTTAGATTTCGCAGATGGTGCTTGTACCAGAGCTCAAATTCTGCAGATGCATCTCAATGTCTTGTTGAGAGTTGAGACAGAAACAAAAGCGAGAAAGAGATGTGGAAGTGTTGTTTGCTTCTCGCATTGGATAAGATTAGGGAAAATTAGGAAAAGATGGGTTTTGGAAATAAAATTTAGTGGAAGGTGGGATTGTTTTGAAAAGTTATGAAAAAGTGGGGTGACATTTTAAAATTTCTGAACAAGGTGTAGACTTAGAAAAAAATGAATTTTTTGAAATCCTTTACGTTGATCTTCCCGAATTACCCCTGCCCCCAAAATTGTTGATCTCTGTTATGGTACAAGTCATTTTCTGCAAGAATGCAAGTACGGTTATGCAAAGATGTTTGTCATTTTGTGCAGATATTCAAGTCGATTCTTCTATTCCAAACGATGCAATACTAAATTTGTCAAACATTGGTTTGTAATCATTTTTGAATCACAAAAGGTGTTCTTTTTGTTTTTCAGACTGGCCCACGATTTGTTCAGAACATAAATCTACTGGAAAAGCTTATTAAGAATAAGGTTTGAACCAAAATGTTGCTTTTGTTTGGCACAAGTATCATTGGGTTGGTACAACCAATATTTTTTTCTTTTTTGTAGCAAATGAATTTAAATACTATTATTTATTAACTGCAGAAACGTTTGTCAAATATATTGTCCAGTGGACATATGAGATACTAAAAGAAGAACTATATTTTGTAAAAAAATGTCTAATATCAGTTCACGGTATCCTGCTAGTTGGCTAAGTTAGAGAACTATATTTTGTAGAAAAATGTCTAATATCAGTTCACGGTATCCTGTCAGTTGGCTAAGTTAGAGCACTTGCGCCTTAAATAAACTCGTCAATTCTTACATTTGGGAGATACTAAAGGAAGATAGTTCTTTTTTTACATCATCTATGCGAAACAATTGTTCTAATAAGGGTTCGAACATAAAGAGACATGGGATATATAAGTCACATACTTGTACATTCCAAGCAATTCAGAAATACTACTATAACAATCTTTTGATAAAGAAAAAAGAAGTATCAGATCCGCTCTAAATACGCCGCATGAAGACATAAGGATGCAAACTATTGAAAAAGTTAGAAACTATCTAAATCCATCCATCTAGAATAATACCTGCAAAAATGAGGACCGAAAACTTCCAAGTCATTTTATGCAGAAATTATGCTGATGCCCAAGTCATTTTATGCAAAAATTACGGGGCGCAAGGGCGCCTGCTTTTTTCTCGATGGGACCACTACATACGTGGAATGACATTGCGGGAACCACACACACACATTGCCCTTACACGGCTGGGATCATTGAGGGTTGTCAGTATGCTCCGTTTCGATGGGAACTCAAAGCACATCGTTTCGTCACCTCTCCGTTATGGCGCATTTTATCAAAAAGTGAGTTCTACAATATTTCTACTGCTTCTGTTTTTAGGTAATAAACTTTTTGTTAACAAATTAGAATACCTTTTTGAATTGCTATACCAATAATTCTTATATGTTTCGCTCGATTTTTTTTAGTACTAGTTGCAGCAATGAGTTAGATCTTGTTCACGGGACAACTGAAGAGGTGTTTTAGCAATGAATGCATATATAGCTTATATCTTGTATGTATTGAATCCTCTTAAGATGTCGAGGGAGAAGTGCAGCCCCATTTGCAGTGCTTTTCATTACAAAAAGGCTAAACCGCATTCGTTTCTTCAATCCCAACCCCCTTAGCAAAGGAAGGCGTAGTTCCCGCAAGGTCTTCTTTTTTTAGGAGTCCCACCAAAGCAAAAGTAGCGCTTGTGCCCCCCGTAATTTCTGCATAAAAATACTGGGGTGTCGGCAAAATCCGACATGCACTTTTGCATAAAAAACTTGGGTTTCTGCACACATCGACTTGTGTAGTGTTAGAACCAAAATACTTACTTTTTTGCAGACTAACTGAATATTAATACGAAGGGACAAATACAAAACTTTGAAAACAAACTTGATACCACATTTTTGCACGTAGGTTTATATCTGATGATCTTGTTTCCTGTGAATTGTGTGCGTGTGTCGTCAATTGGGTGTGTAGTCGATAGTGCCGTGTGAATTTTGGAGGCCGTCACTGTGTTTCCACTTGCTTGGTCATCAACAGCACCCACTCTCATCCTCCCTTAATCTCCACCGTACTTTTTAACCTCCGCAAATTCCCTCACATAATCCTCAATTTTATCCAACAAAATTAATCCCAATTGCCAATATCTTTATTTCTATTATGCTAGTAACGTTAGTCATCACTTCCGATGGTTATTGTACAACTATGTCATAAATTCAAAGGATATAACTGGTTGGTACATATAAGCGAGTTTAGATCAATTCCAACCTATCTTTTTTTTTTAATTAGACGTTGATATTTAAAACTTGATATTTAGTTTTTCATTGTTCTATAAGCAAAGAAGAAATAATTCTGCTTTGACGAGTACCACTGGCACACTTGCTTGAAGAAAGGGGGCTAAAGCATTTGCATGGAAGTTGTTGTTCATGATGGAGATTAACGTGTTTGGAATTTTTATATTGAAAATTATAATAGGTGGGTGGGTGGGGGTGGGCTGAGGCGTGGGCAGGGGAGAGGAGGGGGGTGAGGGACATGTAGTTTGGAGGGAAAGCTGATTTGGAAGAGAAGATGAAGAGGGGTAGTTTGGGTACTATCACTCTTAAGTTTTAAAAAAAATCCATTTTTTTAAAGCGAGGATTGTTCATCACTCTTTGTTACTTTTGGCTTGGCAATATGAAATCATTTATATGAGTGCATGGTTTGTTTTAGGTACAAGAATCTGGAGAAGAGATGCAAACCTGGAAGGAGATACTGTTAATTTTATTGCAACCGAACAACTGCTAGAATTTGGAAGTTTTCGGTCCTCATTTTTGCAGGTATTATTCTAGATGGATGGATTTAGATAGTTTCTAACTTTTTCAATAGTTTGCATCCTTATGTCTTCATGCGGCGTATTTAGAGCGGATCTGATACTTTTTTTTTCTTTATCAAAAGATTGTTATAGTAGTATTTTTGAATTGCTTGGAATGTACAAGTATGTGACTTATATATCCCATGTCTCTTTACGTCCGAACCCTTATTAGAACAATTGTTTCGCATAGATGATGTAAAAGAAGAACTATCTTCCTTTAGTATCTCCCAAATGTAAGAATTGACGAGTTTATTTAAGGCGCAAGTGCTCTAACTTAGCTAACTGATGGGATACCGTGAATTGATATTAGACATTTTTCTACAAAATATAGTTCTCTAACTTAGCCAACTAGCAGGATACCGTGAACTGATAGTAGACATTTTTGTACAAAATATAGTTCTTCTTTTGGTATCTCATATGTCCACTAGACAATATATTTGACAAACATTTCTGCAGTTAATAAATAATAGTATTTAAATTTATTTGCTACAAAAAAGAAAAAAATATTGGTTGTACCAACCCAATGATACTCGTGCCAAACAAAAGCAACATTTTGGTTCAAACCTTATTCTTAATAAGCTCTTCCAGTAGATTTCTGTTCCGAACAAATTGTGGGCCAGTCTGAAAAACAAAAAAAAAAATACTTTTGTGATTCAGAAATGATTACAAACCAATTTTTGACAAATTTAGTATTGCATCGTTTGGAATAGAAGAATCGACTTGAATATCTGCACAAAATGACAAACATCTTTGCATAACCGTACTTGCATTCTTGCAGAAAATGACTTGTACCATAACAGGGATCAACAATTTTGGGGGCAGGGGTAATTCGGGAAGATCAAAGTAAAGGATTTCAAAAAACCCATTTTTTTTCTAAGTCTACCCCTTATTCAGAAATTTTAAAAAATCACCCCACTTTTTCATAACTTTTCAAAACAATCCCACCTTCCACTAAATTTTATTTCCAAAACCCATATTTTCCTAATTTTCCCATAAGATTATCCAGTGTGAGGCAGTGAAACAACTTATTATCTCTGCAATAAGAAGTGACAATTACACAGTTTGTTAACACTCCACCTTGGAACTATGACTATAGTGACTTTGCAGGAGACGAAAGAGTTTGTTTAAAACTTCCAAGCTGTAACACCCCCAACATTTTTAAACGAATAAAAAAAAAACTTTTTAGCAACAAATATTTTTTTAATGCCGATACTTTTATTTAGCAACGAAAATTTGGCTAGCATCGATATTTCTGTTTAACGATTTTAGTGACTTTTATACCAAGATTTAACGTTGATTGCAACGAGTGAAAATTTTATTAGTAATTCTTTTGCGACAAAGCTTTTAACTTAACGTTGCTATATTTTTTAGCAATGGATTTATTTTCTTATCGTCGATATACTTTAGCGACAATTAAAATTTTCTTTTAGTTTCGGTGTACTTTCTAGCAACGATGTGTGAAACGGGATGGTGTAACAACCGTTAATAATTTTCTTAGCGCATAAACAATCGTAGACATTTATTTTGGACCATTTTGTAAAAATAAACGTTTCGGGTGAAAAATTTGCGCAACTAATGATAGTTAGGGGGAACTTTTAGTTGTTTTCCAAAGAGGTAACAGCACAAATGGTCCCTAAACTTTTTCCAGTTCTCACATATAGTCCCTATATTTTAAAAATGGTAAGATCAGTCCCCATACTTTTTAATTTACCCATTGAAGTCCTTTTCTACACGGCCGTCTGTTTTCAGCCGTTAATGTGACTTTGGTGGGGGTATTTTCGTCTTTTCCCCTTCGCCTCATCGGTTTCCCTCCAAAATTAGGAAGGGCATACTTGAGAGGGCCAAGAATCTGCAGGATTAAGGAAGGGCATACTTGAGAGGAAAAAGCAAATGCAAGATTGGCTGTAGGTGCAAGGTGCCAAGATGCTACCGCATCCAAGTCTCCAGTGCCAGTGTTCCTGCTGCTGTTACTCCTACAACCCCTATACCTCTTGCTACTCCTGCTAGGGTAGTGACAAAAAAGCCAGGCTACAACTCCATCCAAATGTGCAAGTTTCAGTGCCACTGTTGTTGATAGCTCTTCTCCTACTAGGGTAGTGACAAGAAGCAAGGCTGCAACTCCAGCCAAGTCTGCCAGTTCCAGAATATGTGTTCTTGATAGCTCTCCTCCTGCTAGGGAAGTGACAAGAAGCAAGGCTGCTACTCCATCCAAGCCTCCCACTGCCAGTGTTCTTGCTACTACTCACTCTCCTACAGCTACTAGGGTGGTGACAATAAGCCAAGTTGCCACTCCCACTAGGGTTCTTACAAGAAGTCAAGTTGCTACCCCTACCAAGAAGAGGAATCATAAGAATTGATGGTTATGTGTTTAGAAAATGAAATGGATATGTTGGTAGTTGAGTGTGATTAGAACTTTATGTTTTCTATTGTGTCTTTATGTAATCACTTGGTACCTTGATCGGTAATCATGAGCTTGATTGGAACTTTAAAAACAGTATGAGTTTTTTTATGTAAGAATTTGGTAGTTTGTTATTGGTAATACAGGTGGTGCCTTTTTTATGTTGTTTGATGCTGTCGTTGCTCATGGAGTTATGTCTTTTGTGTATGTACTGCATTTAACCATGCATTTCACTTCCCATTGCATAAAAGTAACTCATTTCAGTCACATTGCATCAAAATAACCTGGAGTCCATTGCATTAACATTAGGCCATCTACTTACATCAGAACAAACTGGAGTCCATAATTTACAATGCCATTTGGGTACACAATAACTAGACTACATGAACACACTTAGGCATTACTTTAGACACCAACACACCAGTGCCATCAGATATGACAAGACCAGGGCCATCCAAAGCTTCTTCTCCCTTTGATTGCACCTTGTAATCTGAGCTTCCATGTGTTTAGTCTTTCGCAAGAGTCCAGTAATTATTTGACATGATCTACGGCACATATGGGATCATACCACTCAAAGTATCCACATGAGCCATTCTATAAACAGTTGGTGTGCATTACAGTTAACCCATCTTTAAAGCTACAAATGAAACAAAAAAATCAATTTATTAAGAAAAAAAGAAAGAATATCAAAACATAAGTTTACCCCATTGATCTCGCAAACATAAAACCTACTTCCTGGATTGAGGTTTGTCCATGAAGTGCGCAACTTTGCACTCACTCCACAAAAGCATCGAGCTTCCATATATTTGCAGCTATGGCCACGAGCTGGCTTAGTTCTAGAGGATGGGTTGTTAGTCAACGAGTGTGGAAGTATTTTGGAGGGAAAGAGGGAAGCAACTAGTTTATTTTGGAGGGAAACCGATGAGGCGAAGGGGAAGGGACGAAAATACCCCCACCAAGAGTCACATTAACGGCTGAAAATAGACGGCCGTGTGGAAAAGAACTTCAGTGGTTAAATTTAAAAAGTATGTGGACTGATCTTACCATTTTTAAAATACAGGACTATATGTGAGAATTGAGAAAAGTTTAGGGACCATATGTGCTGTTACCTCTTTTCCAAATTTAGGGTATATATATATATATATATATATATATATATATATATATATATATATATATATATATATATATATATATATGGCTTTGAAGGAGAGAGCAGCCGACCCTAATGGTTCTTGCTTGTTCTCCGAGTCACGGATGGGAGATATAGAGAAAGAGAGGAATGGAAAGACGATAAGGTTCCGGCGAGACGATTCTGGTAAGCTCTAGTTTTCCTTCTTGTGTTTTTCATGATTATGGGTTTAGATCGATGAGAGAGAGAGAGCAATGGAAGAGTTTGAGTAGTCATAGACTGCCGTATGAGAGAGTGAGTGGGCTGTGGGTTTAGCGATCACGAGAGAGAGAGAGAGAGAGAGAGAGCATGGCTGCCGTGCTATTACAGGGTATATATGTGTTTGTATAAAAAAAATTGCATATGAATTCGACAGTGAGGGGGAAACCGAATTGCAAGAGCAGACCCAAGCACCTAGAGGTGCCCTAGCCAAACAAGAAACCCCAAAAAAGAAAAACATAAAACTCCACAGATATTCCACCCTGAGCAGCTGATCATAATGCTACTCTAAACTCATTCGCAAATGTTGGTTTCGCTTTATGCTTTGGTTGGGGTAGTGTGAGTGATTCCAAGATCAGTCAGTGATGTTACCTGTCATGGGAGTGGTGCTAAAAAACTTAAGACATATGGAAAGGAAGCTACCTGAAGAAAACATATAAAAGGTTCTTGTTCAGTTTATTGTTTTGACCTTGTGGAAAGGAGGAAGCTTTGAGATTAGAAAAGTTGTGTACTTTTGATAAGATAGTCTAGAACTTGCTCGGTGACATTGGGTGGCAAGATCTGTTCTGTAAGCTTGTTGGTAATCCAATTTTTATTTCAATGGTGTTATATACAGCCTTGGTGTGTGAGTGCAGGAAACTGCCATGAGGCAGTGGGTGTGGAGGAGAATTGTTATGTGAGTGAGTGTTTGTGAGGGGTGTTATGAGTATGAGTGCATGATGCCATGAGTCTGGGAGTGCATTGGAGTGTACGTGTGTTATATATGTGCATGTAGCGTGTGTGCAATGGAAGGAAGGGATGAAAAAGGGCCTGCAATGGCACTTAGAAATGTTGCTGTGTCTCTTTTGGAAAGAAAGTAAAGAGTGTATTGTGGGAAATGTATGTGTGTGAAGTGGATTTGTGAGAAGGGATAAGAAGAGGAGAAGCTGCGTGAACAGTAATATTGTATTCTGGGTTTGGACCGGAAAAGAAGATAATGAGCAGTAGATGTGTTATACGTGAACAGTACACCATGCTTGCACAGTTGTACCACATGGTTGTTGGGTATTGTAAACTTGTTGAAAAATGTTGAAATTTTACAGGAAGGATCATAGGGTAATATTAGAATTATGTTAAAATTTCATATTTTTCTGATATCATATGCATTTTTAATATTTTGGCAATCTTTGATTTGTAAAATTCTTTTGGAACTTTTAAACCCTGAAAATGTTCTGGGAAAAATTATAGTAGTGTTTATATATAATAAAGACTCAGTATAAATTTGATGATTTTTTGAGTCGATTTGTTATCATTTTTAGTATCGCATTTAATTTAACAAAATGAAAAATAAAGAAATAGTTTTAGCGTCTTTTAAATTCTGATTTCAATTTCTATAATTTATATATATTTTTAAAGTTCTTATAAAAATTATGGGATTATTTTCCGGCTGGAGGTAATTTTGACAATTTATGGTTTTTTATTTCATTTAAGAAAATTATTTTAATTCAAAAAATTCTGAAAATTCATATTTTGACTTTTTATAATGTTTTAAGCTATAAAAGTGTTTTATTTTAATTTATTTTGAATTTTGGCATATCAACACGCGTTAAGGATAGTACAGGATTCTCAGTTAGGTTGACTGCGTGCGAGACGCATTTTGACTTGAACGATTTTGGAGTTAGAAGTGAGCACGTGGGGGTATATGATATTAGGGTTATAGTATTGTAGCATAGATTATGTTCTGACAAATGGGTTTTCAATCTAGGTTATTCAGAAAATATTGAACGAGGATTGGTAGCATCGCTTAACTTGGACCGAGGTAAGGAATTCTATCCGAACCCTATGTCGTTATTCTGATTTCAAATGCTTATAACAACAGTTTTACAAACTAGGTTGATTTTTATTGATTGATATACAAATGTTTTTAAATTGCCCATGAAACCCTAAATTGAGCCTTATAGCGATCGTTTGGAATTATGTTTTATCTCATCTTGGAATCCATTGTTCATTTGATATGTTTGTTGATTGCTTATTGTAAAGCATTTTTTTGAATTCTATTTATTACTTCTCAATGTTGACATGAGTTAGTAACTTGGGAGTCATAAGGATGGTCTGTATTGTTGGCGTTATAAGGATGGTCTGTTGAATGAGTTTAACTAGTACCTAGATGGACTAGTCAATGTACATATGCACATGTAAGTGTATCGAGCACTGCCGGGGTGGCTTTACTTTTGTACTGCTCATGTTCAACGTTTCCTATTTATGTTTATTGCACTTTAAGTGTTTTAAAATGGTTATTTATTTAAGAGAAATAAGTTGATACTCCTCCCTATGTTTATATTGAAATGCTATGGGTTTCTTTGAAAATCCTTTTAAAATTGCCGTTTGATTGTATATAGAAAAATCATTTTTAATTGTTCTGTTCTCCGTTTAAAGTTGTTATTTAGTTTAAATGTAAAATTGTCCAGATTGTTTTTATTGTTTTTAAGTCTTTGATCGACCTTACTGGGCTCTCAAAAGCTCACTCTTCCTTGATTCCTTTCCACAGGTAATAACCAGTCTTAGGTTGCCTGAACATGGATTATTGCGAGCAAAAGAAAATGAATTTAATTTTTGGTATTATTTGTTAGAATCCCTGTGCGGGTAGTGATTGTTATCTAAGAATTTTTAGACTTAGTTGATGTATCATTTATGACAGTCCACGGATAATATTGTTTGATTTAAGGTTTAGTTGCTCTGATGATGACTGATCATCTGTTTTGATGTTATCATTGTCTTAGTGTCACTGATTGATTGAGCGTTAACGTTGCGGGAAATTCCGGGACGTTACACAAGCTCTTTCTTTGACCTTGCTCTTGGAGACAGATTCACTGACATTAAAAGCATGTGCTACTTTCAGGTTGATTGTGTCAAGCTGCTGCATCACATGGCAGATAAAGGGCTCTTTTCTGGGACTGCCCTTATCAAGTTCAGGAATGAGGAAGAAGCTGCAAAGATACTGAAAGAAACCATGTCTTATGCAGGCATGCCGTTAGAACTAAAAAGATGGTAAGCTGGGTTTTTATAATTTTCTCTATTTAAATAAGGTCATGCACATTTGCATGAAGCAGTTTGTTTTACCAAAAAAACATGAGGAAGACAGGGTTGGGATGTCATTCTGCTTTATTTTGAGGTTTGAATTTTTTGATGCTGCAGGAATACTTATTTTGTTTCCGCATTGTTTAAAACTTATTTTGTTTTCGCTTTGGTTAAAACTGTGCAAGGGGTGCAACCCTTTACTAAGTAAAACTGGTTGGACGCAGTAAGTTCATATATTACATGTAAATCCTTTTGGATCCCAATTTTTCATTGGTGCATGATTACATCACCTGTACTGGCACTAAAGATGCCATAATTTCCTAACTGCTATTTCTAATCAGCCATTTTACATAACTAGAACAATAACAAATTGTTGTGATGTTTACAGGTACCCTAAAAACTTGGTGATCGGATTTGACTTGAAGACTAAATCCCAATCTGTGGAAAATGTTGTGGGAGTTGGCGTAGCTGTTTCTCCTGAGGATATAAGGGTGGTCTTTCAAAGATATAGCACTGTTAAGGTATGTGACGAATGCACTTTGTGTTTGGTTTAGGCTTGGAGGTGATTAGGCTCAGTGATTCATGAGCTGAATGAAGTCTAGTAGTACATGGGGAAGGTTTGGATGGCACTTATCTGATAAATCAAGCCAGAGGTTGCTCAAGTTCAGTTTCTGGATTTAAATTCAACCATGTTCCGGTAGATTGTGCTCCTGGAGGCAGTTTTTGTTTCATATGGTAGTACTAGCCGAAATGCATGAAACTTTATTGACTACAAAATCCAATGGGATAATTACAGCAAAGTTCCTGAGGTTAAAGCGAAATTATAGTTAAGGACACTAAGTTTCAAAATGTAACATACCGTGGCCATAAACATTGAAAATTTAACATTTCTGTCCATCGTCAAGGTTCTATCCAAAAAGTATTTTTTATGATGCCATCATTGCGTATTTTCACAATGGCAATACTGCCCTTGTACTGTATATACTAAATAATTGCACGTTATTTTCAAATTTACGATTTCAAACCCTAATTTGGAAATTAGGGTTTCAAAATCCTAATTTTCATTTAAAACCCTAATTTTCAAACTAGGGTTTGAAAATCCTAATTTTCAAACACTATCACACACCCCCTGCCCCGCCGACGCGGTCCCCCTCCCCCCACCCCACCGCAGCCCTCTACCTCGCCTAACCCGTTGCCGCCGAGGGACTTGGTGCCATACGAGTTGGACGTCTGCTCCCCATCCGTTGGCGATGAGGAAAGGGGAGGAATGGGTGCGGCGACGGGGAAGGGGGAGGAATGGGTGCGGTGACGGCGTAGGGTGGGTGGGGAGGAAAGGGTACGGTGGGTGTGTGATGGGGGAGGGGGAGGCAGATGGCCTGGGGTACGGGCAAGGGGGGATAGTGAAGGGGGTGGAGTTGGAGAGACAGAATGGGGGTGGGCAGAGGGTGGGGGCGGCGGAGGGGTGGGGGACAGCCGCGGGGGGAGTTGGGGAGACAACTTTTGGGGGGTGGGGGGAGAGATAGTGTAAAGTCCAATAAAGGTTCGCCAAACAAAGTGATTTTTTTTCTTTTAAATGGAGTAGTGGCATTTGAAAAAAAAAATAATAACTTTCCAACTCAAGGGCAACAAAGTGATTTTTTTTCTTTTAAATGGAGTAATGGCATTTGAAAAAAAATAACCTTCTAACTCAAGGGTAACAAAGTCATTTTCTTAAAACCGTTAGGTTTTTAAGATTTCGTTCGGTCAACAGACACAAGTGTAATTTATCTAAACTAATGGACACGCCTGTAATTTCACTCGTACCTCAGGGACTTTGAAGTAATTATCCCAAATCCAATCACATGATAGAATTATATTAATATATTGTATTGATCTTTTGTATTTTTGTTAATATCTTATTTAATCTCTTTTGCGTTCAATAGTCACCCTTGAATCTCAAGTACATGCTTACAATGCTTTTGCCTTTTACAATTTTGCAGTAGTACTTTTTGTTCGAATTTGCTATATCTGGTGGTTGTGTTACCCGTATAACGCATAATGGAATGTGTTGACCTCGGCACTTTCAATCAGACACGTCTCTATCCTTGAGTTGTTTAGCAAGATTTTGACTACCCAATGGGTTTAGGAAAATCACTTTGATAACTATAAAAGAATAAAAGACATTTCCAATGCACCAAGAGTTGGATTGATAGGGTAATAAGCATAGACTAAGAAATAATATCTAAATATCACAAATTAATTCTCTTTTATGCCTGAAAAAGCTTATTTCTTGATTAGGGACTACCCAATGGGTTTAGGAAAATCACTTTGATAACTATAAAAGAATAAACGACATTTCCAATGCACCAAGAGTTGGATTGACAGGGTAATAAGCATAGACTAAGAAATAATATCTAAATATCACAAATTAATTCTCTTTTATGCCTGAAAAAGCTTATTTCTTGATTAGGCTATTCATGGAGCAAGATTATATTTGGAAACAAATAATGGCAGGTTACAAAGGAATGTGATGTTGTATATCGACGTGAATTATAGACATGCATAATGGTATCACTACAACGAAACTGCTCTGTGGCGACAAAAAGGCCTACGGTATAAAAGGAACCGTAGTTACAAGTTCTGTACACCTACGGTTATTATTGTACCGTGGCCATTGGTGCTGCTTCAAATTGGAAGCAGAATCGCGACGGTGCTTACTGTGGGAATTGGGCGGACAATCAGGAATTGAGTGAATCTCGCAGACGCAGCTTGGCGATTGAATCTCTCAAACGCAATCCCCACGGCTGATTACTGTTGGGATAGGGGTCGACGATTAGGCAGGATAATTTCACGGCTGATAGAAGAGGAAGACTTAAAAGCAGAGAAAATGGGAATGGAGGCTGCCGACGACAAAGAGAGGGACTGTCGGCGACGGAGAGAGGGTATGCATATGCTGGTGGATGACACGGTCGAAGGCGCCGCTTGGATACAGTGATGGAGAGAGGCTGCCGGCGACGATCTACAAATCTATTAGGTACGGCGCCGGAGATGGTGATCGTTGTCATGTTCAGATCTGTTGGGTACGGCTACAGAGATGGTGATGGTTGTCAAATTCAGATATGTTGGATACAGCGCCGGAGATGGCGATGGTTGTCTCCTTCAGATCTGTTGGGTATAGCGCCGGGGATGGTGAGGTTGTGACGGCCAAAGTGTTGATATGCAGAGGAGGTACTCATTTTCTGCATCGTTTGGAAAAGAGATTTGCATCTTTCTTGCCTAGAATCTTTATGTTGCTGCTATGGTACATCATATGTAGGAAATAGAGAAACTTTAAGAGAATTTGGTTATATTTTCTGAAGATTTTTGTTCTAGACATCAAATTTGATGTTAGGTTGAAGCTTTGGGAGTATACTTCTGGGATCCATACTTCTGTGTTTCATAGTGCCAGAGTTTTCGAGTTTATGGTTTTGCCTTTCTTTGGGTGCTCCTTAGTCAATTACTTGCTTATTACTGTGCAATTAATAGAATTGGATTCCCAAAATTTGATTTTTCCACTGGAACAATTGATAGATATGGCTGATCACTAGTTACGGTTGATTGTTGGTATTTGATTATTTTTTCAGATTAGGGTTTTTAATTGAGAGAGCCAAGAAGCTACCATTAAAGTCCTTACAGAGGTAGTTTCTGAGATTTATATTTATGAGTAATTGATTAATTAGGTTTTCGATGGTTTATGCAATTTACTAAAAAGTCTGAGTTGCTCATTATGTAACTAAATCAGTTTGTAATTCAATTAAAGAACGAGCAGGCCATGAAACTTTCAGATTGCTATGCAGAACGGGTTAGTATGTGAAACTTTTATCACTTCTACATGTATATGCATCTTTGTGGACATAGCTCTCTAGCTTCATTCTTCTAATCCTTTCTCTTATTGTAGCGGTTCCCTTTGATTTCCAAATTCAATGAAACATCAACATCTAACGTTGATTTTTAGAAAAGATAGTTAGATAGCCTTTCCTGGTTTAATCTCTCTAATCAAGATATGCACCTTTCCAGCAAGATATTACAGTTCAAGTTACTGCACCATTAACGTGTTGTTTGCAATGTGAACTTAATGCATGTGTCTTTTATTCTTCTAGTGGCAGTATCACACTAGGCATTTTTGTAATGGATAACACTTGTGTTAGGGATTATCTATACACCTTTAAGTGAATACTTAGTTTCCTTACTCTTGGAATATTGCTATCCATGCCCAGACAAATGTGACACAGCGTAAACATTGGAATAGTTTACCTTTTTCTTTGTTCAGCACTTGGGTTCATTGTTGCCCTCGTGATTCAGCAGAGAAACTGTTTCTTTGCTCCTCATTCTCTGATGAAACTATATACATATCAAAAGATCTCATGCTAATTACGGCTTTCGGGGGTGTTTGCTAGTGTGGTCTTTCAATAGACCTGATCATTTTTTTCTTACGGATCTGTGGGGTTGCTAGTGTTATTTTAAGTTCAACTCAAACAAGTGCCGGAGCACAAGCTCGTTGACTACAATAAGAAAAGATTCTGAACTGAAAGATAAAATATCTCTTCAAGTGTATGATCAAGAATGGTTAATACAAACTCGGCAGCTTCAGATATGTGTGCAAAGCACAAGGACTTGCAAACTACAGCTAGTAGAGTCGAGCCCTTTTTTGGGCGAGTTGAATTCCTTAGGATGTATTAGTTGCTTGTAAGTGTCTGAATTGGAAGGATAACACCCATATGCTTGTACTTGTTGATAAAGTACTTTTTTACACTATTGATTTTTAGGTCTCAAAGATTTGTACGTGCCTTGCTCTTTGCATCATGTTCTAGTATTCATGCTGAAACACCAAATACCTTTACTATCCACAATCCCTTGTTTTGGTATAAAGAACAAGAAATTTTAAAAAAAATCCTTGATCTCATTTGTGTCTTTTCATATCTCCAAATTTGTGACTCTTAATCCGTTCTTAGGACGTTATAAAGAGATGGTTACAACTTTGTGTTTCTGGATGAAAGCTGCACATGATGCTTCAAGGTGTGTCCGTCACTCATTTACTTTTCTACTTAGTGTTTCTTTATATGTTCTTAAAGTAATGCATTCTATATGTACATGTTCCTTTGGCATTTTCAACCTTGGGTTGGTCACTACGCAATTGGACATGCAGGCCCTATCTTATAAGATATGATCTGCAAGAGATCTTGTACAGTCTCTAGGGTAATTTTCATGGATTTGGTTTTGTTAAGAAACTTGTACTCTTGAATGTAATTATTTTGATGACTTTATCAGAATGTAACTACTCCTGGAATCATATCAAGTGTTATTGCGAATTGGTTCCAGTAGAATATATGCTGGCCTTGAACTTTTGGTTATTGATTATTTGGATTCTTTTGTATATAGTTTTCTATTTTACGTGGGTCATCGATCAGCGCTGTCCATTTTGGAAGCACACCCTGATCAAGTCATTCATACAACCTCTCAGTCATTGATAATGCTTTATTGCATTTTGTAGGATGGTTATGATGACGAGGAGCAAGATACAAACCCTAGGAATGAGGACTAATTCCCATGAGTTGTTCGTGGTTCACAACTAATGTGGGTGGATCTATATAGTACCAGCTAGGACAAGATTATTATAATATAACATTGCACTATTTATGCAATTGCAAAACATGTTTACAATATTTCAATTGCAAATCATGTTTATAATACTTCAATTGCATTTCCAGGTTATTGTGATAAAAAAAATATCCAGCCCAGAAAAAATTTCAGCATTGAAAAGAAGAAAAAAGGAGAAGAGAACATATACCTACGGTATAAACCGTAGGTACAGGTTTAGGTGCTATTTTTTTACATTAATCCCTACGGTTTAAACCGTAGGGAAAGGCTTCAAAAATTAAAAAAAAATGGCCACAGCCTACGGAATGTACCATAGGTATAGCTTAGGGTACCTATAGGCTAAACATATCCCTACGGTGTCACCCGTAGGCATAAGATTCAAAAATTAAACTTTTCCTCACGGTAACACCGTAGGCCTATGCCCCAAGAACCATCGCTATAAGTGGGTTAATACAAATTGGGCATAGGTATATAGGCTACGGTATAACCGTAGGGATAACCTTCAACCACGTAGGCATAGATCTAGGGCATCGCCACTTATGGCTACGGTATAGTACCATAGGGATAGGCTATGCCTACGGTACATGGCACCTATCCCTACGGTACTGTACCGTAGGCATATCTAGATTTTCTTGTAGTGTATGACAATGAAGTGAGGATCAGACTTTCCCATGGTTCAATGTTAAGCCCTTCTCTACCTTTTTTAGTTATGGAGAGCTTACAAAGAACACTCACAACAATATTTTGTGGCGTTTTTCTACAGATGATATAGTGTTACTTGATGAGATATAAGATGGATAAATGCTAAAGTAGACCTTTGGAGCAACGCTATGACATTTGAGATTTCTAGTTCAACTAGTAAATGATCACGTGCTTTGCACGTTAAATAGTGATTCGAAATAAAAATGTTATAGAGCTTAGTGAAACTTAATAGTGATTCGAAACTTAATTAGTATGACTATTTTGACTAAACCATAATCAGTAAATCCACCAATTGTGAACCGTTTATCAAAGAATTGAAGGATGGTAAGCTCGTTGCACAATACATGGTCTTAGTTTTAAATGTGAATTGTTAAGATTAATTACCAACAATATTTCTCATTATTTATTACACTTGTTTCTGTTGTCATGTCAAGTTGCCACTAAAGAGAATCCGCACTGTTTTTGTAATACACCGAACCTTGGAATTTCTTCCCAGTTATTTTAGTTCTTTAGCGACAATATTTGCACGCAACATTTAGAATCCATTTGCATACACAATATTTTATTGGCAACCTTTAGTGAAATTTTTAGGAACCATAAGTTGAAATTCAATTATAGCTATTATATGTGGTGTTAATTGGAGCCTTTAGAAATGATTAGCGTGAGTGAAATTTTGAAAATTTTTAGCGACGAATTTTCGTTTAGTTAGTATCGATATTTTATGTGACAACTTTTAACGACGATTAGTGAAGCGAGATTAGTTAACAAGCCATTAAATTATTTTAGTATATTGAACTTTCGTAAATAATTATTTTTGGGCTTTGTTGTAATAAGAGCGAATTTTGAGTATAAGTTAAACTAACTAACAAGGTATAAGGGGTCTTTTAGTAATTCTTTAGTCTAGGGTTTATTATATATACATGAGATATAAAAACCAGCCAACCCTAGTTTCTCTTCTCTGCTTGCTGCCACCGTCATTCACGGCTAAGGAACACCGATAGGGGGAGAGGGAGATTAAAGAAGGATCAAGGAAATTCCGGGGAAGGCATTCAAATATCGGTAAGACCTAGTCTATCCTCTTCTATGCTATTTTCATGATCTCTTTACATGATATTATGGGATGATTAGGAGCAATAGCCAAATTCAGTTTATGGGTAGCATAGTAGAATTTCATCCATTGAGTTTACTTCATTTCATAGATCATAGCTTGGTTTCTTTTACCTTTAGTTGGGTGTGAATATTGTGTGATGAATGAGTGAGATCTGTGAGGGAGCCGTGAGGTATTTTATATGATTGTGTCTATATATGTATGTGTGTGTGTGTACAAGATATAATGGGGGAACCTGCCGTAAGGCAGTATATGTGTGTGTGTTTAGTGTTGGCTGTTGGGTGGTTTATGGCTGTGAGAGATAGGGCTACCGCAAGAAAGATTTTAGGGCTACTGGGACGTTGCATGTGGGTCGTGCAAGGGCTGAGATGCCGTGTGAGTGCTGTGGTAGTGGTGTGATTTGCGGGTAACGGCATGGGAAGAGAAGGCTGCCGCGATGAACAATTGTGGTGCTGTGTTGTGGGTGTAATTGTGTGGTGCTTAGGAGGGTAAAAAGGTGGAAAAGGGGAGGGGGAAAGGGCTGCCATGGGGCAGCCGTACAAGCGCTGTGAAGAGGTTTGATTTGCGGGTAACGGCATAGAAGAGGAAGGATTACCGTAATGGACAGCCATGATGCTGTGTTGTGGCTGTGTTTATATGGTGTTTAGTGGATGTAAAAGTGGAAGAAAAAAAAAGAAGGGGAAGGTGGCTGCCATGGTGGGCAGCCATGGTGCTGTGCCATGAGTACGTTTATATGGTGTTTGAATGGGTGTAGAAGAGGAAAAAGGGAAAGGGAATGTGACTGCATGGTGGGCAGCTATGGTGCTGTGCCGTGAGTGTGTTTATATGGTGTTTAAGTAGGTGTAGAAGTGGAAAAAGGGAAGGGAAAGGTGGCTGCCATGGTGGGCAGCCATAGTGCCGTGCATGGGTGTGTTTATATGGTGTTTAGGTGGGTGTGGAAGTGGAAAAAGGGAAGGGGAAGGTGGCTGCCTTAGTGGGCAGCCATAGTACTGTGCGTGAGTGGGTTATGTGAAGGAGAAGATGGTGGGTTTAATTGTAGGAGTTGGAGGAACGAGTTATATAAATATGAAGATATGTGTGTGTATTAGTGAGTTGCAAATTGTGTAGTGGGTATTAGAGTGCAAATCTAGTGTTTACAAATGAGTGTTAGGAGTGCAAGTGGGTGTGATAGAGTGCACTGTGTGCGTGAGAGAATGGAGAGGGGAAAGACCCACTGACACGAGGCAGTGGGTGTGAGAAAGAATGGGGGTTTTGTTAATATATATACATGTGTGGGTGTGGAGCTTAGAGATATAGATATGGCTGTGTGAAGTTGTGTGGCTGAGTTTTGAATGTGAGGTAGTTCGGGTGAAAGATTCTGTATAATGAAGGAGAAGAAGATAGTGGCAGAGAAAGGTAAAACCTTCGGTCTAAATTGAACTCAAAAGTGTCGCTAAAAAGCTATCATATTCTAACAGTCTCTTTTCAAAATTTTAAAATATTTTAGAATATTATTTGGACAAAACTCAAAGAAGTAACTCATGTTAATTTCGCAAGATCAACACACAGTAAAAGTTTCATATTTTTTGGAGCTCGATAAGCATGCTAAGTAATTTTATTCGTAAAAGAGATTTCGGTGCATTTTTAAATAGTAAATTAAGTTATTAAATTATGATACTTTTATAATAGTCTTATGTAGCTATGATAATGTATATTCCAGAATTTCAAAAGTTTTGAAAGTCGTTTGCTATTTTAGCGTTCTTAGTAGTGTAGCACCCGAACGGATATAGCGTAGCACTTTATTCTCACGATAGTTATTAAATTATTTCTAATGACTCTTTTAGGTTATATCTGGGTGGATAAGGTACTTTAGGCATTGGGGGCAAATAGGTAATTATACATAAGTCGGGGGACGGTTGGGTAAAGTGTTACTCATCTAAAAGAAACATAATACCTAAACGTGCCCGAGCGACAATAAATGACATCATATGATTTGTTATTTAGGTTTTGATAGTCAAGACCTAGGGCCGGCATTTGAGCAAATACCAGAAGCAGAATTTGAGCGAGGTAAGTACTCTTGCCATATTCCTCCGTATACCCTATTTTCCGTCTACGTATATGTACAAATGAATTGTTCAATTAAAAGTTTAAAATCTTTTGCACGCTACTACTTTTGTGTAAATTGTTTGATGATAAAATACATCAAAAATGCCATGGAATGTTTTCTATGAGTAGTGTTTTCAAGTTGGCTCATATATGTTGAATGAGACGAAATTTTGGCTTGGTTGTTGCGCCCCATATCCACGGGGGAAAGTCGGATTGTTGGGTCTTGGTCAACGGGACGATACGTTGACGCACAGTACTGTTGCTCGTGGTGCGCCCTTGCGTCCACACCAATATGTATCCCGGACGAAGGAGGGATTGTGGGCCCTAGTCAGGGGGGCGCATTCCCTAACCGAATAATATTTATCTTGGGTGGAGTAGGGATTGTGGGCCCTAGTCAAGGGGGAACGTACGCTGACCGCAGCATACCCATGTTATGATGAACCGTGATAGTTGTTAATGAGCCTTCTTGATGTCATACTTCGTTACTGTGAATCTTGAATGAATTGCTTTCGTAAAGTAGATATATGTATAATATCTCTTGTGAAAATATTTATCAGTTTTAAATTTGAAGAAAACCTTGGCATGTTTTTATAAATCCCAAAACCTATTTTAGGGATATGGTATGTGTACTTACTGGGCCCCAAGCTCATACTTTTAAATATTTTTCAGTCAATGATGTAGATGGAACCGAACTGATGAAGGCCACGAGGATTATAGTAGATGACTACTAGAGGAGTTGTAGTCCTCTTAGATTATTTAACAAATCATTAGGTGGTATGCTAGTACTGAATTTGTAATTTGAGATTTTTGAAGCTTAGATCTTCACCGGATAATCTATGTTAGTTGTTAAATAAAGAATGTCATTGGAGATTTATTGAGAAATTGTAAGCGTGACTTTAGAAATATTATTAAGGATAAATATTGAAATTACTTGGTGATAGAATTTTTGTATACAGGTTATACTAAGGCCTGGCAGAGCCTTGGCCGGAGTCCATTGCGTCTGCGGCAGGTCACGTGCCAAGCTCGTGGGCCTGCCAGTGGGTTCGGGTCGTGACATAAATGGTATCAGAGCATTACGGTTTTGGGATATTAGAGTTTAAGTAATGATTCCGCTGGTTAGGTTATAGCATCCTAAGTGATGAATTCATTAGTGTGGTGCAATGCTCGAAGCTATCATGATTGTGATTGATGTTTTGACTTGTGCTTTGAAGCTTATATGATTCTGTAGACTCGTTTCTAGGCTAATGAGAGTGAAGTGGGATGGGAAAGGAAAAAGCTTTGACTAAGTAATTTTAGGAATTTGTTGATACGTGTTCTTATTACAAGTTTGGGAAAAGGTTAGGTGACTGGTTATTAAGCTAAAACAGTACAGTCTGGTGGTAGTTAGGGCTTAAGCTGAGATGTTGTAGACTCCTAAGCCTAAGCTAGTATGTGATTGATATTAGACCTCGAAAAGGTGGATTAAGTTTTGGCCATTTTTTTCATCTGATGTTTCAGCATAAGATTGAGATTTGAGCCAGTTACACAGTAGTTGACCGATACTATTTGCCTTTCGAATTGAAAGATTTTTAACAGTACCCGAAGAAGATGATGGGGGAATAGGATTATGATCTTCTTGTGAATAGTTCTAACAGCTAATGGCTATAGGCTGTGTTGTGATGGAGAGATATAAGTGATATGGTAGATTAGAGATTTAAAGTTTGATGGATGCGTGATATATGTGTGTGTAACTATATTTTGGGTACTTTTAAGGTAATACTTTTCTCTGTGTTGGATTTTGGCAACAATTTGAACTGGTTGTTTTGAGGTATTAGAATGCGCAACGAAAGCATTGTGGTCAGAGTTTTCAGTCTGGGGTGTGATGTGATGTGTAAGAGCACATAGACATTGGTTAAACATATTGACCAAGTCCAAGTAGTATGCTTCATAGGTTGCCTGATGGTATTGATTTTGGTGCCAGACTAATAAAAATAGATGGAAGGAATATTCACCACTAAGTGAGCTCATGGTTTTGGTTTAGTGAACTTCAAACACATTGTACTCGTTGATTTACATAAGTGAGATATATTACGACTTTAATCTGATGACCTCTCTTTTGCCTTAGTTGTAGGATGTCTAGACAAGAAGCCCCCATCGAACCTTCTATGGACAATGGAAACTCCTCATTATCCTAGAAGACATCGTTAACCGAGCAACCTCAAGGGTCTAACCTAAGGACATTCACGAATCCACATTCTAGGACCATATGGGCATCTACATCTGTCAGAGAAGGGAGTAGGCGTGCTAGAATTAAAGCAGCAGCGAGAAATAGACTTCAGGAAGATGACGACTTTCCGCGAAAAGAGCTGGACAAAACTTGGAATGGCCAACAGAAGAACTTCCAAAGGAACTCAACACCTTGGAAAAGTAGTAAAGCTAGATTGCTGCCATGCCGCAGGTGTAACCACTTTCATCTTGGTAGACTCTGTAGGTGGAAAACTAAAGAATGTTTCTCATGTGGACAAGAGGGTCATTTTATTAAGGATTGCCCTAGAATTGGACCACAGAGTCAACCAAACGAGGATGCAACGAAACTCCGGGCAACGACAAAAGTCCTTGCAAAAACCCAGCAGGACTCGCAGGCATCCGATTCAATGGTTACGGGTGCGCTTTCTATTCCTTGTATCCTTGCAAAGGTGTTTTCTGATTTAATATTGTAGGCATGTAATTTTATTCTAAACAACGAAAATGGCTGAGTATGTTATTTTAGTTTGGCCATGGTTTAAGTCGGACATAAGTTAAGAACATTTTATTTTTATATTAGAAATATTTAAGAACTTTACCCAGATGTAGGTAAGTTGATTAGATTGGGTTTGTGTAATTGTTCTAAACCATGCGTTCAAAATTTTCTTACGAGAGGAGATTATTAAGAGAATGAGCCCTCTTTAATTTTTGGTCTTATATAGAGACTTTTCTTTTAATGGATTTAGATGCTCTGATTATACCTAGTATTGCGAGTGATATAGTAGGTTAATATCTCATTTTAAGGACTTCGATAGCAGCCCCAGGTTCCATTTTGGGGGCGCGACAATTTTTGGGTTCCGTTGCACTTAGAGCTCAAGTAATGACCTGGATTCTGAAAACCTAACATATGATTTAAATATTTTTTTTTGTATGATGAAATATTTGAAGTTAACGGTCATGGGAAGTTAGTTAGACCTTACAGTACAATAACGATTTAATGATACCAATGCAGATGGATTAAAAAGTAGATAGATTACTTACACGGAGGTGGAACTTGTGATCCCTTGAGGCAATATTGATCGATGGGTCAAGTGTGATAAATGCAAGTTATACCATGAGGAATTTCGTACGTATACTTTGTAAGGTGCCCGAAACAATATTGGGTGGTTTAAATGGATGTAGAAAGATTGAGGTGTATGTTGGTGAATATTGAGAGCATGAAATCATCAGGAAGCCAAATTTCGAGGACGAAATTTTTATAAGTGGGGGATATTGTAATACACCGAACCTTGAAATTTCTTGCCAGTTATTTTAATTCTTTAGCGACAATTTTTGCACGCAACATCTAGAATCAATTTGCATATACAATATTTTATAGGCAACCTTTAGTGAAATTTTTAGGAACCATAAGTTGAAATTCAATGATAGCAATTATATGTGGTGTTAATTGGAGCCTTTAGAAACGATTAGCGTTAGTGAAATTTTGGAAAATTTTAGCGATGAATTTTCGTTTAGTTAGTATCTATATTTTATGTGACAACTTTTAATGACGATTAGTGAAGCAAGATTAGTTAACAAGCCATTAAATTATTTTAGTATATTGAACTTTCGTAAATAATTATTTTTGGGCTTTGTTGTAATAAGAGGGAATTTTGAGTATAAGTTAAAGTAACTAACAAGGTATAAGGGGTCTTTTAGTAATTCTTTAGTCTAGGGTTTATTATATATACATGAGTTATAAAAACCAGCAGACCCTAGTTTCTCTTCTCTGCTTGCTGCCACCATCATTCACGGCTAAGGAACACCGATAGGGGGAGAGGGAGATTAAAGAGGGATCAAGGAAATTCCGGCGAAGGCATTCAAATCTCGGTAAGACCTAGTCTATCCTCTTCTATGCTATTTTCATGATCTCTTTACATGTTATTATGGGATGATTAGGAGCAATAGCCAAATTCAGTTTATGGGTAGCATATCATAGTAGAATTTCATCCATTGAGTTTACTTCATTTCGCAGATCATAGCTTGGTTTCTTTTACCTTTAGTTGGGTGTGAATATTGTGTGATGAATGAGTGAGATCTGTGAGGGAGCCGTGAGATATTTTGTATGATTGTGTCTATATATGTATGTGTGTGTGTGTACAAGATATAATGGGGGAACCTGCCGTAAAGCAGTATATGTGTGTGTGTTTAGTGTTGGCTGTTGGGTGGTTTATGGCTGTGAGAGATAGGGCTACCGCAAGAAAGATTTTAGGGCTACTGGGACGTTGCATGTGGGTCGTGCAAGGGCTGAGATGCCGTGTGAGTGCTGTGGTAGTGGTGTGATTTGCGGGTAACGGCATGGGAAGAGAAGGCTGCCGCGATGAACAATTGTGGTGCTGTGTTGTGGGTGTAATTGTGTGGTGCTTAGGAGGGTAAAAAGGTGGAAAAGGGGAGGGGGAAAGGGCTGCCATGGGGCAGCCGTACAAGCGCTGTGAAGAGGTTTGATTTGCGGGTAACGGCATAGAAGAGGAAGGATTACCGTAATGGACAGCCATGATGCTGTGTTGTGGCTGTGTTTATATGGTGTTTAGTGGATGTAAAAGTGGAAGAAAAAAAAAGAAGGGGAAGGTGGCTGCCATGGTGGGCAGCCATGGTGCTGTGCCATGAGTACGTTTATATGGTGTTTGAATGGGTGTAGAAGAGGAAAAAGGGAAAGGGAATGTGACTGCATGGTGGGCAGCTATGGTGCTGTGCCGTGAGTGTGTTTATATGGTGTTTAAGTAGGTGTAGAAGTGGAAAAAGGGAAGGGAAAGGTGGCTGCCATGGTGGGCAGCCATAGTGCCGTGCATGGGTGTGTTTATATGGTGTTTAGGTGGGTGTGGAAGTGGAAAAAGGGAAGGGGAAGGTGGCTGCCTTAGTGGGCAGCCATAGTACTGTGCGTGAGTGGGTTATGTGAAGGAGAAGATGGTGGGTTTAATTGTAGGAGTTGGAGGAACGAGTTATATAAATATGAAGATATGTGTGTGTGTATTAGTGAGTTGCAAATTGTGTAGTGGGTATTAGAGTGCAAATCTAGTGTTTACAAATGAGTGTTAGGAGTGCAAGTGGGTGTGATAGAGTGCACTGTGTGCGTGAGAGAATGGAGAGGGGAAAGACCCACTGTCACGAGGCAGTGGGTGTGAGAAAGAATGGGGGTTTTGTTAATATATATACATGTGTGGGTGTGGAGTTTAAAGATATAGATATGGCTGTGTGACGTTGTTGTGTGGGTGAGTTTTGCATGTGAGGTAGTTCGGGTGAAAGATTCTGCATTATGAAGGAGAAGAAGGTAGTGGCAGAGAGAGGTAAAAGCTTCAGTCTAAATTGAACTCAAAAGTGTCGCTAAAAAGCTATCCTATTCTATCAGTCTCTTTTTGAATTTTTAGAATATTATTTGGACAAACTCAAAGAAGTAACTTATGTTAATTTTGCAAGATCAACACACGGTAAAAGTTTCAGATTTTTCGGAGCTCGGTAAGCATGCTAAGTAATTTTATTTGTAAAAGAGATTTTGGTGCATTTTTAAATAGTAAATTAAGTTATTAAATTATGATACTTTTATAATAGTCTTACGTAGCTATGATTATGTATATTCCAGAATTTCAAAAGTTTTGAAAGTCGTTTGCTATTTTTAGCGTTCATAGTAATGTAGCGCCCGAACGGATATAGCGTAGCGCTTTATTATCACGATAGTTATTAAATTATTTCTATTGACTCTTTTAGGTTATATCTGGGTGGATAAGGTACTTTAGGCATTGGAGGCAAATAGGTAATTATACATAAGTCGGGGGACGGTTGGGTAAAGTGTTACTCATCTAAAAGAAACATAATACCTAAACGTGCCTGAGCGACAATAAATGACATCCGTATGATTTGTTATTTAGGTTTTGATAGTCAAGAGCTAGGGCCGGCATTTGAGCAAATACCACAAGCAGATTTTGAGCGAGGTAAGTACTCTTGCCATATTCCTCCGTATACCCTATTTTCCGTCTACGTATATGTACAAATGAATTGTTCAATTAAAATTTTAAAGCCTTTTGCACGCTACTAATTTTGTGTAAATTGTTTGATGATAAAATACTTCAAAAATGCCATGGAATGTTTTCTATGAGTAGTGTTTTCAAGTTGGCTCATATATGTTGAATGAGACGGTATTCTGACTTGGTTGTTGCGCCCCATATCCACGGGGGAAAGTCGGATTGTTGGGTCCTGGTCAACGGGACGATACGTTGACGCACAGTACTGTTGCTCGTGGTGCGCCCTTGCGTCCACACCAATATGTATCCCGGACGAAGGAGGGATTGTGGGCCCTAGTCGGGGAGGCGTATACCCTGACCGAATAATATTTATCCCGGGTGGAGTAAGGATTGTGGGCCCTAATCAGGGGGAACGTACGCTGACCGCAGTATACCCATGTTATGATGAACCGTGATAGTTGTTAGTGAGCCTTCTTGATGTCATACTTCGTTCCTGTGAATCTTGAATGAATTGCTTTCGTAAAGTAGATATATGTATAATATCTCTTGTGAAAATATTTATCAGTTTTAAATTTGAAGAAAACATTGGCATGTTTTTATGAATCCCAAAACCTATTTTAGGGATATATATGTGTACTTACTGGACCCCAAGCTCATTCTTTTAAATATTTATCAGGCAATGATCTAGATGGAACCGAACAAATGAAGGCCACGAGGATTATGGTAGATGACTACTAGAGGAGTTGTAGTCCTCTTAGATTATTTAACAAATCATTAGGTGGTATGCTAGTACTGGATTTGTAATTTGAGATTTTTGAAGCTTAGATCTTCACCGGATAATCTATGTTAGTTGTTAAATAAAGAATGTCATTGGAGATTTATTGAGAAATTTTAAGCGTGACTTTAGAAATATTATTAAGGATAAAGATTTAAATTACTTGGTGATAGAATTTTTGTATACAGGTTATAGTAAGGCCTGGCATAACCCTTGGTTGGAGTCCATTGGGTCTGCGGCCGGTCACATGCCTAGCTCGCGGGCCTGCCCGTGGGTTCGGGTCGTGACAGTTTTATATGCCACCTTGTTATCCAAGGTACATTGACATGTTAATTAGTTTCAAATATTATACACAAATATTATTCATTCTCACAAAATACTACTAGTTTGGCGTTGCCGGAAGAAATGTGAAATGTTATAAAGATACTTTAAAGCACATAAAATGTAATATGAAGTGTATATATTGGGTTGTCTAATCTCTTGTAGTGTATTTCTATGACATGTATATAAGTCTCGGAAGTATGAAATAAAAGTTAGGTACCGAGGAGAAGTTTGAATTATAAGCTAAGAAGCACGGATTCAGGTATGGGTGTGGATGCAATATGGGTACGGATACGCAGATACGTCATTGTTTCAAAAAATAAGATAAGGGTGCGGTGGGGATACGTTAAAGATTATTAACATATATTATTTGTATGAAACAAAAATAATGCTATTTTATACAAACAATAGATATTTGCCTAATTTAGTGGGCTGCTTTAGAAATATTGAAAGTACATAGCAAAATATGACTAAGTTTGTAAAATCTATGTTACTTTTTTGAAAGTTGTGGGACTATTTTAAATGATTGGCAATAAATCTGGGACTTAAACATAATAAGCAGAACGTTTGATAGAAGCCTTAGCTTATAAACATAGCTGTCACACAAAACATAGACAACATAAACAGAGCTCTGAAGGAGGGGCTGTCGCCGCTGCTGTAGGACATCGCTGATCGCCTCTCCTGCCAGATATCGGTGATCACCACTACTGCCAGAAGACCCTCCTGCTCTAGCGGAGACTGTTTCTTCTCTTCTTCTCCTCCTTATTCTACTCTCTGCAAAAAAAAAACCCTGGGGGGCGTGTCCTCACCGTATCCCTGGTGTGTCCCAACCGCTCCCAAGATCCAAAAAATTAATTAAAAAAGAAATAATTTTGGACACGCGCCCAGTGCGGTGCCGCACCAGATGCGCACCCGGTGCTAGTGCTTCCCCCGAACTGCCGCACCCGTGCTTCATAGATTATAAGTGATATTAACAACAATTCAAAATTTGTAGCCCAAAAGGATTGTGATAAGTAAAGTGTCTAATTGGAAGGAGTTAGGGTTAATAAATGTATTTTGTAAAATTAGAGGACTTAGGAGCTTAAAAAGTAGTATCCTTAAAGCCAAAAATCAAATGACCTGAAATGCAGTTGCTTATGCAATAAATCTAGTAGTTGGCCATATAACTTGCAAGCATCTTCACTCCACTAAAGTTCAAAATATCATCAACTAGGACTTTTGGTATTATCCATCATACAACTTGTTTCTTACTCTAAACTATCAAGTAATGGTCATTTTATGTAGCAATGATCGTAGGGGGTAAAAGAGCCCCTCCATTTTTTTGTTTTTGTTTTTGTTTTGATAATAATCTAGTCTTATGGAAACTTCGATGGTATTATCTTATTTCAAAGCTAAAGAATACAGAGAGTCCTTTTTCAATTTTCTCTAAGTACCAAATTGAATTACAATTTGCCTAAAGTTATGCTTAATCTTTAGTATTACCTTCTTTTTCCTCTTTTTTTTTCAAATGGTCTATATTGTACTCTAAAACTCTCGTTTGTTTTTACCTAGCACGACCTACATATTGGGCATCGATCTTGTTGTCCATGTAATCTAGCATATATTTGTCACAAGACTTTTAGTTTTAGCACAAATCATTACTACAACAATACTATAATTATTCATCTAAAAAGCCAATGTGTGTGTGCATGTGTTTCCTTTTGAAATTTATACTGCGAAACAAATGGTGTGAAGAAGATAAGACAATAGTAAAAAAAAAAAAAGTAATGTCAAGAATGTTTACAAACTTAACTTTTTCAGCATTTATGCATATTTGTTACATGTGTAATATATATACAAACACCACGAAAGTTCATCACGAATATTTTCTAAACCCAGATCATTCCTCTAATAACAAGACGCGTATCATAGTATTCCGAAGGGTCGAGGTTTAGAAAATTTTTTAGATAGTTCAAACAATAATAACAACTAACTATTTCACCAAACACAAAACAACACATAAACTCATCATAAAAGCCGGAAAACGAAGGCCTAGTCAAACTTATAGATATTCTGACCTGTACTTATGTCGAATAAATTTAAGTTTGTAGCCATATGCAAAGTTCCTAGCTGCGATACTCGGTCCTCCTTCAAAACTGGAAAAAAGAGAAGGGTAATGTATGGACTCATGAATGATTCTATAAAGAGTAATGGAAATTATGTTGTGTTCTTTGATAGGATCTTTTAAGAGGTGAGCATAGACTCAGTATCCTACTTATATGGTGAGGGCGGATCCACAACCGTTTTGGTTAAGTTCATACTCTTTTATCAGTAAAAGATGCATTAATGACCTTTTAACATTTTCAGTGACAAGATGTTAAAATTTAACTAAAAAGAAATTTAGCTTAACTGTTTTAGAAGGAAAATGAAAAAAAAAAAACTTAATTTTTAGAAACACCCTTAGATAAAAACTCAATTGCTTTGACCTGATCTGGCGTTTTATTACCTTCTACCTAAGTCAATTACTTGCGACAATTTATGATCACTTATAAATGTACTCAACATCCATAAACCCAAGGGGTTGGCCTCTTGTTAAGGAGGTATGCTCCCTACCTTGACTTTCTGGATTCAAACATTGGGGCCAGCATCCAGAGAAAATATTTCCCCTGAATGCATCAGGCCGATACGGGGGTGCGCCCTTAAGATCGCCTGGGGAGGGGACTTAGTTTAGGTTGATGCTAAAGCTGGCCCGAGGATATTCATTACCATCCAACCAAAACAAAAATAAAGATAAATGTACTCAACATTCATGCTTAAAACAAAATTATGGTGTAATCTAATTCAAAATAACAAGTTTTCTTATTGAGTCTTTACTTTTGAAGTGGCGGTAGGTGAATATTTTAGGTCGGGGTTTCTAAAAATCATGTATACGGTACCTATTCCATCTTAATTGAAAAATTGAAAAGAAACTTTGTTAGCTATGACACTTTTGGTATGCTATAGAATATCATACTTCATATATTTACTTGTCAAATGAGTAGTTGTCCTAGGATCATTAAGCCTCTTTCTTAAGATATTATTACACGGTGATGTTGTAATGCACCTAACGAGGAATTGCTAGTCTTGTTACTGGAGGTTCCCGAGGTTGTGGAGTTAAAACACCAAAACCAATCCGCTGAAACAGAATACTGCTATTCAGATTAGCGCTAGCAGTGTCTAGCACTTTCGGTTATCCATAAACGCATCGGGGTTGGTCAACTTATTGCTTGTCAGATTACTATGTAGTGTAGATTAGCGGGTAGAGGCAGCCAGCCCTGAATGGCTGCCAACCTTTCCTTGAAGCTATCAGGGCGCCGGGAACTCTCTAACGGTACAATAAGGTCTCATTTTAGACAAGTGCCCTTTTCCCTAATACTTCTATTTGCATTCTTATTGCCGTTAGCCCTAAATTTCCTGAATACCCATAAGAGGAACAAAATAATTGACATAACTAAGTGTAATGAGCAGGAAAATCCACGTATAAAAGTGGATTTAAGGAGGAATCGCTACTGACTTGCACCAGTGAATAGTAGGACTTTGGTAAGAGAATTGATACACCCTTCTCTGATTCTTAAAAAACATCCATGTTACTTGCAACAGTTATTGCAAAGCATGGGCGAAAAGATTAACTCAAGGATTTTCACTTTTGCCTTATATAACTTGTCATTCACATACTTGAGGTTATCATTTAAGTTGCCCATGCTTTGGAATAATAGATAAAAACCCTTCTTCAACAAAAGTAGGCCTTGCATTAACCTCAGAGCACCCTTCTCTAAAGCTGGATTATATCTCAATTTCTTTCCCACTTATGAAGTAAATGTTGTCCATTTCGTTGAAGTTCACTACCTTATGACTGGTTTTAAGTTTTTCTCATCCACTACATTAGTTAGGAGCAGATTGGATCTCGTTCTTAGTTCTTGCAGCTTAGTACTTGCTGGATGAAGCCAGCATAAACTCTTGAAAAAGAGAGGGGGGAGGAGGGGGTGATCATGCACCAGGCGCTAATGACAAAGGGCCCTATTGCCTTTTCAATTAGCTGCTGGTGCACGCTAAGTGCGCGAGTTGACAATCTCATAGTAGAATCAAGCAAAAAGCTTAATGTTATTCTGCTCTAGATTAATGGTTTGGGATTGTAAAATACACTTAATTTGCAAGACAAGAAGAAAACAACTTACATGTTTGCTCTTATATAGTCGTGAAGAACAGTGTGACGAACCTGATCTTGAGCATATAGCATGATTTGCAATACAGTTTTGCGGCAACAAAAGAGTAGTAACAACTACTACTATGCAATATAATTCAGGATTACGTACAACTTTATCTACTCGTAACAAACATGCATAAGCTATATCAAAGGAATAGCTTAGATATCGTTTCAAATATTTTCTTTTAAAGGTAGTTTATATATATATATATATATATATATTGGCCTTAACCTACGATAGGATAAGACAAATATGTGAGTTGTATTTATAAAACTTCCAGTGTAAAAGGTAGCTATGTCTTGGGTACTCGTCTTATAAGCAGCGTTGCTAGAGAAACCGAAGGGGAATATTTAAGGAGCACTACGAAGCTTTAGATGAAAACACATTAACTTTGTTACTGTTTAGTCTTTAAACTACATGCTACCCTTATGTTTTCATATGGATAAGGTTAACCCTACAAAGGCCGTATGTTGATGTCCTTAGTGGAAGTGATTAAACGGCTGTTTTTATGCCATTAAACGGCTGTAACATTTGATATCTAGAGACGTGCTAGGTTAAATTCCATCATTATTGTTGAATCCACCTTCATTTCCAATATCAAGTTGAAGTTGTTTACAACAAAACATCTGCTTAATGCTTTAATCCCAAAGTTGGCAAGTGGATATATAATGAACTTCCTCATTGTAGTAGCATGAAACCTTAATTTATCTATGTCACTCAATAAACCAACCTTAATTCATACTACTGTAAGACTACTGTCTCGAATCTAAAACCATGCATAGGTTCGAAAAATTAAATCCATGTGTTCTCCCTCCAGAAGATAAAGAAACATAAAAAGAGCATGATAAAAAGAACTCTGAAAAGTTTGTCATCCAGATAAGATTGATTATGTTGAAATATCTGTAGATCGCAAAATATTCAATTTAGTTTAGAGTAGGGTAGCTCTCTCCTTCTCTTTCTTAATATATTTTGATGGAGAATGGATTTGACAAAGAATGGAGGTAATGTAAATGTAGTGGCCCTAGGGTGGCCGTAAGGTAACGTGAATGGAAGTGGGTTTGGTATTTAGAGACCATGCATGAGTTTAAGAATGATTTCTCAGGGTCTTTTTTGGTAAAAGTCAAAACAGCTCTTAACTCTTTACAAATCCATATGTTCTAATAAGGGTATTTTAAGAAAAGAGGTTTAATATTGTATAAGAAAAAACACTCTAATTTTATAATAGCAATCTAATCCAAGAAGGGTATTTTATGAAGAAAAAATATTATTAGTCAAAAATACCCTTATTTACCCCTAACCTTTTATGAAGACTTCATTTGAAAAAGTGCATTTTAAGGGAAAAAAAGATTAGTCATTGATGCCAAGGAAAATGGGTTCGCAGTCGACGTGGAGGTGCCACAAAGAATGCAGTCCGACTCGGATGCCAAGTGTGATGATGTGAGACACAGCAAGGGCAGAGACCAAGGGCTTCCTAGACAGAGCTTGAGGGTGGCAGTGCTGCGAGGGCCATGGCGCAGAGTGAATACACGACTACAGTCACAGTCTGATGCTTATGTCCGAAGTCAGGGTCCTGTATGTTTCTCTCTCTAGGATTCTAGAGTGAGAAAGTGAAAGTGTTATGAAAATGTCCATCCCCCAAATGAATTCTGAAGACCTCTATTTATAGAGGTTGAGATGATGATGTCATCACGCAACACGTGGCGCTCCCCGGGAGTGACGTCACCGAGGGGTCCACAGCTGTCAGTGCTCCGCGGACTGTCGAATCTCATACTCACCCGGTCTGCCCCGTACAACGTCGCTCTGTCTGTCTGGAAAGACTGGCTCCCACAGCGTCGGTGTGGCCAGAGAAACCCCTTGATCTAGCCTCCAATCCAAGCCCTTGCAGAGTCCCATAGGCCTGGCAGTGGTGGGGAAGACCCGACGCCCAACTGCCAGGTAGACTAGGCGCGATGCCCTCCGAAGACCTGCTCCCGCCTCGGAGTGACCCGGGGGTCATAGTCCATAGGGGTGCCAACGCAAGCCCCCAGTGCTGGAGCACATGTCATGAGAGTGGTGCGGCGACGAACGTCGCGAAGCAATACTTGGTGCTGGGGGCGCGCATGATGAGAATGGCGCACGGGCCCGGCGACGAACGTCGCGAAGCTATAGTTGGTGCCGGGGGCACGCATGATGAGAATGGCGCACGGGCGCGGCGACGAACGTCGCGGAGCTATACTTGGTACCGGGGGCACGTATCATGAAGATGACGCACGGGCGCGGCGACGAACGTCGCGGAGCTATACTTGGTGCCGGGGGCACGTATCATGAAGATGGCGCACGGGCGTGGCGATGAACGTCGCGGAGCTATAGTTGGTGCCGGGGGCATGCATGATGAGAATGGCGCACGGGCGCGGCGACGAACGTCGCGGAGCTATACTTGGTGCTGGGGGCACGTATCATGAAGATGGCGCACGGGCGCGGCGACGAATGTCGTGGAGCTATAGTTGGTGCCGGGGGCACGCATGATGAGAATGGCGCACGGGCGCGGCGACGAACGTCGCGGAGCTATACTTGGTGCTGGGGGCACGTATCATGAAGATGGCGCACGGGCGCGGCGACGAACGTCGCGGAGCTATACTTGGTGCCGGGGGCACGTATCATGAAGATGGCGCACGGGCGCGGCGACGAACGTCGCGGAGCTATAGTTGGTGCCGGGGGCACGTATCATGAAGATGGCGCACGGGCGCGGCGACGAACGTCGCGGAGCTATAGTTGGTGCCGGGGGCACGTATCATGAAGATGGCGCACGGGCGCGGCGACGAACGTCGCGGAGCTATAGTTGGTGCCGGGGGCACGTATCATGAAGATGGCGCACGGGCGCGGCGACGAAGGTCGCAAAGCATATACTTGGTGCCGAGGCACACGTCATGAAGATGGCGCACGGGCGCGACGACAAACGTCACGGAGTTATAGTTGATGCCGGGGGCACGCATGATGAGAATGGCGCACGGGCGCGGCGACGAAGGTCGCGAAGCATATACTTGGTGCCGAGGCACACGTCATAAGAATGACGCATGGGCACGGCGACAAATGTCGCGGAGACGGTGCACGGGCACGCGTCGGGTGTCCCGAAGATGGGATTTGAGCTGAATGTACCTGTCATAACAAGATGATGAATGCAATATGTAGTAATGACAAAGTTGGAAATGATGGTATGCGGTCGTCGTACGACGGACGTCGCGAGGTTCATGCACGATGGACGTCGCGAGGATGGTGCGCGACGGACGTCACGAGGTTGGTGCGTGACAGACGTCGCGAGGTTAATGGACGACGGACGTCGCGAGGTTAATAGACGACGGACGTCGCGAGGTTGGTGCGCGACGGACGTTGCGAGGTTGGTGGACGACAGACGTCGCGAGGTCGACGCAAGACGGACGTCGCGAGGTTGATGGACGATGGACGTCACGAGGTCGACGCACGACGGACGTCGTGAGGTTGATGGATGACGGACGTCGCGAGGTTGATGTACGAACGTCCGTAAACATCGCGGAGGTGCGAAGACTTGAGAAAACAAGTGCGCGCGGGAAGGGAGGCCATAGGCCAAACATGGGGGAAGGCCAAGGCCACCACCCTTGGGGAGGCCGAGGCCGACCCCTTGGGAAGGCCGAGGCTGACCCCTTGGTGAGGCCGAGGTCGACCCTAGGGGGTGGCCAAGGCCGATGGCCAACTCCCATGAAGGGAGGCCAAGGCCACTCCTCCTCCTAGGTGAACTTCGGGCGCGCCAACGATAGGTGTTTTGATGGGCAATGACGAATCCGAAAGTTCTGTTATGACAAGCGCGTCGACATGAATCGTACTCACGTGACAAACAAGGTGCCAAGTCACATACGAAGTGTATGAGACGAACAAAGCGCGGAAGGAACTTTGCGCGAAAAGTGAAGAAACGGGGGGGTAAGGCCAAAGCCAACCTCCCATGGGAGGCCGAGGCCGACCCCATGGCCTTGGGTGAGGCCGAGGCCGACCCCATGGGGTTGGCCAAGGCCTTTGCCCCTTGACCCCATTGCCCCAGTTGCGCCGTCGGTCGATATTTTTGGTGAAGAAGTTCTCGGGTGGTTTTGGTGTGACGAACGTGCTACCGTGAGTGACGTTGATGTAAAATAATTGGTGACCAAGTCCGTGAGGCGTGTGAAGCAAAGAATACACGTGACTTGGGCTCCCGCACTTTGACTGGTTCGCAGCGTTGAAGAATTGACTGTTGAATCCGTTGACGTGTTCGCGTGAAATGGGACCCTTATTGGGCCCTTGGGTACGATCAGAATAGGTTGGGAACAGTCATTTAACCCCATCCGTGCTTTTAAATATAGTATAGTTTCTATTACAAGGTTTTAAGGAGAATTCAATAGGGATGGGCAAAAACTACCCAAGTATTTTGGATGAATGTTGCATTAGGAAGATATTAATGAGATGTTTTTTGTAGCATAAAAGCAGGTTGAATGGTAAAATATATATGCATGTGAATAATACTTCTTTACTCGTCGGGAAAAGGGAAAATGATATGCAGGTAAAGGCCATGACGTTGTCTAGTTCCAAATATTGGCAACCTAAGCAAAATATAGGCAGTAACTGAGGTAAATAAGCGACCAATGAAGGTAGGACTAAGTAAGAAAGGATCAAATTTGCAAGTGGCTAGAGAATAAGCTCCAGATTGTCTGGTCATATTCGGCGTAGGCCTTTCAATGCCCCCTATTGAGGAGAAACATAATGGGGGCAAACCAACAATAACTTCGGAAGAAGTGTTTGGAGAGGACTTGATTGCTAGGAGTTCATCAGAGAGTTAGGGTCTGTTTGACACAGCTTTTTTTTTTCAGTGGTCAATTTTTAAAGAGCAGTTTTTAAAGAGCAGCTTAATTTATTTTTTTTACAAAAACAAGTTGGTGTTTGATAACTCTTTTTTTTTTTTGAGTTTTTTTTTTTGGGTGTTTGGTAACCCTTTTTATTTTGACTTTTTTTTGTGGTGGTTTGCGGTGGCAGTGGTGTGGCGTAGCGGTGGTCGACGGTGGTGGTGGCCGGCGGTTGTCGCGGTAGTCGCTACCGGCGGTGGTGGCCGGAGGTGGCTGCCGCAGGTGGCTGCCGGCGGTGGTGGCCACCGCCCACAGCTGCCCGGTGGTGGCTACCGGCGGTCAAAGGTGGCTGTGGTGGTGGTTGCCGGAGGTGGCCGCCCGGTGGTGGTTGCCGCCGGCCGGAGGTGGCTGTAGGTGGTTGCTGTCTGGTGGCGGTGGTGGTTGGAGGTGGCCTCCGGCCAGCGGTGGTGGCTGCTGACGGTCGGAGGTGGTTGTCGGTGGCTGCCGGGCAGCGGTGGGTGGTGGCTGCCGGCGGTAGGTGCGTTGTGGTGGAGGTCTCAAAAAAAAATTTTAAGTGAAAAAAAAAAGAGTTTTTTCCTCTTTTTTTTTTTACACTACAATTTAAAAAGTGAGTTTTTAAATTGAAAAAAAAGAGTTACCAAACACCCCATTTTTTCTCAATTTTTAAAACTGAAAAAAAAAAAGAACAAAAAAAAACTCCGTCAAACGGCCCCTTAATCTTGGATGGGGAGTGTGGAAGAAAAAAGATTCACATAGCGGACACAGCTTCCTCATCTATGAGGTAGGGGTAAACTGTACACAACTTGAGCAGTATGAAAATTGAACTCGATTACTTTGAAGTTTTCTGAGTTGAACGAGAAGAGAAGGATTTATGTAGCTGACAGTTGGTTATATAAGGTTTCAACTATGGCCTTGGACAAACTAATTGGGGGGAAAGGTGGCACCAGCATAGGATGAGGAAATATTGCTTGAGACGGTTTGCTCATATCCACCATAGACCTATAGATGCCTCCTTGAAATAAAGTAATATGGCCAAGGTAATGGGATAAGACTCGGTACAGGCAGGCCAAAAATAACATGGGGAGAAGTGATTAGAAAAGACATGCTATGAATTTATTAGAGAAAGAACTTGGATAGGGTATAATCGAAGGGAAGGATTCATGTAGACTACCCCTACTAGTTTGGGACAAAGACTTTTGATAATGATCCACCATGATGATGATGATGATATGATGATGAAGATTTTTAATTCAGTTCAGCTGTTGTTGTGCCCAAACGGATATGATCATTACTTTTCCTTTCTGAGCAAAGAGAAATATAGCAAAAGAATCCAGACCTGTGATATTAGTTGCAGGAAACTCCATGCGTGGTGATGCTTCCTTCTTAGAACTGTGCTTTTGCAGTATCAAGTTATAAGCTCCATGGGAAGGTGCCCTATATATTATATCCTAAAGAATATATATATATATATATATATATATATATATATATATATATATATATATATATATATATATATATATCTTAATCAGTAACTTAGTACGTAATGTACGTTAAAGGTTAAAAATACCCACCAAGCCCTCATTTGTCGGTATGTATTTTATGACCCAAATAATACTCATTTATATTCTGCATGTATCTTACATAGAAAAAAAATTAAATTTCGAGTTGAACACAACTTGAATCATCTAAATCCGACATCAGATGAAATGGAAAAGGTGGAATCAAGTTGTGAATAGGAAGAAGAAAGAGAGAGCACCAACATGTGATACGTGTCAATTGTAATGAATGAGGGGTGTAAAAATGTATAAGCCGGAAAAGCACCTCTTGAGGTATTTTGAACTGTAGCTTGGTTATGGCTTTAGGAGAATTCTACCCAGCTTATGCTTCAAAAGCTACCAACAGACGTGCATTTTTAAGCTTTTTATTTTCTAAAGTTATATGCTATGAGCTGGCCAAATAATGGCCAAATAAGCTGCGGCAAACAGGATCTTAGCTAACATTCAAACCCAATCCTACCTGCCGGATAATGACACATATACCTGGAAATCAAACATGTTGTCATCCGTTGCTTCCATCTTTCTCTCTCTCCCCCCCCCCCCCCCCAACACCCACCCCAATTAAACAACAAAATCCGAACTACATTTTTACCTTTGTTATTTCAGAAGGCAAGTAGCTGATAGCCACTTTTTGTGTGTGGTACAAATGTAAGGTATTTTGAAAACCGAAATAAATGTACACAAAGTCAGCTTAAGATATTTATTCAAAAGTATTGCTTGATATTTAACTTACTCCAAACCTTAGTCTTTTAGGTGCCTATGCTCCCCCGCCCCTAATCTCGGCCTCGCCCCTGCTTTGTGCAAGTAAGCTTGCAATACAGAGACAAGTTCAGAAACACTCGTCATGGGAGTCCCTGAGAAAGTACTCAAGATCTTAGTTGCATAAAGCGGGGGCCGGGACGGGGGCAGGAGCGGAAACAGGGGCGGGGGAGCATAAGAACCTAGAAGAATTTAAGGTTAGGAGCAGCTTGCATAAATAAATTCGTTAAAGAGTATTACTATTTCTTGAATATAGCTTGGGTGGGAGGGAGGGAGGGCAACAACAAACAAGGACGTTTGAAGGAAGAGAGAAACAAGGACGTTTGAAGGAAGAGAGAAACAAGGAATTGAGTAAAAAATGGCTTGATTTTTAGGTACTCTCTCACTTGTTCCATGCATTTCTGTCCAACTGACAGGATTGAGTTCCCATATGAGCTTGAGACGAGATCTCATGGAGCTCCTGACTTGGGATCGCAAAAGTGAGTTTCCGAGAGAAAAACGTTACCTTATGAGGAATTTCCTGCAACTAAGCTCAAGATACGAAAATATATCAATATAGTTTAAATTGTCAGATTATTACTGTTAGCACATGTGAGCTAACTGATTCAATCAAATTTCTGCTTTATTAATTGCTCAATTTTCATTCTAGAATTATCATTTCTTTCACTATGGAACGTAGAGAAGGGTATATGAAGTTATTTCCGCAGCATGTAACTTCTATTCCCATTTGAGTGTTTATTGAACAGTTACTTGTTTTGGCCTCATGTATGACAGTTTCCAGAGAATTGGATATTATGTAATATCCCGAACCTAGGTTTGCACTTTTTGATAATTTCTAACAACTTTGCTTAAATCTTTAGCGGCAAATCTTACCAAAAAAAAAGTATTTCTTCTTTAGCGACAATCGGCATGAACCATGAGTTTGTTAATTAATGAAAGCAAGGGAAGTACCTTGGAAAATGGTTACTAAATTAGGGTTTAGTATATAATTAATGTTATATTGTATCTTTATCTGGCTATCTTTAGATGGCAGAGAAAGAGATCTGAGGAGGGAAAGGTGGGTAATTTAAACTGATAGAGAGAAATTTGTGAAGACTATATTATGATGATGGGAGAGACATTTTGAAGTTATTGAGATTGAGATTTGCATCGTTGACTTACGTTTTGGAGGTTATATAATGTTATGAGGATTTTTAATGTATTGGTGGAGCTGACTTAGGATGGTAAGGAGAAATGTGAATATAATTGGCAAAAATATAAAGGGTCCTAGAGGTGGAGCATACTGGCTGAAATCACTAGAAGGACAAGTGCATGCTAAGTCGATAAATTGTCGATACCTAAAAAAGTATGTCCCTTCCATGTGAGAAGGAATACACTAGCCTGATAAAGGTTAAGAAAAGCAAAAATAAAAGAAAACTACAAGTAAAATCTAAAGAAGGCAGTTTCATTACGAATAATAGTCCAAAAACAAAAGCTAGCCAATGAAAGTAACTGTTTACATTAAACATCAAAAGTAGCTTGAATTTTTGTCCACTGACTTTCGGCCATAGTCATAATTTGGTCAGCAAAAGTAAGCTAGGATTGTGTCTTAGCTCGTTTCTTTAAAGGCTCCTCCATAGCTACGGCTAAATTAATAGCTTCTTGATAAACACTATTTTTCTGCTCCAACAGATTTTGCTCCTTCTGATTTAGTGCATTCATCTTCATTTCTAACTCTTTCTTCTCGGCTTTGATCTCATCAATCTCTTTAAATCTAATGCCCATACCTTGTTTCCAAGAAACCGATATCAGAGAGATTTGAAATTTTAAAGTAAAAATTAATCCTGATTGAACAGCATTCAAAGCTGATGTATTATCAACAATGGTATCGATTAGATCGTTCATCTTCAGCATGACATCCTCATTAGCCAGAATGTCAGGAAGACAATGACTTAGCAAACTCTTAAAAACGTTAAGAATAGTAACCGCATCAACACTGGAAGGTGAAGCCGATGTACTGCTCGAAGGGCATGAAAAGGCACTAATGGCTGACTAAAGTTGCAAGAACTTACGGTTGATGTCATCAACATCGAGCAGATGATTGTCGAGCAGCTAAGATACCTGTAGCCTCTACTATCATCTGGGTGATTGGAGGAGAACTAGAAACAATTAGAGGAGCTGATGACTCAGACAATGAAGGACAACTGCAATGTGACTAGATGTTGCAGGCATGAGTTTAGGGCTTTGAACCAGATCTGCATCAGCAGGGAGGTAACCTTCAGTTGGGGGGGTAGGTTTCAACAGATGGAAAGTTTGGCATAGAAATATCGCCTGTTTGTTCAGAATGGTGATCGATAGAAAGATCATCAGAATCTTCTTCATCTGGAATATCACAAGGCTCATCAATCTGCAAAATAGTTGACAATAAAGTATGAGTCACTAATATAATGATAAGTTATAGTGGTCAGAAACTTACAAACCTGTTGAGGGGAAGATAATGTTTGATGAGGAGCAAGAGCTGGAGACACTCTACCACTAGTGATCTCTGTATCAATCTCCTCACCGGCAGGAGCATCAGAAGAAGTATCGTCGGGATTGTCATCTTTACTGGCACTCTCCTGAGTCAAATCAATGGTAATACCACCCAAATCCTAATAAAGGGGTAAATGATGAAATTTAGCAAATAAATACAAGAGCTAACAAAAAGGATTTTTTTAACCTTCAAAGACATGGTTCTTGCGCTAAAATGAGTTTTGCAAGCAATACTTTTCCTCCTGGTAGATTTTGATTTGGGCGGAGAATTTGAAAGAGCTCTTGGTTGATCGGTCAGGGCAGGAGAAGATTCTTGTGCCTGTTTGAAAATAACGTATGCAGAAGTCCCCATTTCAGTAGAAGGTTTCTCGAGTGATCTAACATCTTGATCAGCTGCATGAAGATAAAGTAAAGGTCAAAATAAGCTTTGAGTGTGTATCAGAGAATGACACAATAAGCAGAAAGATTCTAACCTGGCTGGAAAGTAACAAAAGTTAAAGCAGTCCGAGAAGGGAGAGCAACATTTAGAGGAACAACCAATATTGGTTTGTTTGATGGATGGATAGAAGGAATATCACCAGGTACGTGCTCAATTTGCCTTTTTCTTTCTCTAATTGCCTTTCTTTGATGAATGAGAGGAACATCATCTTCTTCATCATCATCTTCTTTTCCCATGTGTTCAAGTTCTTTCCCCTTTTCAAAAAATAAATTCTCAGAAGAATCATCCAAGTCATCATCAACTTTATGTTTTTCTGAGAAAAATTCAACAACAAGCTCTTTCCCTTTCCTACTCGATACTGATTGAGAGGGTCCTGTAGAAGGGGATCGATCCCTTTTCCTAGAGGCAATAGGCTGATTGATATATCCCACATTAATAAACTAAGATGTAGTGAATAGAATAAGATCGACTATGAATGGCATCAAAAGAAAAAGAGGATACCTGGTTAGTGTGGGTTGTCCACAGCCAAACGGACCATGCAAGAAGCGTAAGTGATGCCATCATATAATCCCGAGACATTTTCTTGATACCAGGGGTCGAAAGGGGTAACTGATCTAGAAGTACAAATCTTGAAATTGGACATGACAAAACTGTCCATCAATTTGTCAACGACTTTATTGATTTTCCTAATATGGTTCACTGTGATTCGTTTAATCCTTTCTTTAGCCTCCAAGACGCCGTTGTCTATAAAGAAAGGACTGGGATCCCTTGTACCAACCCAAATTACTAGCCAAATTGAGAGGGAGTATACCGTTCATACCCACAGGATCCTGAAAGAGTGGTAATAATCTGACCTTATGTATGAAGAAATCGCCCACAGAGAAAACTAGCCCATATCCTTCGAAACCTATCCTGGAACTTCATGGGCATAGTATCGTTTATGTAAGTAGGGAGGTTTCTAAACCAGTGAGGACCGATTGATAGAGAAAGAAAAGGGTGTCCACGCTTGAAAAAATTAAAATAAAAAAAGAAACGGAAATATGATATAAAAGAATGAAGCCTGATGTTACCCAAAGACAAGCGATGACCATAAGTCAAAAAGAAAGGATCAAGTTGATCAGGGATAGTGGGACCAAGTTTTGGAAAATAAGCATGCAACCACAGTTGCATCAACCAAAGTGGACCACCAGTGCTCCAATGAATTTTCTTCTCCACCATGGTAAACATTGACCTGTACAAACTACCCAATACTAAGGGTGCAAGAGCATACTCCCTACCATGAGCTAAGTTGATGGCTAAGTTCATATACTCCTTGGTCAACGAAAGACTAGAGACACATAAAACATGACGAGAAAGCCACATCCAAAGGTAAATGGCTAGCTCTTTTAGATCGGGCGATGAATTAACATTCTTTGACCTGAGAAAATATCTTTCAAATGTCTCAGAATACTTAGAAGATGAGACATCCAGAGACAGATTGGTAGGGTTATGATAGGTCATAGCATTAGCATGACTACCAATCGGCAGAACACCCGTTAAGGCACATACATCGAGTATAGTAAGAGCCATCATCTTAGTTCTTAACGTAAGGGCATTGGTAGTAGTTGACCAAAAACAAAAAGAGCTAGACAAAAGCCAACGATCTACTTTGGGAGGAGTTTTAGACATGTGGATGAGTTCAAAAATATCTTGCTGCCTCCACTGATCGACATAAGTAGCAGACAAACGATCAACCCACAAACCCCAATCAGCATGAATTAGAGTTGGCCAGGATCTAATCGGCAGACTAGTTTCACTACAACCTTTCCAGTTTAGAAAGGGTGAACTGAGCAACAATTTCTCTGAGTCGTCGATTGGGTATCCTTTTAAGGGTTGAGGAAGAACCCTAAACGATGGGCCTAAAATGTGAGGGGTAGGTTTTGGGCATTTCTTGTAGGAGATCAGAATGCAAGAATCGATAGGATCAATATGATCTATAAGAGCCCCAACGCCCCATCAAGGGTTAGGAGGACATTCTACTCCATCTCACTCATCGCCATGAGGAACAATTCGTGTCTTCACCATAGTTGCTGAAGGAAGTAGTGAATAGAGCAATTGGAAGATCTAGGGTTTACTGAAGGAAAACCCTGATGAAGAACGAATAAGGGTCCATTTAAAGCAGCTTCGATAAAACGGTTAGGAATTAAAAGCAGCAGAAGGTGAGGCAAACAGAGTTAACTCACTCGACTGTATCGTCGCGCGAGTTAAAAGGGGGCAATGTTGGCACCAATATTTTCACGAATGGTGTGCAGACATGAGGCATAGTGATAACCACAAAAGAGTGCATAAATGAAGGAAGTGGGAAAGGGCACGATTACAATAGTTATCATTTGTTACCGAATCCTAAGGAATAGATAAATGAGCAAAAGAAAGAGGGAAAACCAAATGTTTGAATAAACCGCACAAGAAGGAGGAAACCACCACCAGTGTCGTGATCGATAACGTTGAAACATACATAGAAAAAAATGCGCCATGGGAAGTTGGTTAGTGGGGATGTTGAAACGAACCACGATGGACACGATTGAGGAAGTTTCAGAAGAAGCAATTGATCATGGAGATCGAGAAGTGTCTCTAGAAAAGATAAAGGATGACACTTACCAAGCGAAGGCAGTTACAAATATTCCCAAGTATAAAAGCAGATGGAAGGCAACAGAAAAGGAGGTTGTCAATCCTTTCAAAAACATTAGACTAGGAAAATAGTACATATAGCTTACGTAATTTTCTCATAGGAAGACTTGTTATATGATCTGTGTAATTTCGATAGGAAACCCAGTTCGTTGTCAGAGTTGCGTTCAATATACACTCATAATAATGTTTGTAATTCAAGTAGGCGCATCGACTATTGATCAAGTTAGTGTTTTGTCATCAGCGAGTTTTTCTTATTAGTGAAGTCCTCAGGCCGAGAGGCAAAAAAGATTCCACCCAATTCATTAGTTGTGTCGAAAGTGCACGATCGATAGTGAATTTGCCCAGCAGCGCAAACACCCAGTTATCAAGAAAATTAGAGCATATTACATCTTAAGGTTTGTACTTTATTTATGCTTCAATGGCAAAACATTACTTGTTAATGAGCTTTTTAAGAAAGTCGGCTCTTTTAAAAGAGCATACAAGGGGGGATGTCTTTTTGAGGGAAAGGGGGGAGTAAAACTTTCAGCAAGGAGCCAATGCGGCAACAACACAAGTATTGTTATAGAAAATAGTACTGTATGAACTTGGTAGGAGGCTAAGGAAGCAATATAAAATATGAAACGAACTGATAGAGAATCGTCACACAGACAGGAATGGAGAAAGGAGTTAATAATATACTACAAGATGCATATTCAAGTTAATTGATCATTTAATTTTGACCAATTTATGGCGTAGGAGACATCAATAGCTCAGGCAGTTTGCTTACCATCCAGCAGTTCCATACGCGGCTATAATTTTTCCATATCATATTTCTTAAATTTAAGGAATTCTTAGAATAACTTTCTTATATATTAACCCCATTACTAAATCAAGAGCAACAAATCAATTTTCTAATTTATGACAGTTCCCTTGATCAAAACTGTGAACTCTAACACGAAGAAAATAGAGTGGAATGCAAGTAATAGAAATGGAAAAATGAAAAGCCATAGTTTTGTTGCCTACCAGTTAGAGCAAAAGAAGCAATATGATCTTTCACAGGCACACCAATTTTAATTTCTTGCTTTGCTTTCTTTGCATCTACTGCTTCTCCAAAAACAATTAATCCTGAACTTGCTCCTATCTTGAAATCAACAAACTGCACACAAGAATTACCAGGAAAAATCTACTTGGGAAAGACCACTGTTATCATCAGTAAATACATTTTTATGGACTACAAAGGGTCCTTCCCAATTTGGCGACCACTTACCAAATTTTGGGTCTTTTGACCCTATGGGCAGTATAGTTTTCCATACAAAACTTCCTTCTTGAAATGTTTTGGGTAAGACTATTCAATTATAAGATCTACTTATCCTTAGCTTTTGTGCATGTAATCTATCCGATGTATCCAATCGACGGTCGTCCAAATCCTCCAATTCAATTGCCATGGCCTCATTATATTTTGTCACTGGCAAACTGTTTTGCATAGCCACACGAAAAGACCTTACGGTAATCTCCATAAGTAGTACATGATCATGCCTATATGTTAAAGCATATGGAGTTATTCCAGTACTGAACCTATGGGAAGTCCGAAATGCCCAAAGAACCTCCGATAACAAACGATGCCAGTCATTCGGGGTATCTTCAATGGCTCTCTCCATAATGTGCTTAATCAATTTATTTGTTGCCTCAGCTTGGCCATTCGCCTGCGCATAATAGGGGGTAGAATTTATTATCTCGAACTTGTACTCTTTGGCGAACTCACGTATTTGCCCCCTAGTAAAAATAGTACCTCTATCGGCCATGATTGTTTGAGATAATGTTCTCTTTGATAAAAGTGATTACACTCTCTTGTGTAACTGTTTTCATAGGCTTAGCTTCTATCCATTTTATAAAGTAATCAGTCACCACAATTATAAGTCCATGCCTTTTAGATGAAGAAGGATGTATTTGTCCTATTAAATCCATGGCCCATCCTTTAAATGGCCATAGCTTTACTATTGATTATAATTCAATGCACGGCCCATGGTGGATGGCTTCGTGTTTTTTGGCAAGCCTGACACCCTTTTGCATATCGGACGCAATCCTCCATTATGGAAGGCTAGTAATGGCCATGTCGTCAGATCAACCATCTCATTTTGATTCCTGCTTGATGGGCGCCGCATATGCCTTCATGTACTTCAGCCATCACTTGCATTGCCTCTTGCTATCCCAAACACCTAAGTGCCAACCCTTCTGGCGTCTGTTTAAATAAATCATTGTCTAACAGGAAATATTTGGTTGCCTGCAATTTTACTTTCGCATCTACTCTTGACTCTGGGTTCTGTAGATACTGGATGATTGGCGTTCTCCAATCATTTTGAATCGTATCGATTGAGTCAACCATTTTTAAATTGTTATGCCTGTCATTGATCATTGGTAGACACCTTGATACCTTTACCCATTGTCCCTCGACTCCTTCAGGAACCTTTAAACCTGAAGCTAACTAAGCCATTACATTGGCATTGCTGTTATTTATCCGAGGAACATGGGTTATAGTTACATCATCAAATCTTGCCAACATGTATGTTGCAATGCTGAAGTACATCTCTAACCCAGGGGCATTGCATTTAAACTCTCTGTTCAACTGTTTTATCACCAATTGAGAATCTCCAGATATTTGTAATGTGGTGATGCGCATGTCCAATAGTATTTCCAAACCAATGATTAAGGCTTCATATTCTGCCTGATTGTTAGAGCAATCTTTTTCAATCTAGAAAGCAAACTGATGTATGTTGCCATCAGGAGAGATTAACACTATACCAGCACCAGCTCCTTGACTAGTTTTCGACCCATCGAACGTCATTTTCCAAGGAACGATACCCACATAAATTACCCCATTTTTTGGGTTACTACTCGGCTGATTTGTTAGCAAATCAGCCAATGCCTGTCCTTTCATAGCTTTCTGAGGAATATATGTTAAGCTGTATTCTATCAGCACCAGGACCCATTTGCCCATTTTTTCCCTCAATACTGGTCTAGACAATATATATTTTATCAAGTCGGTTTGTGCTATAACTAGTACATTGAACGGCAACATATAATGTCGAAGTTTAACTGCAGTAGAATATAGAGTCAAACACAGCTTTTCAACAACTGTATATTTTTGTTCAGTTACATTTAAACCTCGACTGAAATAGTAAATAGCGTGTTCAAATCCCTGGTCATTTTCTTGGGCTAATAGACTTCCAAGAGATGACTCTGCTGCCGATACATATAACTTTAAAAGCCTCCCAATCTTCGGTGGCATCAGCACGGGGGGTTTGGTTAGATACTCTTTGATCGATTGAAAAACCGATTGATGCTCTGCTTCCCATCGATACTTTGTATCTCTTTTCATCCCTAATAATGCTGAAAATGCTTTTGTCTTTCCTGCTAGATTAGCAATGAATCAACGTAAGAAATTGACTTGCCCCAAAAACGTTGAAGTTCTTTCTTATTTGAAGGAGGTTTTAGCATTTATAATGGCTTTTGCTTTGTTCTTATCGATTTTGATCCCTTTTTTATGGACCAAAATCCTAAGAAATTACCTGCAGAAACTCCAAATGCGCATTTTAATGGGTTCATTTTCAGGCCATGTCTTCTCATTCGTATAAAAGCATTCTCTAGGTGTTTAACGTGCTCTTGATAATTGTCAGATTTAACAGCTACATCATCAATGTATACCTCTAAAACTTGCTAATCATATCATGAAAAATTAAATTCATTGCCCTTTGATATGTTGCTCCAGCATTTTTTAGACCAGAAGGCATAACTACCCACTCAAATGTGCCTATCACACCAGGACATCTAAATGTTGTTTTATGAATATCTTCATCTTTAAGGAAAATCTAGTTGTATCCAGCATTCCCATCCATGAATGACATAACGGCATGTTTAGATGCAGAATCAACTAACATATCTACAACAGGCATGGCATAATGATCTTTAGGAGTAGCAGAATTTAAATTTCTAAAATCGATACATACTCTTAGCTTACCGTTTTTCTTTAACACGGGAACTACGTTTGACATTCATTCGACATACCTAGCTGGCCTGATGAACTTGGCCTTGAGAAGCCGCTCGATATCTTCCTTCACCAGTAGTGTTACTTCATTTGACATTTTCTGGGGGCTTGCATAAACTGCTTGAATTCTTGCTTGATGGGTAATCTGTGTTCCACCAGCTTCATGTCTAAACCTGGCATTTCTTCATAACTCCACGCAAAGCAATCTCTAAACTCTTTGACTAAGTTAATTATTTTTCTCTTAATTTCAAACGGTAGTTAGGCGCTGATGTAGATTGGCCGTGGGTCGGCTTCTGTCCCTAGATTTACCTCAATCAGTGGATCTTGTGTCTTTATTCTTAAATCATCCAACTTAGCTGGTGCCAATCTAAGGTCTTGTAACTGAATTCCGTCTAATGGGTCTTTCTCGTCATCTTCGACACACTCCGCCCAGTCGATAGGCGATAATCTTGCCAATCTTTTCTCCATGGCATAGATCATTAACTTCCTTAAAGTCTGCATGATCTCCTCCTGTCCTCTTGTAAGCTTGCTCATCTCTTCAACCGCTAACGGCTGGTCTTCAGAATCTTTATCATTTCCTTCTATTTTCAGACCTTCTGCAATGAAGGCACCCTCTGGTTCCCATTGCATTTCTTTCTTTCTCGATAAACGTCTATCCATTAAAAGTCCTCTTCCTATATGTTTGGTAAGGACCTTCTGTTCACAGGTCCTACCATCGAATCCATTCTTCGGCATTCCACTAAACCCTGTCTTCATCCAAGATTATTGGCTCTATGTTCTGCTGATAAAATTTGGCTTCAAGACAATTTGACTCTGCCAAAAATGGCTTGTCATCAGCCCAAACCAATTTGGCCACCTTCTTGCCATATTTTTCTTCCCTCCAGAATATTAAAACCTGATGAAGTGATGATGGTATGCAGCCATTTACGTGTATCCAATCTCTTCCAAGCAAGGCGTTGAAACTCAAAGAAGAATCAATCACGAAAAATGGCAACATTTTTGTTTTCTTTCTGACGATCAACTCTATTGGGACCACACCCTTTGGCTTAGAGATTCCTCTTGCGAAGTTACATACCATGATCTCAGAGGGAATTAGATCTTTTTCGTCTTTACACGGTTTTCTCAACATTCTGGTGGGCAAAATGTTTACCGCTGGTCCATTATCGACTAATACTCTGGCCACTGGTTGACCATCCATCCGTGTGGAGATAAATAAAGGCTTTAGATGCCTTGTCTTTTGGGGATCTGGTTTTGTTAATATGTCGATCATTATTCCTTTGCCTGAATGGTTTTGGCCCATTTCACTTGCTATTACATCCCTTCCTTTAACCGCAAAGTTGTTTGGTACTGGTGCTTATCATCCTCCACGTCTTCTTTGTCTTGAATCATTTGTTCTCCTTTCGTTTCAAATGTAAGGGGAAGAATGAACACCATATTGCAGTTGATACTTGTTGCACGTTCTCCAAGAAATAACCTTCTTTGGTTTCTGCCTTCCTATCTTCTACCGTGGCTTTGTTCCTTTTTTTTACTTCTTTTTCATCGGGAATAACCATCTTATCTTCCTTATCAGCCGACATTTGCTCAAGCGGCTGAAACTTTCCTTTTGCAATCATTGCCCAAAGAACCTCTTCCTTCGTTTGTTTCTTAAGTTGAACTTCAGTTAAGTTCAAACCCTCTTCCTCTCTTGTCCAAGTTCACTTCCTCCTTTCAAGTTCGGCCTGTTTGATCTCCAATTCTCTCTGCATTATGGCTGCAAACTTCCTCTGAACTCGACGCTTCTGCATTCACCTTAAACCTTGATACATTTCCGAGAAAGAAACTTTCTCTTGTCCAACTGTATGCCAACATTCATCAGAGGGGATTTTTGGTTTCAACATCCTAGATTCTTCTCGATATCTTTGCATCATCCGAAATTCATTTCTTTGTCCGGCTGGTATAGGATTTTTTTCCCTTGTAATTTTTGGACACTTACGTTGGAGCAAACGGTCCAAACTTTGGCTTTACCATCTTTGAGCTAAAATGTTTGGGTCCCACATTGTTCTGATAGATGACTTGGTTAGCCATATTTGGCTGACTAAAACATATGCCCGATTGGAAAACCTCCAATTTTCTCGGCCTGTCTTCTTGTACTACTACGCACTTTATCTTTCGTCAAGCGCTCTTTTTGCCACATTTTCTCTGACCATTCCCTAGAGGAACCATAACTCTGACATATTGGCTCCCCTATCGGTCCTATTTTTTTGACACAAAAGTGCCCAACTTCATAATCACACTTCTTGTATTGGAACTACTTTCTTCATCAGCCCATAGAAAATTCCTCTTTTTTCTGTTTCTACAACCGAATACCTCATCCGTATCATAATCCGAACTCAACATACCTTTAGTTTTCCTCCTGTTACAGTCTCTTTCCAAAGGTTTTCTCATCTTGAAATTGTCGTCTCCCTAACTTTCATCCTCACTTGAATAATCGATTGGGTTGTAGTCCACCGATACCATATTGACATCGAGCGCCATCTCTGGAAAAGGATCACTGTCTACCTCCATCACCTCTTTATCTTTGTCAACAAATTTGAGGAGTCCAACTTCAATTTGATCATGCACTGTATTTTGGAAAATAACACAATTATTAGTATTATGACTAATAGTATTATGCCACTTACAAAATTTTGACTTCTTATCCTTTGGTACTCAAAGAGGTCCCTGCAGCTGAATGAACTTAATCTTCAAAAGATGATAAAAAAATCTGATCTGCTTGATTTATATCGAATGAGTATTTCCTCAATGGGGGCGATGGATTCAACTTGTTTGGCTGTCTCGAGGGCAAGCTAATGGGTTTTTTGACTTTAACCAGAGTATCACAGGTGACTGGCTTCTTCCCAACAGTCTCTGCAGCGTCCACCTCTAGATCGATGGGATCTTGGTAATAAGTTTCCATTGATAAATTCTTCTTAATCTGTTCTTCCTTCAACAAAGTTTCATATCAAGTTACCCTAGACGATTCCTAAATTCCATTCTTTCAAATTTTTTCCTAATTTCAAGATCTAGGCCATTGAGAGCTAAATTTGCCAATTCTGACCCTGGCATTTGAAAATGGCATTTATTTTTTGAAGCTTTGAATCTTTCCAAGAATTGTTCAGCAGTTTCTCCTGAATGTTGCTTCAATCTAGCCAAATCAGCCAACGAAATCTCAGGTTCCATTTAAAAAAATTGAGCATGGAATAAAGCTTTTATGTCTGTAAAAGAGAACACTGAATTAGGTGGCAAATTTGCGAACCATGAGAATGCTATGCCAGTCAATGAATACTGGAACCATTTTAACTTGACCTAATCAACTTGGCCCAAGTCTCCACATTGAAAGGTAAACCTAGTAATGTGTTCGATGGTCGACTGATTTCCTTCACCATGAAAAAGACTGAATACTGGGATCTTTGCCCCTAGGTATTTCCCACTTATCGATATCATCAGGGTATGGTTTTCGATATAGAGGCCTATCAATAGGCCTGTATCCCTGACCCATTCCAACTCGTGGAAAATCATGAGGAAATTGTGGCATCTGGCCTATTTCAACTCGATGGAATTCATGTGGTAGATAAGGCACTTGGCCCATTCCCGCTCGATGGAATTCGTGTGGTAGATGTGGTACATGTTTGTAACCTATCCTTTCTCTATTGTTTATTTGACCACTATTGGTCGTCTCTCCAAATATAGGGTTTTCAAACCTATTCACCCTTTCTAGGTTCCTCTCATGAGGAGGGGCATAGGTACCCTTTACTCCCTGGCTAGCATAATGCTAGCTATTTCCATTTCTAGGAACGTTGATACTATTAGCCAAGTAGAAGGATTCTTTGTTCCACTTCCTTCTACTTCTTTCCTATTTGGCCCATTTTTTCCCCCGTCGATAGGTGCGGGAATGTACCAACCAGAATCATGCGGTTGATTTGAACTCAAACCATTTGTTTGCTTTACAACATTTTCAATCCTTATAGGAGACCCGTCGATCTCCAAAGGATCAGTATGATCGTTAAAAGGGGCTTTCCTTTTTTGCAGTTTTGAATATACTACTATAGCAATAGAAGCAGTCTATTTTTTGATTTCTCCCTACAGATTTATCATTTCTCTTTCAGAGGTATTTCTTTCCTCTGAGGCTCGCTTCACTTCTTCTACTATTTTAGGATTGAATTGATTCTGCTCACTAACCAATTTATTCAAAGACATAGTTTAATTTTCCATAACAATCATAAATCTAGATACCATGTCTTTAACTTCTTGGTTGGATGAACAAACCTGGTCCATCATCTGTGCCAAAGTTTGGCTACTATGGCCGATATTTGGCATCCCCATGTTAGGACTTCCACTGTCACTGGAACTTCCTCCGTTGAAATTTCTTGAGTCTTGAACGTTAGCGTTCATATTTTAGTTCCATTCATGCCGTTAACGGCTTGATTATTTCTTGTTTCTTCCTAGTTGTTACCGTTGTTGTTGGTGCTTGGATAGTGGTACCATTTCGCCTCACAACATTACTCTGTGTGCTTGGCATAGTTTTCTTTTTTAGCTACATGTGTCCCACTGGGCGTGCCAATGGTTCCATTGCCGGGAAACTCACTATCGATTGTGCACTTTCGACACAACCGATGAACTGCGTGGGATCTTTTTTGCCTCTTGGGCCTAAGGACTTTGCTAAAAAGGAAAACTCACTGATGACAGAACACTAACTTGATCAATATTTTATGCGCCCACTTGAATTACAAACACTATTATGAGTGTATATCAAACACAACTCTTACAACGAACTGGGTTTCCTATCGAAATTACACATATCATCTAACAAGTCTTCCTATGAGAAAACTACGTAAGCTATCTATACTATTTTCCTAGTCTAATGTTTTTGAAAGGATTGATGACCTCCTTTTTTGTTGCCTTCCATCTACTTTTATACTTGGCAATATTTGTAACCGCCTTCCCTTGGTATCTGTCATCCTTTATCTTTTCTGGAGACACTTCTCGATCTCCATGATCAATTACTTATTCTAAAACTTCCTCAATCGTGTCCATCGTGGTCCGTTTCAACATCCCCACTAACAAACTTCCCATGGTGCGTTTTTTCCCATGTCTGTTTCAACGTTATCAATCATGACACTAGTTGGCGGTTTCCTCCTTCTTATGCGGTTTATTCAAACATTTGGTTTTCTCGCTTTCTTTTGCTCATTTATCTATTCCTTATGATTTGGTAACAAATGATAACTACTATAACCGTGCCCTTTCTCACTTCCTTCATTTATGCACTCTTTAGTGGTTATCACTATGCCACGTGTCTGCACACCATTCGTGAAAAATATTGGTGCCAACATTGGGTAACTATCACTTGGAAAGCTAATCGCCCAAATTATGGTCATTGTAACTATGATGGCAATTGGATAACTATCACCATTGCAGGTAAAGAAGATTTATTTGAGGACATAGACAGAAGCCAATCGCCTGAATATTGGAGCAGCTCGAGTCATCAATTCCTGAACTTTGGAAGTTGGAATAGCTCGAGTGATTCAGCGAGAACCAACTGGCATGCAATCATTTCTCACCGGAAAGGATCGTCGATGTTAGTTCGGAACTGGACCTTCACTCTTAACCATTTTGTAATGTTTATTTCTTCACAAGTGTGTGCATGCGACTTGGGAAAACAAACCTTTGCTAGGATGGTGAAGAATGCAGAGCAAACGAAGACTAATTTTGCACCGTTATCAACAATCATGGTTGAGCCTTCCAATCTGACCTCCTTCCCTTCCCTCAACTTTTAACTTATCTGATTCAAACTACACCACCACCTCCACCCACCACCTCCGATCTCTTGAATCGCACTCATAAATAATAGGTGCACCGTCTTGCCAGATTTTAAAGAGTCTTAAATTAGGAGATTCCTTGCGAATGTGGTGGTTTTTATTGATGGGAATTTCTATTCATTTTTCCTAGAATTTATAGCTCAAGGACGATAACGATCCTTTTAATGAACATCAATGGCTAAATGTGATGAATATGCAAATCTTTAAGAGATAGATTGTAATGGTAACACAACTAGGAAGACTACAGTGAGCAATCGGGACAAAGGATAAATCATGATAAGTCAATACTCACGTTTTGCCATAATACGTTGCCGATTCTCGAGGGATATTTTCTACTTACACTTGGAATCCCATAGAAAGACTGTTTTGGAACTTATCTGGGCACTACTCTATCATCACTCACAATTCACAAAAAGAAATTTGTAATTTGCTCACAAAAATGGAATTTGTAATTCACTCATTCTGAAGGTGCAAAATCGGTGCTTTGGCTGGAAATGTCGCTTCTTAACAAGGCAGGTAGAAGCGCCTTGATCAAATCAATGAAGTATTTAAATTCCCGACATATGTTTGTAAACAATTGGATTATGTTCTGAGAAACTCTTTTTGGGCTGGCACAAAAGATGAAAAAGCTCCTTAGGTTAATTGGTTTGTGTTACGTGGACCGACCACTTATCGAGGACTGAGGTTTAAAAGCATCAATTTGTTCAACTCTGCTCTATTGGCCAAACCAATTCGTTTCCCTGTAGGACTACCTCTCCTGGCTTTGTTAATTCTTTGGGGGAAAATATTGCCATAACAAACCCTTTTTCGAAGTAGAGGCCACAGGAAACATCTCTCGGGCATGGAGAGGCATAATAAATGGTAGAGACTACCAACACCCAAGATTGAGATGGAAAGTTGGCAACGGGGAGAATAGAGCCATCTAGGATGATTATTGGTTGAAGGACATTTCACCGATATACTGAAGGACTAACAACGAGAGGACGTGCGAGTAAGCAGTGGCTGACCTAATTCTTGACAAACAATGGAATACACATATGTTGTGCGACATTTTTCCACACAATATCTGCGAAAGCATCAAGTATAACCGCATTCCAGAAGGGGACTTTCCCGATAAACTCGTTTGGGACAATACCCCTTCTGGCCATTACTTCGTCAAATCAAGATATAAGTTAATTTTTTTCGGGTAATAATTGAGAATTGCATAGATATGGAAAAATACATAATGTATCCATACCAGGTGGCCTTATGGCCTTATATGTAATACATGTTGCTAGTAATTAACAAAAAGGCGATAAATAGTATGAATAACAGTAAGCACAAATACTATTTGCATAATCCTATGACATGACTACAAGGCATTAATTCGAGAGGTTGTCAAGCACCCAGTCTTGGTAGACAGTTGTTTGGACCTGACATGTAAAATTAGCAAGAGATCTTGCTTCCTTCAAAAGTGGTAGAGACACCCTGTCAATACTATAATGATGGAAGTCATGCACTAGGTGGCAAAAGTCATATATAATAGGTGTTAATGTATCGAAAATATCATCAGTTCCCGACGTCTAGTTAATGTGAAAAGAAGATGTAGTTAGTACTTTAATATAGAGATGTCAATGGGCTGGGCTTGGGTCGGCCCAGCTCGAGCCCAGCAAGCCTCCAACAAAAACGAGCGGGGGCCGGGCTGAAATCTGGGATATATGGGCCCAGTCCAAGCCCTAGTCCTAGGCCGAATATTTAGGGCGGAGCTTTGGCCGGGTCCGGGCCCAAATTTTTTTTTTGTTCCCAACTCCTTGTTATTTATTTGCGTCGATGGCCAACAAGAATACATCAAATTAAGGTTGGGATTGATACATGCTAATTTGGTGTAATATTGACAAGCCTTTTTGGCCTACTAACATTATAAATTATAAATAGCATTTTTAATGAGTATAAAAATGTCAAAATGGACCAGTAAAGACACCAAGAGAGAAACAATCTCAAGGTACAAAGCTAAAAAGTTTCTTAAATTTATTGCATCCAGAAGATTGTGTGTTTAGGCATTTGAAGACTACATTGGTTCCCTTACCCTTTTCAGTAACAACCCCAAACAAATCTCACTCCCTCTTTTTCACCACTTTTCGAGCCAAATCCGACAACCCAGAAAACCAGGATTGTGGTTGCACTTTTTTGGGGTTTCTAGTAAAAGAAAACAAAGAAATCGCCTTCACCTGTCTTCAAGCTCTACAATATAAAAGTGTAAACATTTCCATACATGGTCCTAATTATGCTAATCAACATCCCTGTCTACACACTTTTACAAGTAGTTTCAGTTCTGCATTATCATTTGGGCTTCATAGTAGTTTGTGTGTAGAACTGCAAGTAGTATCTGTTTATTTTATAGAGCTCGCCTACCAATAGTATCTGTTTTTTTATAAAATATTAAACTGTGCTTGGGATTTTTGTGAATTGTAGACTCGTGAGTGTAGACATGATATGACATTTCAGTGAACAAAGGTGGTGCCCACTTACTTACATTAGAGATAAATGTTGTTTTTGGGCTGCAAAATTAGCACCACCTGGTTTCTTTGAAAATGTAGTGGCCATATGAGTTTGATGGTATGAGTAATATCTTTTGGTTATTGGCTAAGATAACTTTGTGTGTAAGTAATTTTGGATCACAGACAACGGAAGAATGCCTACACCCATAACAATATTTTATCGTTAGTAAGAGAAGCGCTTCTCTAAGAGAAAAAGATGGTGTGAAAAATTAGAAAGAAAGGGTATGAATTTATTGATTTTTCAAACTCCACAAAAGACCAAAATAACCTGTAACATCCCCAAAATCTGAGGTTGGAATTATGGTATAAAGGACTTATTGACAAATTGCTAAGCATTATATACTATGATCCTTAGTGACAAAAAAAAAATTTCTAGAAACCAAATGATATAATTTAGCGGTAGTTAGATTTAAGGGACATTAATTAAAATCTTTGGTGATGGTTAGAGTAAACTACATTTTTGGAAAATAATTCTAGCGATAATATATTTTATTATTCAACGTCGACGTGTATTTTAACAATGAATTAATTTTAAGCATTGGTATACTTTTGTGTAACAATCAAAATTTTAGTACCGGTCTACTTGTTAGCGACGTTTTGTCAAACGAGATATCATAATAACTTGTTGATAAATTTTCTTAACGCATAAACTATCATAAAGATATGTTGTTGGACCAATTTAATTTCGGTAATAAGTTGAGTAAGAACATTTTAGCGACAAATGAGGAATAGGGTTAACATTTCTTGTCAGATTAGGGTAATTTACATATATGTATATATAAAGATACTGTAGGTCTCCGCAGCCACCCAAAACTCTCTAGCCGACAACCCAACGAGAGAGGGAGAGGGACACCGGGAGTGAGGAAGGACTTTGGCAAAGAGATTACCGGCGACAGCACTTTCGGTAAGTTTATTCTGAGACGAAACTTCCATATGATTATGTGAATGTATATATACAATATGGGAAGGAAAATGGGTCTCTGTGAGGGTGTATTGTCTAGGTATATAATTGTGGGGTGTGGGTATGGAGCGAATAAATGGGTTGTCATGAATCTGTGGTGTATCATAGGCTAGATTGTAGAGTGTATAACATAAAGAAAGGTGGAATGAGGGGCAACCATGGCTGCCGAGAGTGAAAGAAGAGGCTGACAGGCATGGGCTGCCGTGATATCGCGTAGGAGGGAAATTGGGAAGAGATTTTTGGGACGAAAGGTGGCAGCAGGAAGAGCCACTGCCATGAGGCAGTGGCTGTGCGTGAGGGGCTTTGGAGAAATGGTGAAAGTGAGAGTTGCGTGGGGGGTGAGCCTGAAAGAAGTGTGTGGTGCGCGCGTGAGTGTTACTGTATGTGAAGTGGGCATGGGTATGTGATTATATACAGGCTGTTTGTGTGTGTAAGATGGGACATGGAATGGGTTTTAAGTTTAGAGAGAGAGAGAGAGAGAGAGAGAGAGATGGGGACCATAGAGTGTAGCCGTGTAGTGGGGGTGGTGAAGTGCGTGTGTGTGTGACAATTCTGAGTGCACGAGTGTGCGAGTGTCTGGAGAAGGAAAGCAGGAAAGAGAGAATGGAAATGGGTTTGCAAGCCGTGTGAGTGTATGGGTATACTTTGTGTGTGTTTATGGGTGTATAACATATGTGGGCATGGAAGTGTGCAGGTGTGATAGTGTGTGAAATGTGAGTGAAATGGCAGTGAACATATGCCGTGATTTGTGAGTGTGCCTGGGTGAGTGCCGCGTAGAGGTAGTGTGTGGAAACTGTGTGTGGTAGTGTATGGGAGGAGAGAAATGGAATGGAGACAACCTGTGTAGTGTAGTGTACTGGGGTGAGAGTATATATGTATATAAGAGTGTGTGCATGTGTGAGTGTGTGGTGCTGTGTACATGGTGTGTGAATTGTGTGTGTATGAGTGAGTAACAGGTGGGTGTGAAGATGTGTTCACTGTATGAGTATGTATATATATGTGCTCTGTGGGTGAAGTGAGTTGAACAAAAAGAAAACAGGGGAAGGGAATAGAGAGCGGCAGTGGGAGTGGAGAGTGTTGTGAGTGTACAAGTGCTGTGCTGTGATGTGTGTGTGTGTGTATGTAGTTTAACTTTAGGCTTAGCACGAACTTTGGATAGTGTATAGTAAACATTAGAATGTGAAAATTTATATTATTGTACCTGATACTATGCTAGAATTACTGGTAAAATTTCATAATTTTCTAAGATCATATGTATTTTTAATATTTTCTGTAAGCTTAAAATGGTAAAATTCGTTTGAAGCCTTTAAAGCCAAAAACTGTTCTAGGAAAAATTACAGTAACACTTTTATAGTGTAATAAAGACTCAGCGTAAATTTGGTGATTTTTAGAGTTCATTTGCTATCATTTCTCTATCGCATTGGCTTTAACAAAATGAAAATTTTTAAAATAGTTTTACTGCCTGTTAATTTCTGATTTCAATTTCAATAACTTTTATAAGTCTTTTGAAGCTGTTACAAAAATTTTGAGCCTCTATTGCCAACTAGAAGAAATTATGGGAATTTATTGGTTTTAGTGTATTTAAGAAAATTATTTTAATTCAAAAATATTCAAAAATTATATTTTTATCTCATATGTTATATTAAGCTATAAATACTGTTTAATGAACAATTAGAACATTTTTGGGATAATTCTGGGTCTTGGGGAGTGTAACGAATCATGGGATAGGTTGGCCGTGTGTGAAACTCGTTCCGAATTTTATCGTTCTGGGTAGAGAAATAAGTACGATGTGGATAGTTATATTATTAGGTTTATAATTAAGTGGTATAGATAGTGTTCTGATAAATGACTGTGTCGACCTAGGTTAACTCCGAGGATTTGATCAAGAGCATTTTTAGCTTCAACAACTTGGATCGAGGTAAGGGATTTTCTTCCGAAACCCTATTCATCTATTGATATCATAATATTCTTTCTGGTTTGTTATTAACGTTTTCATTGGACTCACTTATATTTGTGATGACATTGCATCGATTGCCATTAATACCCCGCTTTGAACCTTATATGTTTATTGAGATTCCTTTTCGATGCTGCATATTTATTTCTCATTATGCATCGAATTTATCATTGATTTATCGGTTATTGCACTCTAAATATTGACATGAGTTAGTGTATTGAGGAGTTATAAGGATGGTCTGTATCGGGGGTGATATAAGGATGGTCCGTTATTGTCAGGAGATGCTAGTACCCTAAGGGTCTAGCTAGTGTTCATATGCATATGTAACCATATTGTTATTGAGCACTGCCTGTGTGGCTTTGCTAAGTGTTACCCTGCACTGCCTGTGTGGCTTTGCAATATACTCATGTCCAATATCACCTGCATTGTTTCAGTGAAATCGAAATTGTACTCACTGAATCTTAAATTAAGAAATTTGAGAACATTGTCTCTATATTTTCATTGATATAATTTTCTGACCAATTCATTTGTAATCCCTACTGAATGTTGAGCGACCTTACTGAGCTCTCGAAAACTCACTCTCTTTTTCTATTCCCTTCTGCAGGAAATAATCGTCTGTAAGAGTTTGGAGCCAATGAGCTTGATTATGGATTAGATTAGCATTTTTATTGTTTGTTATTTAAGCCCCTGCGAGGGGACTAGTGTGTAACTTAATAAATTAAGTACATTACATTTGTTTTGAATGAGAACGATTTGTTGAGATAGTTGAGTTATTGTAAAGCTCTGATATAGATGTTATTGAGTTATCCTTAGTGGTATTGAATGGATTTAATAAGTAAGTACTGATCGATTGAGTGTCTAACGTTCCGAAAAATTCCGGGATGTTACAGTTGGTATCAAAGCTTAGGTTTCAGATTCTGTAAACTCATAAGCCTAAGATAATCTATGACTGTGGGTGGACGGTATTAGGTTTTGAAGACTTATTTGAGGGTTTAGCATTGGAATGAGATTTGCGAATTGTGGACAGGTTACGTACCTAAGAATTCTTGGATCTTAAGTATTAACCAAAGAACATGTTTGAAGGATAAGATTGTAATCTTTTGGGTTTATTTGAGTGGCTCTATCAAATAGAAGCTATGAACGGTAAAGGTTCTGATTGCAAACAGATGTGCGATACATGTGTGTGTCTGATTAGATTGTTGGGTCCTTTAAGGTGATACTTTCGGTGTGATGGATTCGGTAATAGTGGTCTGATATCCTAGTGCTCAGAGAAAGTATAATGGTTATAGTTTAGGTAGTTTGGTGTGACACTAGATGCTTTTAGAATTTGCAATTTATATTGGCTAAGTCAAAGCGATATGCTGCAAAGGTTATTTGATGGTATTGATTTTGGTGACAGTTTAATAAATTGAGATGGGCAATATTGTTCCCTTCAAGTGATCACACGATTTTGATTAGTGAACTTCATAGACATAAAATTTACAATATTAGTTAACCTTTAAACATTTAGTTATGGTCTTGGTAGTCTATGGAAAACGAATAGAAAAAAAAAACAAAAAACAAAATGAGTTTGATTCTGTGATGAGTGATCACATGTTTGAATAATCGAGATATTTACTATATGAATCAAAAATTTGATGTTGGCAAGTGGAAGGGAAATGCATTAGGCTGAAAAACGTGCTAATAATGTAGCCACCTTAGTTACTGCTTAACCTCAATGAAATGTCATTAAAAGAGAATTTAGATGACTCCAATTGTGGCTTCAAGGAGAACGGAAGTTAAACTCAAGGTTTAAAGTTTAAGTCTGAGGAAATTTCTTAGTACTCGGGTATACGTTCGGCTTGAAGTTAAGTGTGTTATTCTGGCAGCATTTGAGTTTTGAGAGTTCTTTATAATAAATTGAACCTTATGGATTAGCTTTTAAGAACTTTACCTCGATTGGGTAATTTGGTTAGATTGGGTTTATGTACGCCTTTTAAATGTCGTGTTTGAATTTTATTCTAAAGGGAATTATTAAGAATGAGCTTTCTAAAATTGTGGTTTTTAAATACTTTTCTTTTTATGGATTTAGATGCTCTGTCTAAACCCAGTGTTATTAGTGATATAGTGGGTTAATATTTCATTTTAAGAACTTTGATAGTAGTCACGACTTCTAATTGGGAGCGTCTGTGACAAGATTGGATCCTATAGAGTGCAAGTCATGTGTGATAAATGCTTAGTACTTTAGTACACCATAAGCTTGGAGTTAAGATTGTCACTATTAAGTAGATCATGCGAAGGGTGTAGTTTAGTATCTGAAAAGTGAAGTGGGAACATGATGAATTAAATTTGATTGAACTAGTTGAGTTCGAAGAGGAGTAAATATAGTTCAGTAAGTTTTGTACTAGCTAAGTCATAAATATTTCGAGGTTGAATAATAATATCCGGTTGATTGGATTATGAAATCCTAGGTTATAATTAGAATCTTATAGTATAGTGAAATGCTTGAAGTTGCTATGAATATTACTGAAGCTGTATTGACGTTCTAGACTCGTATTTTTGAAGTTATATGTGGCATTTGATGACAATTGTGAATGTTCTCTCTTGAGGTTAGAGAGCTTAGGACTTTGAAGTAAGGTTACCTCTTCAGGTTTGAGACATGAGAAATTTGAAGGAAGGTTTCCTTATGGAATTGGCTATATGCAGTTGTGAATTTTCGAATGTTAGTTAAAAAAAAAAAATCTTCTGGACATAGGTTTTGAATGTAAGTGTATTTGGAATAAGAACTAAGTATTAAACATCAAGGTCATCAAGTTCGTGAGGTTCTAAAACCGTTAGAGCACAAGAAATAATCCGTTAAGTTTGAGCTTGACATTACCACTTGAAAATGAATGGATGAGTATTCGTTGGACATCAATTTTGGCACAGTGTTTTAGTAGTGCTCTGCTGTTACATTAGTGAAAGTGTAGTGCCTATACGTTGTAAGTATTGTGAAATACAAACTGAAATTATTTTAGCAAGAGGAGAATGTAATATCCCGGTGTTAAATTAGAATTGTGTTATATTATGATAAATTTACATAGACTGTTAGTAACCATTTGGTTTAATGAGACGTCATTGTATAGTGACGATTTAAAGGTATAAATAGAGACAATGTAAAATGTTCAGACATTCAAGACTGGCAGAGCTGGTGATTTAAGAGTATTGATATTTGAGGGATTGATGTATAAGTACTTAAAAGAATTGGCTAAATATTTTGAGGATAACAATCTCAGGTACGTTCAATTTCGAGGACGAAATTTTTATAAATGGGGGAGAATGTAACATCCCCAAAATCTGAGGTTGGAATTATGGTATAAAGGACTTATTGACAAATTGGTAAGCATTATATACTATGATCCTTAGTGACAAATTTTTTTTTTCTAGAAACCAAATGATATAATTTAGCGGTAGTTAGATTTAAGGGACATTAATTAAAATCTTTGGTGATGGTTAGAGTAAACTACATTTTTGGAAAATAATTCTAGCGATAATATAATTTATTATTCAACGTCGACGTGTATTTTAACAATGAATTAATTTTAAGCATTGGTATACTTTTGAGTAACAATCAAAATTTTAGTAGCGGTCTACTTGTTAGCGACGTTTTGTCAAACGAGATATCATAATAACTTGTTGATAAATTTTCTTAACGCATAAACTATCATAAAGATATGTTGTTGGACCAATTTAATTTCGGTAATAAGTTGAGTAAGAACATTTTAGCGACAAATGAGGAATAGGGTTAATATTTCTTGTCAGATTAGGGTAATTTACATATATGTATATATAAAGATACTGTAGGTCTCCGCAGCCACCCAAAACTCTCTAGCCGACAACCCAACGAAAGAGGGAAAGGGACACAGGGAGTGAGGAAGGACTTTGGCAAAGAGATTACCGGCGACAGCACTTTCAGTAAGTTTATTCTGAGACGAAACTTCCATATGATTATGTGAATGTATATATACAATACGGGAAGGAAAATGGGTCTCTGTGAGGGTGTATTGTCTAGGTATATAATTGTGGGGTGTGGGTATGGAGCGAATAAATGGGTCGTCATGAATCTGTGGTGTATCATAGGCTAGATTGCAGAGTGTATAACATAAAGAAAGGTGGAATGAGGGGCAACCATGGCTGTCGAGAGTGAAAGAAGAGGCTGACAGCCATGGGCTGTCGTGATATCGCGTATGAGGGAAATTGGGAAGAGATTTTTGGGACGAAAGGTGGCAGCAGGAAGAGCCACTGCCATGAGGCAGTGGCTGTGCGCGAGGGGCTTTGGAGAAATGGTGAAAGTGAGAGTTGCGTGGGGCGTGAGCCTGAAAGAAGTGTGTGGTGCGTGCGTGAGTGTTACTGTGTGTGAAGTGGGCATGGGTATGTGATTATATACAGGCTGTTTGTGTGTGTAAGATGGGACATGGAATGGGTTTTAAGTTTAGAGAGAGAGAGAGAGACAGAGACAGAGAGAGATGGGGACCATAGAGTGCAGCCGTGTAGTGGGGGTGGTGAAGTGCGTGTGCGTGTGACAATTCTGAGTGCACGAGTGTGCGAGTGTCTGGAGAAGGAAAGCAAGAAAGAGAGAATGGAAATGGGTTTGCAAGCCGTGTGAGTGTATGGGTATACTTTGTGTGTGTTTATGGGTGTATAACATATGTGGGCATGGAAGTGTGCAGGTGTGATAGTGTGTGAAATGTGAGTGAAATGGCAGTGAACATATGCTGTGATTTGTGAGTGTGCCTGGGTGAGTGCCGCGTAGAGGTAGTGTGTGGAAACTGTGTGTGGTAGTGTATGGGAGGAGAGAAATGGAATGGAGACAACCTGTGTAGTGTAGTGTACTGGGGTGAGAGTATATATGTATATAAGAGTGTGTGCATGTGTGAGTGTGTGGTGTTGTGTACATGGTGTGTGAATTGTGTGTGTATGAGTGAGTAACAGGTGGGTGTGAAGATGTGTTCACTGTGTGAGTATGTATATATATGTGCTCTGTGGGTGAAGTGAGTTGAACAAAAAGAAAACAGGGGAAGGGAGTAGAGAGCGGCAGTGGGAGTGGAGAGTGCTGTGAGTGTACAAGTGCTGTGCTGTGATGTGTGTGTGTATGTAGTTTAACTTTAGGCTTAGCACAAACTTTGGATAGCATATAGTAAACATTAGAATGTGAAAATTTATATTATAGTACCTGAGACTATGCTAGAATTACTGGTAAAATTTCAAAATTTTCTGAGATCATATGTATTTTTAATATTTTCTGTAAGCTTAAAATGTTAAAATTCGTTTGAAGCCTTTAAAGCGAAAAACTGTTCTAGGAAAAATTACAGTAACACTTTTATAGTGTAATAAAGACTCAGCGTAAATTTGGTGATTTTTAGAGTTCATTTGCTATCATTTCTCTATCGCATTGGCTTTAACAAAATGAAAAATTTTAAAATAGTTTTAATGCCTTTTAATTTCTGATTTCAATTTCAATAACTTTTATAAGTCTTTTGAAGCTGTTACAAAAATTGTGAGCCTCTATTTCCAACTAGAAGAAATTATGGGAATTTATTGGTTTTAGTGTATTTAAGAAAATTATTTTAATTCAAAAATAATCAAAAATATTCAAAAATTATATTTTTATCTCATATGCTATATTAAGCTATAAATACTGTTTAATGAACGATTAGAACATTTTTGGGATAATTCTGGGTCTTGGGGAGTGTAACGAATCATGGGATAGGTTGGCCGTGTGTGAAACTCGTTCCGAATTTTATCGTTCTGGATAGAGAAATAAGTACGCTGTGGATAGTTATATTATTAGGTTTATAATTAAGTGGTATAGATAGTG